>VZRU01014720.1:313524-432817 GCA_013398155.1 Pedionomus torquatus
CCAAAAAAACTAAAAATAATATAAAAAAAAAATTAAAAAAAAAAAAAAAAAAAAAACACAAACCCAAATCCCAAAGCAATGCACAAAATACAGGTTTATCCAAAGCATCATGGGTCGTTTCTGCAAAAAATAGTACAGGAACAGCAGCAACCACAAATTCTCTACATTAGAAGAGCAACCCCTTTTCCATAGCAGCATCCTGCAAAGAGATTATTCATTATAAGAAGGCAGAAAAATTCTGTAAGATAATATGAATGAGGCACGTAGTTAATCCACTAAGATTCCATTAAGAAGTGAGCTGATGTTCAGCCAACTAATTACTCATTCATTAAAACAGAACCATAAATGACATTTCCAACATATTACAAAACCCCTCTGTAGTAATATTTTTCCATCTACATCTATTCTGACATTTATATTCTATGTCTCTTTCATAATTATTTCAAATAATTCCTCTGACATACTGAGGGGGGAAATAGCTTAAAAAGAGATTACTTACCACCTACCAGTTGCTCATAAAGAAAGGAGGAGGATAGAGTAATTACATTGGTGTGTTAACAGAACTGATGAGTCTGTAGTCCCTAAAAACCATGACTGTGGTTCAACTTTTCTATGGCGCAAATTTTCCTATGCTTGAAATTATTTGCACACACATACATTTGGGATTCATCCTCCCAAAAAGGAGCAGACATAAAACTAACTCATTTGATTCACAGAAAGCAATACAGCACCGTAGAGTTGGCATTAAAAATAAATAAAATAAAAAAATCCCAAACTGGATTCTATTACTAGTGCAAGAGCTGCTCCTGGATAAAATGGGAAAGGAAAGCATAGCATAGGGAAGGTTGCACAGACATCTCCATAAATAAAGAACTTGATACTCAGTGAAATTGTTATTTGCTGCATGTTCACTCAGGCATTCAGTGCACCTCTTTGACTGGTTGTGGCAGTACACTCTCCCTGTTCTTCCCTTCTTCCCCCGCCCTGTGCTTAGGCCTTGGCCATCAGAACATCGGATGCGTAAGTTGTACCTGGACTTTGGGGGATGACTGGTAACACAGCCAAAACACCGTCTGAACTGGGGACCTAGATACTTTGTTCCCATGATAATATGACTATAGATCAATTATCTTACTGTATAAATAGTGGACAGCCCAAGAGCCCTTTGAGCTCTCCAGTATGGCAGTGGGCTGCACGCCAGGATCTCCCCTTTTGTGAGGACGCTCGCTTAAGGTTACTCCTTGGGGTTGAGAGATTCCTTGCCACAACAGATTCTCGGTAAGTGACTAATAGCATGCTAAAACTTTGAAATCTTAGCTAAGTAATAGAAAGGATTGGTTGTGCACACACACACATATATAAATATATATATATATAATCCTTTAGACATAAACCGTTGAAGAAGTCTGGGACTAGGATTGGATCCAGCCACACCTAGACTCCTCTCTGAGAAAGAGTTTAGAAAGCAAGGGGGTCCTTTCTGAACCTCGTGACTCAATGGGAGGGTCTCCCTGACAATTTGTCTGACCCTGTCCTCTGTGCAGTAAATACACAAGTGTACCTTGGCATCTACCCTCGTAAAATACTGTTGCATTTACTACTAATTTGTTAAATCTGTTTCATCTTAATAAATAGTTTATTACTTCTCTCTTACAAGTGAAGTCAATCACTCCGCCCGTGACACTGGTAATTAGCAAAGTCATAAAAGCTGACAGTTTGCAGGAAATAATGCAACCTCTGGGCTATTTAGACCAATAGAGAGATCTGCAATTTGCTACAAGTGGCTTCTTTCAGCACATTTTCATATCAGGAGTCTTATAGAAAAATTATTTCTTTGCTATAACACCACCACTTTATTAATTTCTGCTTAAAAATAATAATAAGAAAATTCTTCTTCACACATTACTGCATGATCTGGCTTCCAAACTGTACATTCTTTGAGCAGTCTCTTCCATCCTTACATTCTTGCTCATAAAGTTCCTGTCCCTACTGCTCTCTCCCTAGCTTCTTCTAATGATACTGATATTTAAAATCCACCAAAGGTTTTGCTGATCCCAGATTCAGTTTCTATACTTCAAGAAAACCTAGTCAAAGCCAGAAATGCATTACAGTGCATATCTGATGGGATAGTGACAGCTGAAAGATGAAACAGATAAAGTCGCCCCAGTGCAGATTTGCAACCCTGCAAATGTTCTCAGTACCAGAAAGATAATAAGGGTGGGATGCTGCTATTTTATCATGTGCTGCTTAGGGACAGAGGAAAGCTACATCTCATACCACATGTACAAAAGGACTGGCCTACATAATCAAGAGAATATTTATCCATTCTTCAAAACTCGCCTTTCTTAAAGATTTCTTTCCTTTTAGTTTATGCCATTACCGACGTCACATAAGTCAGAAAACAGATCAGTCAAGCAATTGTAATAGCTGACATCCCCAGACAAAAAAAGCAATCTTCCTGACACCACCTATGTCTGTCAATACCCAAATGATTTCTAGATGCTTTAGCAGAGTTGAGGATGGTAACAAACCATGATGTTCCCACCATATGTCAAATACAGTCTGCAACCTTGAGTAAATTCAGCTTCCTATGTGAAGCACAAGTAACCATGTATGATCAAAAGACAGCTGTGAGAATACAAAAAGCCCTGGCAAGCACATTGAAAAGGGGAGGGAAAAAAAAAAAAAAAAAAAGCTAACAAGGTCTGTAGATGCAAAAGCTGCTAAAGGTTTCACTTACCAAGGTGTAAATGGGAAGTTGGGATTTATCAGTATGCAGAGCTATGTGACTTGTGACTACCTGTCCAGCTGTATAGTCCACAATCCAGCCATTTCAAGAGGAACACAGAACTGGATTAGATGGAATCCTATATATGCTGTACTTTTACAAATATTAACAGCTAAATATAAAATCTTCCAGAACAGACACAAGCCTCAAGAGTGTATAGATTGAAATGAGTTTGCTTGCTGTCCATGTTTAATTTTAAAGGAAACCTTTTAAGGCATACAGATTTAAGAAATCCACATTCAGGAGAGCAGCCTGGACATAGATATGAAAAACATAGTGAACATTTTCCTGAATGAAAGGAATCAGGTTTGTTAGAAAGCAAACCTCAGAATTTGTAGTTTCCACCAAAGAAGGAGAGACACCAAGATGTTAAAGAGGTTTATTTGCCCGGTTTCTGTACTACATTAAATTAGATGTTAGATTAGTTGTAACCAAGGACAATATATTAGTGGTATTTTTTCCACAAGTATATTTTTACATTGGCTTGAACATATTTAGTGGCCACCACACACACAAATAATTTATTGCAACCTGTTAGAGGTGTTTTTCTGTGAAAATTATTAGATGTTTATTAAATTTGAGAGCTGGAGAGGGACTCCTTCTCAGGAAATGTAGTGATAGGATAAGCGGTAACAGCTTTAAGTTGGAAGAGGGGAGATTTAGATTAGATATTAGGAAGAAATTCTTTCCTGTGAGGGTGGTGAGGCACTGGAACAGCTTGCCCAGAGAAGTTGTGGATGCCCCATCCCTGCAAGTGTTTAAGGCCAGGCTGGATGGGGTTTGAGCAAGCAGGTCTAGTGGGAGGTGTCCCTGCCCATGGCAGGGGGGTTGGAACTGGATGATCTTTATGGTCCCTTCCAACTCTAACCATTCTATGATTCTATGAAACAGGCTGTGATCATCCACTACTGTACTTTCATTTACTCAGTGGGAATTTTTCACTGAGTAGGGATTTCAAAAAGAAGCCTGCCTGTGAGAAATACACTTAATATTAAAAGAGGTCATAATGTCCTCCTTAAAGCACACATCATTTAGTTTACATTTTAATTACATAAAATTCTATTTTAGTAATTTAAAGGAAAAATAATATTTTTCACATTGTGAACATTTTTATTTTTTTTACTGAATCACACAGTTTAGCATAGTCTCACTATGAATTCAGGAAAGGTTTGCTTCAGAATAAATTGGTACTAAACAAAATGTGCTTATTATCTATGTATGAAAGTGTATTGTAAAAAACTGAACGTGAGTAACTTGGAACAAATTTTAGAGCAGATGCACTGGCTACTACTATTAAATAGCAATGCTTTTAAGACTCTTCAAAGCAAGAGTCTGCAGGCAGTGGGAATGCAGCACTGAGATAAAATACCTATCAGTGGCACTACATTTCGCAGCAAAAATAATTGATGAGGAGCTGGGTAAAGTGGATTATAAATTGCAGGATGCACGCAGTAATTTCTGCTTTAGTCAATGTAGATATTAGATATATAGGGTAAAGACTGTCACTGATACAACAAAGGACAGAATAATCCACTAACAAGGAGAATTATAGTTTATTGATTGGTAAGAGATAAAACACCTATATTATGCAAAATAATTTTCACTGCCTTAAAAAAATATTTCTGCAAATCCTGCAACAAATATTAATCAAGCAGTAATTAAATAGGCTAAAGAAAACTGTCTTGATATCCCACTTGCCATCATTTTCTTGGTGTATAAAATATGCCAAGCATGACTGAATCAAACTGTAATACTCTAATACACTTTAATTTTTAATGTTCGGTTTTATTCCTAAACCCTTCTTGGAAATACTATTCTTAACTGAGTTTTGGTAGGCTATCTAATGATACTATGCAGCAAGAATGGAAAGCAGGACCCACATAGCAAGATAAGGTTTTAGAATTTTCTTTTGTGTTACTTAACTATTTCACTTTAGCTGCATGCTTTTTAAAATACATTGCTATGACAGTGCACTAAGGTCAGAGAGACCTAAATATAACAGTCCATCTACCTTTCCACTCAACAAATAGTTATACACACATGCAGTACTTTATAAAGGAAATAATGTTTTAAGGAGATGTTTAAATGATTCCTGGTTTACTGAGGAGCGCACAATTAAGCAGTCAAGGTGTGATTATGAATTCAGGATCTATGGCTTCTGTGCTAGACGTCGCCAATGATTATTTCATTAACTGTTGATAAGTCGTTCCAGGTATAATATACCATTAGACTAAGTGGCAAATGAGAAGGTCCCAACAAAGAGGTATCTTTAACATACAATAGATAAAAAATAAATATTAAAAAGGAATCTTTAAAAAGACACTGTCTCACTCCTTTGACTACAGTACGTCTTTGCAACCCAGCTTTTAATCAGAGATGCCTTGCAGATTAGTCATCCTAGTGATGCCTCATTTCATCAGCAGACTTTCAAATCGCTTGTACCTAAATTCCTTGTTACCAGTTCACAGTCCCACACACAAATGCTATGCACCTATACACTGGCTTTAGCAGATTATATTATCAGAACAAAATCCAAAGTATTTACGGTTTCAATTGCAAATTGTTTTAAACACTTCAAAACAGAGAAGCTATAGCCCAACTGAAGTAGATTGACTGAGCCTGGAGCACTCAGCCTGGTAAAGAAGTCATGGTTAGCTTTCCCTTTGTACCAAGTACCTGATTTTAGAACTAATTGTATGAGCTCCTATTTATGCACTTAAGACTGCAGAATCAGGCCCTTAATGTGACAAATACTTTTACAACAATTTTCAAAATTATTGGCACTAAAGAAAAACATTCCATAAGTCTGTCTGTTCAATAATTAGTTCACAATTTGTGTTGCTTTCAGAGATTACTATTGAAAACAACATAAATAAGATTCCATGAAGTTTGTTTACAATCACTGACTTTTTTTTTTAATATAATGAAACATTTAATGGGAAATGTATTTTTTCATGCATACTGGGAACATTTTCTTTTTACACAAATTGCAGTAGAAATATTTAAAAACAAAACATAACTTCCTGACATGCAGCACTATTGAAATCCATCAGGCCTTCAACTTATACTGTGACAATATTACTCTCTTTGCCTTATAAAAATGAAATAAAATGTTTGAGATGCTAGGGATGATTAAAAGATGTGAAAATCAGATAGACTTTTATGTATCTACTCTATTTTTATGACTTCACAGGGTTTTTCTTCTAGTGGGGAGGCAAAAAAAATAGACAGTATTTGAAAGGTCTCCATTGTTAAAAAGACCAATGTATAATATCAAGGTGGGAAGAGAAGAGAAATTCATGAATGTACAGAAGAAAATGAAAGTATCCACAGGAATAAACAATGGTCACATTTAATAATTTCAAAATTGAAAAGAGTTGCAAAGGAAAAAGCAAAAGGCCTCTGCAAATTACTGAGGCCACGCTTCCCTAATGAATACTTCCAAGCATGGAAGATAGCAAAACATTTGCCTTCAACTGCTACTGAAGTATAATATATCAGGAAAGTGAACCTCAAAAAATGTATTCATCTCCATCTTGAACAAGAAGTAAAGTAAAATACTTATTTTTAACTTATCAAGAAAGCTGTATTTTGCAACAACTAGATATTTAAGTCTTAGTACTAGAATTATGGCAAGTAGGCAGATTCTACACTATGTAGATCCTCATTTATTTCAGAGGCAGTTTGTACAGGTGACTACTCAAGTTTCCAAAAGAAAAAGCAGAGATGAAATCCTGTTTCTACAGATGGCCATCACAAAGTCTTCTGGCTAATCTGTACTTTAAAGGCTAAGTAGGTGTCACTTATTTTGAATTTCTTCCTCTCACTGTACTATACTTAAATGTCTGGCTTGTAAACTGAGACAGGATCAGGAACTGCAATTAAGGTAGGCATTGAAAACAGCCTACCTATAGCTCTGAGAAAATGCAGGAATGAGGCTGTAGCCTGCCTATGATAAGTGACACAGGGATTGGTGCTCGAGGAATACAGGACTCTGCTGGCTCAGAAGCAAGCGAGATCTCCGTGGCTCCTCACAAGGTTATGAACTTGGCTCATTGGCAGCCCAACTGGCAGCCTGCCAAAATACTGCATTTCCCAGTTCTGCAGTCCTCCAGTAGCCACTGTGGAGCTTTCTTGCCTAGAGAATTTCTGCAATTTGCATTCCAGCTCTCACTGTGAAACATGAAAATCCTCTGAAGCACAGAAAAATTGGTTTCCTACATACTGTTACAGGCCTATCTTTCCTTGCACTATGCTTCATTCCCATCTCTGAGATTAGACAATATTGTGTTTTGGAATGATTCTTGATAAAATAGTATTACGGCTGCAAACAGATCATGTATACAAAGCTTAACAAAGCCACACCTGCTAGAGAGATGCACCTGCACTACAGAGAGATTTGGCTTGGGGATCCAGTCAAACCAAGACAATTCTATTATTTTACCCAGTGGTCAACTGAAGGCAAACTGCCCAGAGCAGAAAAGTTCTCTTAAAAAGAGCCAGAAAAGACACAGATGGCCTTGAATGAGGATACAATATTCCAGTAAAATTAAAATTATTAAAAATGGAAACCATGAATTTAAATCTGAGAAAATTAAATACTTGAAGTTTGCACAGATGTAATTTAAAGGCTCCATAAAAGACCTGAAATAAACTTGGAGCAAACAGAAAAATAGGGTCTAACCTAGTGACCGTAAGCATTCTTAATCTACTTTCAAAGAACTTAGTTTGTAGCACATAAAATATTGAGCTAAAAGAGAACTATTGATGTAGACATAATGGACATACAAGCAAACTTGCCTTTTGTGTACATCTTAAAAGTAATTTAAAGCCTCATATGTTGGGAATTGCTGAGTCTAATTTTTTGCCTGGAGCAAATTTAATAGCTAAATAACAAACTCTAATGATGCAGATTTCTAATGGCCAGACTTAACTACTCTTCTGCTGCTAGATATTGTAATGGCACACCCTAGCTTTGCTAAACCTGTTTCCACAAACAGTCCAATCACCTGATTTACATAAACTTTGAACCTCTACAAGTTGAAATTAGGCATTATTTGGATGCATTTAAATCTCATTTGTTTTAATGGAGAGTATGTGTTCATTTTATCTCAAACTACCTTTGAAAGAACCACAAGCAAATCATTAAAACTATTAGTCGACATTTCAGTTCTCAATAGCTCTAGCTAGCCTAAAATTGTTCTCTTTAGAAGTGGTAAACATATTCAAAACAAATCATTTCCAGTTATTAAGAAAATCAAAACTCTGAGTATTTTTCATTTAATTCACCTAAAACTAGCTTCATTTGACAACTAAGTTTAAAACAACACTTTTCTTTTTGCAGTTGTAAAACAAAATATGAAAGCACCTGTGCTTTTATCCAAATGAAGGCAAAAGTCCAACTACAATTTCTTGTGCCAAACAGATTCCAGTAATCACATCTTCTGATGACCAACTTAGAAGGAAAATATTGCAACTCTTTAGCGTCATTAATTCAAGGAAAGGAGAATTCAGAAATCACTCTATGAAAATATTATTACAGACTTCTTGCTTATTCCACATGGAACTGTATTCTTCTAGTCTTGGACAAGTCAAAAGAATTGGTAATAAATCAGACGCAGACCAGAAGCAGTGTTTTGTTGTAGTGAAAGGATGAAAAAAAAAGAAGAAAAAAAGAAACTAGGACACACATAAGTTGAAGGATACATGGTTTCTACAGAAAACGAATCATAGCTCACCTTCATCTATAACTTAACTGCTGTCTCAGATCAGGGTCAGGACAGGAAATAAATTCAAGATTCCCAACTTTCAATTGTGTCACACACAGAGAACATTCGAAGTGTATCCAACTGATAAAGATATTCACTGCAAGACTTCCCTAGACACACATAAATTCATGAAAAACATCATACCAGTCCAAATAATCAACTGGTGTAAATTGGAGCAGATGTCCTGGACTTGCATCTTTAATACCTTTTAATCTAATCCAATCCATTGAGCACACAGAAAATATTTCTGCATCAATTCATCTGTTAACTTCTGTTAACTGTTATGGTTTATAACCAGCAGAATATACCAAACTTTAACAACAGTATGACAGAGTACAGCATTACATCTCCTTAACACTTGAAAAGGAAAGAAAAATAACAAAATGTAAAACGCCTGAAAGAATTACATCCTTCTTACTTAAATGGTTAAAATTGTAAAGATAACTGAAATCTAATTCTAGCTACACAAATAACATTATTTCAGTGAAGTAAGTCTGATGATTACAGAATTAATTGTATTTGCATAGCAAAGTTAAAGTACTAGAAACTGAAAAAGGAAAAATCCTGAATATCAATTATGATAATTATGATTAGAGACTACTGGGAGAAAGGAAAAGATCAGTCTTTTTTCCTTTTTTTTTTTTTCTTTTGTATGTGCTTTTCTTTGTACAGTGGTAAGAAGAGTGCTCCAGTTGCTATAACAACTTAAGTCTGTATTACAATCAACAGTCATCTAAGTTTAATTGCCATTCTGCCCTTCTAAAGCAATGCAATAGCAATTGCATGAATTCCATAAATCTTGTTACTAAAACCTATTCAAAATCTCTAAACAAGCTGAAGTATACTTACACAGCAGAGCTACTCTCACTTCTTTATTGTAGCAATATACCATTCAAAATGCTTTACTTTGTCCATGAGAACATTTGTCTTGGGACATCTATCCTCTGATGAATTCCAAACCTAAATACAAACCAGAATTGAAAATAAATGTATGAAATGTAATATATTAAAATAAACATTTTAGATGTAAAATATATTAAACATTAAAATATTTTTCTGATAGCATAAGCATCCCTACCTTGTACAAAAGAAATTCCAGTTAGGTTAGCCACAAGAGTTAAGCCGGTCATTAAAAAAAAAAATAAAAAAAAAATCAAGTAATGAGCAGAGAGAATAGAATACCCAATGCACTTCAAAGTCTAGTGAGATAGACACATGAACTACAAAAATAAAAATAAAAAATGGATTCAGTATTAAATATGCCAGGGTTAAAAAGAAACTGAAAAAGATCTGTTACAAAAAGTAAAAAAGATAAACAAGTGATGCATCATTAATGAGAAGTGATAGTTTCTGAACAGAAAAAGTTAAAGTACTAGAAAGTTCTGTTTTCTGAACAGAAAGAAGGTAAACCCAAAATGACTCAAGCTTATGCACTTTTACCCATTCCTGCCTCACATCCTTCATCTTTTTTATTTCTTTACCCAGAAACTTGCAAACAATGCAACACAAGGCAATACCAATACTCAGAGCAGAGAATGACACCTGACTGCCACGTAAGATACATGACTTCACTTTCATTTATAGCATAATTCAGAGCTCCCCAAAAACTACTTAAATGCAATACCGGAAACTAAACCTACAAACAAGCAAGGCAGAGTGCAAAACTGTATAGTATAAATGATTTAGCCACAGCTAAAACTTTTTGGCAAACTAGGAACTTGTTAACTACACCTCTATTAATAGTTTACTGTAAAGATGCTCAGATACATAAGATCAGAAAGCTGGAATTAGCTTGAAAGCATGGATGTAGTTGCAGCTGAGCCCTAATTCAGAGCTGACCAGTCTGAAGTCTGTGGATCAGTTTCCCTGTCTGTGACACATTTTCTGCTGCATCCTTCACAGCTGAGCAAGTGGGCAGAGGTGGTCTGCAGGGAGACCGCAGGCTTGTGCCAGCCTTCCCTCTGTTGGGCTCTCCTCTGGCAGCCTCTCTCCCTGTAATGCTGTCTGGGAAGAACAGGACATGTTCTTCAGTGCCTCACTTGGAAGGTAATGGAACCGCCTTGGTTAAATGCTGGTCACTACTACCCTACTGCAATGACAACCTCTGTTGTCAGTTAATCACTAGGAAAAGTGATCACCACAATTTCAACAACACTGTGAAAATAAATTACACACTTTAAACCTAAAACATTCATAAATATTAAATCCACTGACTCACTTTTTTTTCCTGTTTGAATGTGCTGGAGTTTAGATTTAACCCACTAATTCATTATATTTTGTATCTATCTTGTTGTTTATTTATTAAGAAATACAGTACACTAAAAATCCCATAGGAAATAAGAAAAATACCAGTTTAGTATTAGTATTAGGTCGGTTAAAAAAAAAATAACAAAACCCCAAACCTACAGTCCTGTCACAGTGTAGAACAACTAGAAGTATACTGGCATTTAATGTCTATTTAAGCCTTTTTATCTATCATATTTTCCTATTTCATTTAATTACAGTGAATATTTACATAACACATATGTAAAGACATGAGGACTTAGTGAGGATGTGAGACCACTCTAAAAACAAATTGTGCTGAATTTTTTGATGGCAAGTGTGTTGTACTTTTATCAGAAATCAGTAATTATAAAGCAAAGTCATGAAATAAGAGCAACTGATAGCGTTTGATAAGGTCCCATTTTGCAGAACTGCAGTAGCAAAGAAACAGAATAAGCTTTGACTTCTGTTCCAAAAGTAGCATTTCATAACATAGCAAAAATGGCTTGGTTTTGATCTTGGTTTATTAGATCCAGATCAGAGAATAGAGTGAACTATTTATCTTTAAAAAGTAATTATCTTTTTGATTATATGTCATAGCAAAAATCTTATCTTTGTCCTGGAAGTTTGAGACTAATGACGACAACGTTAGGAGTCCTGTGAACCTTGACAGTAGTTCAGCCAATTACGTGATGAACGATGAAGATGGAGTCTTCTTTACTCCTCTGCGACATTTCCAGAAACCATAATTCTGAAAATCTAAATGGAGTCATTGCTTTTCACCCCTGTGGGCAGAGCCATAATTCTTCAGATATACATTCTAACTGGGTTTTCTAATAGCTGCATTCATTTCTCAATCTTTCTAATAAGATTGCCAGAGAGGACAGCTTGTCTCTGGCATATTTCTCTTCCAAAAGGACAAAATTATCTGAGCTATTATTCAAGCCTTTCAACATCACATTTTGGTCATCAGAACTTGTCAAATTAAACAAACTAATATTGCAATTTAAAAAGAAAAATGGAAAAGACAAATATGACTGTGGTTCCTGTAGTTTCCACAGCACTCTTTGTGAAGTCAAACATTTTTTAAAATTAACTCCTCATCTCTGAAATGCAGCAGTATATATATTAAATGAGGGAAATAACTGGCATTTACTATGTGGTGTGAAAATTTACACAATGATTTAGAAGCTAAAATTGCAACCAAACACTGATGTACCACTGCGCACAGCAGTACGGAAATATAGAAAATATTCTATTGAATTAGCAAAGGCAATTTTTGAGTGGGTCAGAATTTGTTCATACAAAACAAAAGCCAAAATGGTATAGCAGATTCCTTTTTTAAATCGTGTGTGTGTGTGGAAATAAAAAGCTTACAATATCTCTAAGAAGCCTACAGGGAAAAGGGGAAAATAAAAGCAGTGTGGAAATTAACAGACTTTTAAATCAAGTTAAAGCAAAACTCTTCCTGATTACATCAATGATACATCATTACAAGACATGAAAGTGCAGCTGAGAGTAGCAACAAGAAATTGCTGCATAATTTCATTTAAAAAAATGCAGCAAGAGAGAAGTTTATCTGTATATAAGTGAAATATGTACGTCATGTGACGTGCATATGACAGTTCTTCTGTGATGGAGCAAATTCCAGGATTACTACAAACATAATGTAGATTACAGAGTAACCAGTGAATTACAAATATACCCTTGAGAAAAAGGAGGGGTCAGTTTAAGAAGAAGCTTAAAATAAGCCTGAAAATTTGTAAGGGAGGAATGCCTTGCAATAACAGAGCATAATCAAAACCTAGTATGGTTCTTCCAGAACTTGCCTTGTCAGCAACTACAGGGACTTTTTAAACTTTGCGACCCGCATGCTAACAAGTGTTTTGATGAAAAGCTGAGGTTTTGTGTTCGAATGGCTTCATTTATACTGAAATATGAAAACTAAAATGTCCTGTGCCTCACAGAACTCTTAAGTTCACCCTGGAGTGCAGATGTAGGATCCACATTTCACTTAATTATTCTGCATTAGTAGACATGAACCATCAAAATACATTGGTATAACAATTACATCTCTTCACAAGAGTAAAAAAAGCTATTGGAAATCTAAAGCTGTACAACTGCATTAATTCAGAGGCTAACAAATGAACTTTAAGTAGAAAAGAGCGTGTAATTTTTCTGCTTCTCAGTTAATATATATATTTTTCTCTATGAATTAAGATATTAAAGTGGAAGTTATTAAAGCCAAAGTAACATATTTTTTGCTGTAGTGATTTCTTCTTAAAGTTCTCATTTGCCAGTGTGTCCACAGTGCATCTGTTTCAATAACTCTTTAGAACACCATTATACATGTATTCTGCTACCTGCTCCTACCATGGAAAATTTTATTGTCTCAGCATTCATAGATTTAGAAGAAAAGAAATCTTCAGATTTATTGTTCATTTATGAAGAGCAAATGGAAACAGAAACTGAAGAGAGGGCTTGGATTTGATAGAGTTGACTTTCGTTAAAAGACAGAAAACATCAGAAAGTGAAAATATTGCAGTGAGTGAAAATATGGTCAATATCACAAAGAATGTTTTTGTCTGATAGACAAAACATAGAAGATGTTCCTTTGAAAACTTAGTAAACTAAATCAAAAGCGTAAGCTTTGTCTAAAGATATGAGGCCAGGCTGGATGGGGCTTTGAGCAACCTGGTCTAGCAGGAGGTGTCCCTGCCCATGGCATGGGGGGTTGGAACTCAATGGTCTTAAAGGTCCCTTCCAACCAAACCATTCTGTGATTGGTAACAATCCAAACCATCCCATTCATTTAATACAGTGAACACAAATCAGTTAGACTCAGATGCAGCAGACTGCCGTTCATTCGCATGATGTTTTCTGGCAAGTTTTAAAATGAGAACAAATCCCATCCACCAACGAAGTCCACAATTTGACCGAACACTAGCATCTAATCTGTGACTGAATGTATGGCTGTAAAATAGTTAAATGACAAATAGATTTCTTCTCTACAGTCATGGACTATCACATAAATCCAGGGAACCAGACAGCAATGGGAGCAGAGTAAACAAACAGGTCACATTCCCTTTACTAATTTCACATACTGTCTTGATTTCAATGGCATGTTTTGTCTTAAAGTGGATTTCTTATTTAGGGTCATATTGATTACAAAAAATTCCAAAACACTGACTTGTTACTTCTTGAAAAGAAGTATGTATTCCCCAAAAATGGTAAAGAATTATAATAAAATAAAATAAAAATTATAAGAAAATAAAACAGAATCTTCCCAGGGATTTGAAGGATAAATCTGTTTGAGTTTACTTGTTCTTTCATGTGGTGTTTACGTACTTCTGAACCCTATATGTTTATAATTTCTGGACAGATGGACAAGAAACAGAAGGGCGCACAGCCAAGAAAGGTGACCCAGGCTGACCAAAGGGACATTCCATGTCACAGAGCACTTTGCTCAGTAGTACAACTGGAGTAGTCTTTCCAAAATAGCCACTGCTCAGAGACTGGCTGGACATTGCTCTGCTTGTGGAAGGTGGCTATTACCTTTGATTCACTTCTTTTGTTTTTGCTTATACTTCCTCTTTTGTTCACTTATTAAACTCTGTTTAACTTGACACAGGAATTTTTTTCTTTTGCTCTTCTGGTCTCTCCCCCATCCAGCTGGTGATGGGGTCGGGGAAGTGAGTGGCTGCACAGTCCAGCTGCTGGCAGGGGTCAACCAACACAACCTCTATCAGTTTAGAACTCATGTCGAGCAGCACACGGCACAGTTTATGCTCTTTTATTGGAAACTTCATAAAACTGGCCTGCTTGGGCAAAGTTTTCATTTTCTGAGATCCAACATTCATTTTACAAAATTCATCCTAGTAAAATTGAACCCAGGATTAAGTAGTGAAAGTCAGTATATGCAGGATTATAAAGAGAGCCAGATTAAAATTTTGTTATATGTTCAATAGCATATTTGTAAAGAAAAGGCACTGATTAAGTCTGGAAATATGAAATAACACTTCCTTTTAGTTTGCTTCACTATATGTATCTCAGTGCTTTTGCATAGCTACTTCACAACTTGACAACTACCTTCATAACACTTCTTATTAAAATACATTAACTACTTCAAAGTACACCTAGCCACACTTCAATTTTGCAGTTTCCTTTGTTCCGCTTAAGTAACACCAGAAACTGTTCACCACTGACAACACCTTTCCTGGAATGCAAATGAGTGGGTATTTGAAAGCCTCTACCATCTGCAACTTTTTTCCCAAATGACTAAATCTAAACTTTTGGTAATTCTTGCCTCTTCTACTGGCTTTTGTTGGCACCAAAAGGGAGCATGTTCAGAAAGAACTGTCGGGACAACAAATGCAACCACATCAGCACAGACACTGCATATTGTAACTCTCCTTTTAGTTCTAGTCTTCAAAAATAAAGATTTATTCTCTCTTACATTGAATAAATCTCATCAGCTATAAAGCAGATTCTCTTTTAAAATGAAAATACATTTGATAAATTTATCTTAAAGCTATCTTAATTTTAGAATCTTTTTCACAATGTACGGCAGTCATCATGAATTCAAGAGTTATATAGAGCAAATTCAGCAAACAGCAAACCAATTATAGACTCACAGTCCAGACTGCCAGATCTTTTGGTGATCCTGCCACTCAGCCAACAGTATCAAAAAATGCCATTTATATTATTAATGCCATTTATATTCCCCACGACCATAGGAATAGTATCCTAATACAGTTTGCCCAAAGGTGGAGTAGCCAGTTAACATAAAGCCCAGTGAACTGCCTTTATTCTTCCACTTGTGTTTTGTGCCATGTTTGACAAGAAAAGCAAAGACTGTATTTCACCTCTTGCACCATTCTTTTGTGGTGTATATTTTCACCAATGATATTTCACTGTAATACAGGAATCATTCACTGCATTCTCACTCCCCCTGCAAAACGTCATGCTTATTGACATTGTTTCTACCCCATGCATTCTAAAACCAGGTTAAGTGAGATTAGCACTGAAAACAGGTTAAAAATAGATTTATTCAGCAGAGAAAAATGAATTTAAATGCTATATATTCTGAAGGAGGGGCAGGGGGAGAGGGGACTAAGGTCTCACAAGGGGGATTAAACTTTGTTGCAATCAAATAGGAATGTGTGGGAAGCACAGTTTTGCAGTATTGCTCTTTTAGGATTTGTTTTCTTTAAAATTTGCATTCCTTTCTGCATCCATTCAAGATATATGTATGTTGGCTCTTCAATGATTAGAAATGGCTTTGATCTTGACTACTTGAAGGAACATAAAGATATAAATAGTGTGAGTGGATATGATAAATCCTAGCAATGACAAACAGAACAAAACCAAAATAAACTTTCCTGAATTTTTCAAACATACCTTAGGAAGTTCAGTCCTTAGCTCATGTCAGTCATACAAGAATGATCTACAGAAGAAGCCAGAAATGTACCAGTGTTCAAGGTCCCCAAATACCACTCATGCCAGCTTATCAAACATATGAAACTAGGAAATCAGAAACATCGGCTTTCTGTTTGAGTAGCCGCCACTCTCCTTTGTGATAGAATAGAGTGGAAATAAATATAATTCCTGCAGCAATATAACTGTCAAAATAATGAAATAACATGTGATGATCAGGTATGACAGTCAAAATAGTCAACTGGTCTAAGAAACTGTGACCAGTAGATAACAAGTGCCTAATAGCCAGTATTTGACAGCTATTTTTAAGGTGTGAAAGCAGATCTCTAATTTATATAGAGAAATTTTCACTGGACACCTTAAAAAATGACCCTAAATTAAGATGGCCATTAAGATGATGTAATTTTCTGCACCTGTATGAAGATGACAGTAAAGTAAGATGAGCAGGAGCTGGTGTGATTAAGAGGAGATTTATAAACGAAAAAAAATAAAGCCCACAAGACATCACTGATACTGTGTCTTTTCAATGCCATAACCCAGCAACTCCAAAAGATACCCATTCCACAAAACACTAACTTGTAATGTCCTCAGTATGTTAGGACAGCATTACTGAAGCCTGAGCTCTCATCACCTCATGGGCCTAAAATATATCATTGAGTTATATAGGCAAGTAATATGACCTAAATCTTTAACCTACTTCTTTTCAACAGCAGCTTTAATGTATGCGGTTGATTACTTCCAGTGAAACTGCAGAAAATTAAATTGAATATCAGAATAAATGAAAAAGTATGGCCCAATTGCTTCAACAAATAAGGTAAAATTTTAGAGAATTCTGCAGTATTTTTCAGTATTCAGTTGACTGGAAGATAAATTCTCCTTCCTTTCATCACCAGGCACCCAATAATTTCTATTCATTGACTATTCAGCTAAAAGAAAATCAACTTACAGAATAAAAAAGGCAGTAAGGCATCAGAGAATAATTAACTAATCAGTGAAACACGTGTACCCTTGTTTCAATAAAAATGGCACAGTCACCGACGCAAGACCATATAACACTGTAGTGAATGTGGGGTTGGGTTGTTTTTTTTTTTTGTTTTGTTTTTTTTTTTTCAATATTCATTTAGTAGTTTCACAGCAAAATACAAAGCAGTTTATTAGTTACTTTAGTTTCCTCCTTTTCCACTTGTTTCTTTCCCCCCACTAACAGAAATTCCAAAACCAAAAACCTACAGCCCACCCTGCATAAGCTACTGTGTAGATTGAAACAATTCTATTTCTTTGAAAAAAACACTTTGCTATTTTAACCAGCCCTATAAAAGCTATTAATGAGAAAAGTACTTTCACTAATTGCATTTTGAGAGGAATATTGCACAAAACAGCTATACTAAGCCTTGTTACTGAGGCTTGCATTTCAGTAATAATCTTTCAATACTAATGATGTTTGTACTCAACAGATGAGCAAAAACAATTCATTAATTTAACCATGTAATTTTTAGATATTTCCAACAAATTATAAAGCTTTGATCTCCTGAAAAGCACAACAGATAAATGAATGAGATATTAGCATTATACGATCGTTATTTTCAAACCATTTGAGAAAACTTTTACCCACCCAGAGTGCATACATAATAGAAAAATGCTGCTTATATATATATACACATATATGATTGTTCAGCATCCCATTGTGATTGAGAAAATGCTACAATATTAGTACCAATGTTTAACTTCTAGATTGCTAAAAAGTAAAGTTAAGTAGCACTATAAACTTTTGCTACAAAAGCTATTTAGGAAAACGGGAGGAAGGTTGATACTTGGCATGACTTGTCATCAACTACCCCTCTGTTATAAAAACATAGAATTGTTTATGTTAGAAACGACCTTTAAGATCATCGAGTTCAACCATGAACCCATCACTGTCGAGTCCACGACTAAACCATGTCCCTCAGCACCACATATACCCATTTGCTAAACACCTCCAGGGATGGTGACTCAACCACCTCCCTGGCAGCCTCTTCCAATGTTTGATAACCCTTCTGGAGAAGAAATTTTTCATAAAATCCATCCTAAAACTCCTGTGGTGCAACTTGAAGCCATTTCCCCATATCCTATTCCTTGTTACTTGGGAGAAACCAGTCCCTAACTGGCTACACCCTCCTTTCAGGTAGTTGTATATAGAGAGCGATAAGGTCTCCCCTCAGCCTCCTTTTCACCAGGCTGAATATCCCCACGTCCCTCAGCTGTTCCTCACAAGACTTGTGCTCCAGGCCCCTCACCATTATGTAAGTGTAATTCTTTTTCCAGCAATCATCCCCCAAAGCATGGTCTTTTGAAGGAAAGAAACATTTGATAATAAAACTTAGGAGAACAAAAGCCAAGTCAACCTCCAAGCTCAAAACCAAACAATTACGGAAAAATGTAAAATTGAAGAGTCAGCATATCAAACAAACAAGCAAACAAAATATTCTAGTAGTTTTGTACTTTATTTTAGCAGCTCTTTACTTGGATTAACACCTGGAGGTGCTGACCCCAGCCAGCAGAACAACACAGGCAGCAACTGGCCCAGCAGTATCTAACACTGGAAGAAACCTCTTTGTCTTTCAGTCTGTCACAGCATCAGTGTTTCTACCTCTCATCTCAGCTCTTGAGTTGACTGTTTTTCCTGGTTTGCAGATAACATTCCTTCTCTCTCTGTTTCTACAAAGCCCAAAGGGGGTTTTGCAACATTAGAAAGAGTAATTAAAAATGTTCCTCTAAACAGACACCTTCAGGGACCAGGATGAAGGAGACATTTTCCTATATGACATGATTGTAGGCGGATTCATCACAGGCACTAAGCTCTCCAAGCTTTAAACAGTAGAGGCACTAACAGTGCCTAAAGATAATAATAAAAAAAAGCCTTCTTAATGAAGCATACACCATTTACCCACAGATGGACTTGATTCATTCTGTAGACCTATCTGAGTAAAGAGGGGTTTAGGTGAATGGTGTTTGAACATACTCTGCCAGTATGACTAAAATAAACAAACCAACCCAAACCCTGCAGGTAAATAAGATGATGACATTCTATGATTCTATGCAATTTGTCTACCAGAAAATATGAGTAATCTGGAAGAATTACTGAAATAAACCTATTTATAAGGCGAGCCTAACAAAACAGACAAAAAAGCCACCACCCACCTCTCTGAAAAAAGCACAAAACCCCAACATGATAATATAAACTCAGAATTCTTTTCTCTGGAAAATTGTGCTATAACCCTGTTCAGGACATAGCAGAGCAATTTTAACTTGACAGCTGACAACAAACTCCATAATACCAGACAAAAAAGCCCCTTGTGGTTCCTGCAGTTCCATGGCTGCCTGAGGTTTATGAATTCCCCCACTTTTATTCTTTTAATGTGTGCATTTTATAGCTTCTAAGATACAAAAACACACACTTTGAAAATTAGAGATTAACTCAGTCACTTGTGGAAAGAGGGGTCACAGCATGGATGATACAAACAGGGCACATATTATACACTTGGTGGCTCTCTAACATTAAAAGAAAGCTTCAAAACTACACATATTCTTGTTTATTCTCATTGGGCTTAGGACATCAACTATCTTTTGCAATTAAATCTATCAAACTTCAAGCTTCCAATTAAAATTTTTCAAATGCATCGTGCTCCAGGGTGTCTGAAATTAAAAACCACTTTACATGTTTGTCAAGTCCTCTTTTGTAATTTTTAGAGTTGCTCTTTCTACTGTGATAAGTGCTGCCAACCCCTTTCCATTTATGCATCACGACATAAGAAAAAATAAACAAAATTCCTTCAGACAGCTCATTCTTAACTATGGCACTTTGTTTCAACAGTGGTTACTCTTACCTTTCTCTGACATCTATTCTCAAGAGGTGAACAAGAGGGAAATTGGACGATGTCTCTCTGTTGTGATTCTTGAAGGAGACTCCAGAGGAGAAGCAGGAAGTCACACAGCTGGTGCCTTAGAGGCCACCCTTCATTGTGCTCCAGAAGTGATGCTTATCGCAGGACTTCTGCTGCCAGCAGCCCTATTGTCCTGGTTTGAGGTAAAACAAACCAATTTTCTGTTTTACAGTTTTACTTTACTTGCTTAAGTATTTAGTTCTGCAATGGTTATTTCCAGTATTGCCAACAACACCTAAGCATAAAACCTGACAATACCTTTGCAAGTTCACTTTACCTTTTGGTAAAAGGGAAAAAAAGAGTGATTGTGTTTTAGGTCAGCATGGGAATACAGCCAGCACCTAAGTTTTCCTATTTACCTGAGGAAAAAACCCAAACGACTAATTCTAATACTCTGACAATTTGGTAAACCTTTGCATTTTTTTCCCCAACAAACTCTTCTTCTAGATATGAATGCCTCCTACATGATAGTCCAAGTAAATACAGTTATGGATGAAATAGGTTTATTCCTGACATGCTACTACTAAAATGAACTGCTTCCTTCACAGTGTTGCTGTGGTGAGCGTCCTACCATGGAGATGAAAACTAGTTTGGGGTCTTGTGTTTCTGCCCCTCAGAACTTATTTACCAAAAGAGAGAACCTAAAACCATTGTGGTTTCTTAAAGAAGGAGACAAACACATTCCAATACACAGCTCTCAAATTTGTACGAGTATAAATTTTAAAAATGATGTGGTGTATGACACCAATATTGTTTATCTGTACATGTAAACTAATGGACACTGAATGAAAAATTTAAAGTCCAAACAGGACTGAAACTACAGGAGCTGTATTTCCTTTTCTCTCTCCAATAACTTGGTTTGCCTACAGAGAAAGGTGAAAGCTGTGAATCCATCCAGATTTCAAATCCAAAATTGCTGAGCATGTGAGAAAGAAAGTGTTCCAGCTCAAGCCTTCCTTTACATTGTATGTAACTATTTTTAATTAACTGCTACCATTTCTGTTGACTTGAATTCCTATTTTATCTGTAGAAGGAAAAGTCAGAGAGGATGCCAAACTGGCATTTCCCTGTAAATGCAAATTATATTTAAAATATTTTATACATTTAGGGGACAAATAGCAGTTAAAACAGAAGTATGAATGTAGTTCATAAGAAAATAGTACAGGACAAGTAAAATTCACATAGTGGATATAAAAGGAATATGCAGAACCTTAAGTATGAATTATATTCCACCCATATAATGCTAGGGGCAGAACAGAATTTTTTATTTTCTCTTGCTATCAGTTACATAAGGGATGATATTTTTTCCAACTCAAGTTACAGTGTGTGCAGTATTTTGTTCACTTAGTTTTGCAAAACATCCTGTTTTGATATTACATTCCTACCACCAGGCCTTGCAAACTAAAACATGTTCACAGAGAAACATAAATACTTGATATTGTTCTGTTAACACTGGAAACACTCCCTCTTTTTTCTCAACCATGCCTGAACACTAATAATTACATTTCACAAATGTGTATATCTGATTGCTGATTTTACTTGACAAAGTATAGAAGGCAATGCAACATTCTCCAATGAGAAAAAGTTAAAGTTTCTGAGTAAACTCTGAATTTCTTCTCCTTGAACAGCAAAGACGAAAACATCTGTAGGACAAATAGGAATCTACCTTCAACAAATACTAATGGAAGCACACAGGGAGGTATTTCTTATGCTTCCTTTGAAGAAGCAAAAGCATCTCTGAATAAATAATTACTTGAAGAGAATAATTTGAATCACCATTGGGGAAAATGTAAAGAATTCTTCCTCTTCAATAAACTATGAAATACTTCATTGTGCATTTCCCAGTATTTTATCTTTGGGTATAAATTACTACTTCACTTTCTGTCTGGAAATACACCTTCCACAATTCTGGCTGCTTCTAGTCAGAGTTATGGAAGGCACCTGAGCAACAGTCACATCCTCAAAATGAGGTGATCAAGTATTTTGCTTGATTTTAGCAAACCTCTATCATTTTTTTTTGATTCACCTGCAAGATGCTATGGAGCTTTTACATGAAGTGCAAACAGTTTTGGTCATGATTCGTTACTTTTTTTTTTTTTATTGAAGCAAGTTTCATATTTTTAGAATTACAGTGAAAATAATCATACTTAGTTTGTGGTAATTGTATATTTTAAAACACACATTATTCTAGGGAGGATTCCATAAAAACTAAATGTGTGGGTAACACCACTCAAAATACATATTCAAGAATATTTAGTTACAAAGTGAATCACTCCTTCCTAAGAATCCCACTGGATTTCAGTACCGAGATATATTTTCAGATCTGGCCATAAGTTTTTCAAATGAGGATGCAAGGAACCATAAAGGATGACAGGAAGAAATGACCTGTCAGTTTCCAGAAAAGAACTTTAAACAAAATTACGCATATGCTATATTTATTATGGCACATCAATTAACCCTTTAGATTTGAGGACTCTTTTTTTCCCCTCCACAAACCTACACATCTTGCATTCTAATATTACTATATTGCATAACTAGTAGGGGATTTAATTTCCTTAATGCAAACTAGATTGCAGAAGAGGTTAATAAGCAGAATAGAGAATTATGTATTTCACATAGGCTATAAATTTAACAATGCGCATTTGTTTTACTTTTTGGCTCTTATCCAGTTACTTTTCTTTGTACATAAAGCCCTGGTCCCCAGCACACCAGTGAATTGTAAAAAGCACAGAACGTTCTGAAACCTTATGAAAAGAAAAGCAGCAACAATTAGAACACACATATTGAGCTATACTCTGTATAACTGTGTCTCATAAAAGTCAGTTTTATTTCACTTCTAAAATGACTCAGTTGAGCACAAAATGACTGATCATTGTATTAAATGTTGTTCGTAGCATATATTTAAGCCAACTAACCACAGACAGCCTATTCTACATTTTTATCAATATTCTATTTCACGATTTGCAAACAAGCTGTAAGCCTCACAATGGTTTCTCACAGAAGTTACATTAATATATGTGATTTTGATGAGAACAACAAAATTCGTAAGCATAGTCTTATATTGTATATAACAAAAACTACATAAAGCAGCAAGGCAATTTGAACTGCCTGCTACAGGAGCCAGTTCTCTTTTGATTGGAAAGCAATAAAGTGTACGCATCAAGCTGCACCAAGTGCAGTAAATCCAATCCCAATATATGGCAGGACCAAGTCTATGGTGGTACAGAGCAAGGTCATGTGTGTACCTTAGTCAGTTCAATTTAGTTCAAGGACGTTTTATATTTGTATCTTCCCCTTTCCTTTTCCACATGGCACATTACAGAAGATCTGGCCTGGAATCCAGAAGACGACACAAGACATCCTCATGACCTCACCTGCTGTGCATCAAGAAACACAAAGGAATAAATAAATCCTTCTGCCTCTCTCTTTCTCTCCTTAAAAGGACCCAAACAAATTGTTATTATTTCAAGCAGTTGAGGATTGCTCAAAATAAAACAACAGCTTTTTAAAGCTCTAAAAATGCCAGGGAACACTGGGGAACTAAAAAGCATCATACCCTTGAAGAATGAAGCTACAAGATAAATCCAAGGCTTAGGAAGAAAAGGACATCACCAAGAGGAGGCTGTCTGTTTTAATCTAGGTACAAGTAGCTTCTCTTATTTCTATTACAGAAACACTGAAATTCAGTTTTTGAAATATTTATTTCAAACTGTACCCATAGTTTTTAAATCTTACCTCTTCAGCTGCTGATTTAGGATTTCAGCACTGCAAAGCAGCCAAGTTTAGGGAAGCAAGAGAGCAAATGCTTTCAAGACTTCCTGTTCTGCTTGACTTACTCACTTGGAGAAAATTCAAACCAATAAAAGAGAACAAAAAGAATATTTTTTTTTTCCTCCCAGGCTATAGTTTCTCTGTTTGACTGATTCATGACCATCCTATTAAGAAAAATTCTAAGCTTACCAGCAAATGCAATAAACTTTAGACACACTACTACATCATGAATTTGTTTTACAAACTTAAAAGTTTATCAATAGTCTCTACATTTCGGAAAGACTTCTTACTGTCTTTTATTTCCCATTCACTGGTGGGGAATTGTTAAAAAAAGATAATTGGCCTGCAATTATTGCTTGATACAGCTTCACCTGATTGTAATTGCAGTTTCCTTGAATGTCAAGCTCACTCCTTAGCAGGCTACTGTCAATCAGGGCCTACAAGCCATGGACTAAAGGCCTTAATCCTTTCCTAGTGCAAAACCCCTAATCGTACCCTATTTCAGCTAAGGCTTCAGAGGTGTCCTTGCTTTAAGGAATAAAATACAGCTGTTCCAGACAGGTGCACTAATTGATTTCATCATGCACAACATTATGCAGGCTAAATTTTACAAAATTCTTCCCTAATAGTTCTAGTAGTGTCTTTTTACAAGAGCACACTCTTCTGTCAGGCTACTGGACTTAGGAACAATAATAACAGTCTAGTGGCTGACCTGCAAGCAGAGGAAATTTCCATATACTACTTGATATGCACAGAGTTTTGTAGATACATTGTTAGGAATGAGGTGTTAATAGTCCTCCTCTGTGGGAGTTGGAAGCAAATATGTTAACTGATCTCATTTAAATAAATGAATACTAAGTACTCAGATTAAACTCCTCTCTATAATAAAATCACAAAAGAGGATACCTGGTGCTACCACCTGAGACAAAGTGTAATTTCTACATTATTTCAAAGGTGTGCATTGGAGACAAAACTTTCACATATCTGAGTAAGACAGCTCTGCACATCCTAAAGCAGCACTGACTCCAAGTCCAGCGTACAGGCCTTCCAGAAAAGTGAGGAGGGATGCTGCTTGCTTATTTTGTTCCTACCACTCTTCAAGGAAAGAGAAAACATTAACTTTTTTTACAAATAAATTGCTGTGACTATTTCTCAGCCAAACAACAACCACTTTACACTTGAATTTGGCTGATGCTGGGCAAAGGAGACAGAAATATCCCTATCTGATTTGAGCCCTAGAAACCTTCTAAGTCCAAGTAACCTTGTGGCTGTGACTTTCAGCAGGTTCTTTATTGAAGGAAACAAAACTCCTTGCAGCAGCTACTCATCTTAAAGAGCATTCAAGAATTCTAGTTTTCAGGCTAAAAAGTGACATTTGACAAGTTACTCCTCAGTGAAGCATAACTGGCAGGGTTAGTTGGTCACTACTGAGCTTGTTCCCTAATTGCACAGGGGAGAAGGTTTATGCTTCTTGAATGACAACCTTGGTGGTCCATCCAAGATGATCCCCTTCTTTAGGAAATAGCCCTAAAGAAAGTACCAGTAAAATACAGTACCTGATACTCAAAAATCTTGAGACACTGGGTAGATTAAACAGAACTAGAAGTACATGGACTTTGAAACCCTGAGTAATTCTTAACACTATCAGTGAAGTGTGAAAGCTAAAATCCTTCCATGTAAAGTTATTTCATTCATTTCTCTGAAAAAAAAATTAGCATGACAAAGTTTTGCTAAATAAGCTCTGAGAGTGAAAATTTTTGCAGTTGTTTTTTTTCTGATACAGAAAAATATCTCAGGCTGTCCTCACTATTCTTTACAGTATTTTCTCTCGGTTTCAACTGGAAACCCACCATAGATAGAGTCCTTCACAGGGACACAGTATATACTGCAATTCCAGGCCAATGACATAGCTAGTAGAATATTGCAACGTCAAATGGAAATGAATAGGACGAGGGACATAACTGAGGTAACAATAAACTGTTGTGTATTACACCAGCAATTGAAACTAATATGTAGGTAGCATTTATTTGTACTATTTTATCTGTCCCTGATTATCATTAGCCTGAAAACTAAGATGCCTGACATTGCATTAAAAGCCATCGTTAAATAGCAGATTGCATTCTGTTCAACTAATAATGCCATATTAAACAAAAAAGTTTTCCAAGTTTTAGGAACAAATGTACCATTAAGCTTTAAGGACATAAAACACCTTCAATTCTATACATACAAATGTCTTTGTGTATAATATTAATTAGATCAAATTAAAATGTCCGGTTTGGATGCTAGGTAAACTGTGGCTACCTTGTAAGTTCTTAATGAAGAATAAAAATTTTGGGTTTTGTCAGACTACCAGATAGCATTTTCACAACAGCGCTGTCAAGAAACAGACTTCACAGTGTAGCGGTGCTCTTGATACACAACAAGCATATGTTCATAGAGCTGACTTCGAATAGATTCCTTTCTTAGAATAATTCAGAGATGCTGTTTCTTGGGTTGTTCACAGATCTGCCAGAAGAACACTGGCAGATTTATCAGCAACATTTTGAGATGGCCCCAACTGTCCATCACCTCCTTGACCAGGCTGGTAGGGGATGTGAGTCTGCACTACAGCTAAGGAGCTAAGCCTCAGCAACTGATCAAGGTGGGTCTGCACTATGGTATCTGAGAATAATGTAAGGAGGCGAGCTGAAGCTAGATTATTATTCCTCTCTCCAGATCATACATGCACTACTGTCTGAGCCAGGAAGCTGGGGATAAAGACATATCATCCAAGTACTTGGTCTACTTCAGTTGATACCACAACTGGCTTTTCTGCAGTTTCTCCCTGCTTTTTATGAGCCTGATAAGTATTCTTAACCAAGTGCCAAAGTGCCAAGATGCACAGGAAGAGAACCAGGGGAAAACAAAAAAATCTATCTACAAAGCTGAAGCTATTGTCATCAGAAAGCATTCAGGTTACAGAGTGATTTACATGCTGTTCTGAGGAGAGAGAATATCTGAAATTCTTTATGTTCTCCCTTTTCTTACCACAAATGCTTAAAGCTGAATAAATAAGAGAGAAGAAAATCTTGTGCAAATTTTTAATTACAATTAGGGCAAGCAATATTCAATGCAAAGAGGCCTTTTCTTTGAACACTGCAACATAAAATCTTCCTAGCAGCGTATCTGTTTGGATCACGGTAAGTGATGCACTCAGCACTGAATAATGCAGGTACTGACAAAACCAGAAAACTTGTACTAAAAGAAAGAGCCCCCTCCCCCATAAATGTATTTTTCCCAAGCATCACTGCTAGAATATGCCTTCAGGGAGAAATTTCTCACCAATTTCAAAATGCAATTTTCTAGCAAAGCTGTTGCCATATGAAAAAAAAAAATTATATACCCAAGATATATATATTCTCTTGTATACTCTCCTGTTGAGCTAAAGGATATGCAGAAGCAATCCTCTTCATTGCTGACATGAGGTTTGCTTGTGGTCAAAAATGAGTTGGTGTGTACAAGGTTGATGAAAAATTATTAGATGACATGTTATGTGACACTGCACAGACTTACAGTAGCAAGGACAAGAGCTATACTTGAAAAGTTTCTTTAAAAGGAGAAAAATTCTCCCATTTTTCTGGCTTTAATAAGCTTCCATTGCAGCTAAACTCCTCACAGATCAGGACAGTTCCTTGTGTTATCAAAATAATGACAATATAGAGGAAACAGGGACTCCATTAAAAAACTAAGGTGAGAAGGGAACAGCTACCACTCACAGTCCTTAGCTAAACAAATGCACAGTAAGAGAAAATTTACTCCCTCCTATCCATATAATCATGCAAAAGCCCTTCTGTATCCTTCTTTATCCATCTGTGATACTACAGAGCTTTCTCAGATATGAACTGCACAGTCCTTGGTTAAAGCCTGTGATCTACCAGTAGAAGATCTTCCCCTTTCATTAGCGTATCATACCAAGATGCCATTTCATTCTTAACTCACACAGAGAAAAACAAGAGAAAATGCTGCACGCTGTTTGTGCACCTTGTGTAGACTTCGTCTAGTACCTGCATTTTACACAAAAGCAGAACAACTGCATCAAATATATGCTAAGAATTTAAATCACAGAATTTAAAAAAGACTCACTTTTATAAGAAGCAATGTTTCATTTTCCTAATTAGATTCTTGGTTAATCTGGTCTTTCTGCTACATAAAACATTTCAAAGATCCCTGAATGATGACCAGAGACAAAATATCTTTCTCTTTCAGGAAAAAACATATCTGCGTATTTCCATCCAGAATCAGAAAGGAAGGAACATAAAATAAGAATTTCCATGATAGCTTTTAGAACAGTTTATTCTAAATGTATCAAGGCCACCTGAATGTCACAACTGTCACAAACTGTTCAGGGTTTATAATACTCCTAAATTTCACAAGTAAGCTGGATTACAAGAGCAGTAACCCCGTTTTAACTTTGTACTTCATGTAATAAGAGTATTATCTGCAATCTATTTTTGACTGAATTTAAAGTTTTCTGTTATAAGAGCCTTACAGAGCCAAGTCATGTATTATCAGCGTTTTTCTGACCCTTATTGCCCGTTTATTCTCAAGAGCATTCACTAGAAATTCACAAATAATTTTATGACATTTAGCAAGTCATCTCCGCACTGAAGTGAAAGTTTTTTCAGGACAGTAGTTTAAAGAAAATTATAATGGAAAGGTTATCGTAAAAGAAAGAAAAAGAATTGCAATATCCAAGAGTATATAAACAATTCAGCCCCAACATCCTAAAATATTAAGACATAAGACATCAGGTTTGATGTTAAAGGAAATTGGATGAAAACAATTGGACTAAATGGATGAAAAAAAAATTCTAATAAATAAGGCATTTTGGGGGAAAACTGAAGTGTAAGGAGGAAGATAGTATACTTTTTATGCTAAGAAATAAGCTACTTTTTGTGAAGGAGCTTCCCTAGTGGACTAGGAAATTATCCTGTTGCAAAACCAAAGAAAGCAGCCATCTGCAAAACCTGTTTCTCTTGCCCTCAGCTGCCTTAGAGGCAGGTAGGTCTAGCCTGTACTGACACCCTCTGGCATCCCTAATGCCTCCTTCTCTCTTTCCAGATCTCCACCACATCTGGCTGGACCGGAAAGAAGACAGGCGTTCAGCAGATAATTCTTAGTTTATGAGTGTGATGCAATGCTGCAGCAGAGATAGATGGAGATTTGTAATAACACCCTGGGTATCCTGGTTTATGGAGGTATAAGTGTGCCACTTAATTCTTTGTTTCATTTGCATGGTCTCCACTTCAACATAGGACTAAAAATCTACTCAAAATGGCTGAGATACAGAGAATGGTCCCTGCCTTCTCTCTCATGTTCATCTTGTATTATTTCCTTATTCATTTATTCCCCTTTCTCTCTTTCAATCTGAAATAAATGCAATACTGAGAGGAGAAGCATTTGCTCAGAGTAAAACTTGTATCAGAAACAAGGGCTGTTCAGGGGCTGAAAAGAAACGATGGCTCATACGAAGTGAAAACAATAATAATTCTCTTAATATGTACTCCAGATCCTCTGCATAGTGCATTAATATGAGCCTTTTAAAATTCAAGCAATAATTTTGCATGTCTCTTCCTTTCTAGCCTGTGTGAATCATCACCCTCTCTTGGACTAAGAAAAGAAAGTAATATTACCCACACTTTATGGATGAAGTACAGAAGATTAAGTGTCATGGCACAAATCAAACAAAAGTCTTAAGAAGAGCTCCCGAACCAAAGTCTGGTACTTTAACCATATGATAATTTTCCTCTGCCAGGTATTTAAATTTTACCCTAGTAGTTCAGGAGTTCCCATTAGCACAGAATTCATTCCAGAGCTTGTCACCAATGAAAGTGAAAGAGATTAGAGTTCACAACGAGGATCCCATCTGTCTTCTCATTATCATATTTTCCCCGTACTGAAGATGGAACGTGGTTACAGAGCGCTGCCGAAGGAACTAAGAGAGTTGAGTGGAAGAGAAAGAGCAAGCAACACATTGCAGAGGCCACAGCAATTTTCACAAAACAATAGAGGAAGTCTTTGTATTTTCACATGCCTCTGCCTAACACAGACACCAGTCTGGACCTTGGAGATAATAAATATGAAAGACTTGAGTGTGAAGACATCACAGGATGGGTTTCAGGAGAAATGCTGTTCCATCTTGGCATACATTCATTAGGTTTTAAACCAAGGTGACAGAAAGAATTAATTTGTATTTCTAATATTTTTGTACATAATACTTCATCGCTGTTCTCATGCACTGAGTTTTGTATTTTACTTTACAACTGATTTGCAACTACTGACCTAGCTTTCCATGTTTGCACTAATGCTGCACACCTTTTAAAGCTAACACACTTGCCCTCTCTGTAGTGCTTAAGGGGACAGGGGCTGATTTTACCCAGATAACATTCTCTCACATACCAGAAAGTAACACCATAAAATATAATAATAGAGAGGAATCCTGATAAAGCCACAGAGGGGAACCACAGGTCCCCGAATACATTGTTTTATGTTGTTCAGAGGCTTTTTTCTATATAGGCATAATAATATCAGAGTAATAAGGATTATACAGCCCATTTGCAGTGCTTCCTTGATATAACAGTACTGGCTGTAAGGGTGTGAAATATGAATCCTAAGATATTCACTGCTTGTGCACACCTCTTGGAATTAATTGAAAACCGAGTGAATAGTTTTTTTTCAAACCTTACTTTCTTATTAGTACGATATTGCTATGTGCTGCTCAAATAACACTAAGCATGTGGATGGAGGAGATGGTGTTTCTGCATTTTCCAGAGCTAAACACAAGAAACAGTGATGGATATTGTACATGTATGGCTGTACATGGAGGTATTTACACACCTTCTACACACAGTACAGAACTACTTGAACCACATAGTTGGTATCTTGCCTTCTTCCAAGTCCTGTTCCCAATTTTAACCTGTGGATATTGATGGTATCTGCCCAGTACACTCTCATAAAAGTCAAAATACCTACTAAGATTGATACTATACAAATAGATAAGTTTGTGTTTCTGTCAGGAAGGAATGTTCATTCCATTAAGTCCAGTTTTTGTCAATTTACATTGATTATTAACATATTTATAATAAGAACCTTGGAATACCTGGGAGTCCGTGAAAGACAAAATCTTCATAACCTTAGTTTGGAAACACCTTTATCTGTCCTGGGTTTATGCTCCTCGAGTATGAAGTCCAAGTCTTGGCATTCTTGGTATGCTGATCTTCTGCTGGCCAGTCCAACAGGGAGATGCTCCGATGTGGAAGATCTGACAAACTACATTCAACTCCTAAACCAGAAGATGACCTAGTCCAAAATAAATGCTGGGGAGATTCTGATTACTAAAAAAATCTTTTGTGCAGCTAAAAACCGCACAAACTCATATAAGCCTGGATACTGCATATTAGAGGAACAGGGTAAGGACACTGAACAACAAGGATCTCAGAAACAGAAAGCTGATACGAACATGCAACTCCACTGAATTTCAAAACTCCTATTGACTTCACTGGGGCAAAAATTTCATCTTTCATCTTGGAATATTCAACAAATGCATGTGATAATTCATCCCAGTTTATCCCAACAAGGGCCTTCCTGAACAGGACCCAGCTGTGCCTGAAGCATGCTAGCAACTGCTTAGCTACTTAGTGTGGGAGGCATGTCATCTATGTTAATTGATCAATGAGCTATAGATCAATATGACAGGAAGGTTCAGTGTGAAAAAACCTAAATAATGACAGCTTTCTGAAAAGCCTTTTTCAACTTTAAGTCTCAGTTGCCCATCTCTGCTGAATCTGCAATATAGAGCACAAAGTGAAGCAATGAGAGGGTAAAAATAAAGAATAAATCATTGGTAGCGAGACCAAAACCAAACAGAAGAACCTATGTCCTATACTCAGGAAAAAGTATTATTTCAGTAAGTAAAGTAAATGCAGAAAGTATGTTTCTATTTCACAATTTAGTTATATTATTTGAAAACATATTTAATAATTCTCAACTGATTTAAAATTTATGATAGAAAAATGACCTGTTTATACAGGTGGTCACCCCACTGATCACTTCCATGATGAAGAAATAGCACCAGTGTAAATAAACAGTCATCCGCAGGATTTTTTGTATTCTAAGCAAAAGTTACATTTAAGTGCTGGACTTTATGTAAAAAGGGGACCAAAATAATACTGAAAACTTCAAAATCACAGTGGTCTAAGCTATGCGGTCTATGATTCAGAAAAGTTTCATATTGTCTTCATAACCTATGTGACTGTACTGCAATGCTTTGAATTATCAAAGTACGCTTTTAAAACTTAACAGCAGTGTAGCAAGCAGGAGGCAAAGAAAATTTTATTCTTTTGCAATATTCAGGCTTGAAACTTTGAGGTATTTTGATTTATTGCTGTTATTTTTTATTGCAAGATTTTAAGGTCAGAAAAGACTATTATCGCATCTGATCTAGCTTCCTGTCTATCACCAGTCATTAGCTCTCACATCTCAGCCAGATCCCTCTATGAAGAGCTCTAAGAGCAAGCATTACAGTTCTCACAAAAGTGTCAGGGACTGAGCTACCAGATATGCCAGAAGCTCCTACGGTGGAGGAAGCCTGATAGAGTGATGTGCCTGCAGATGAACTCACAAATGCCAAATATGCATTGTCATTATGGGAAGGGACTAAAGTTTAAATTTGCTATTAATCTGGCAAAATGCTTCACCGGCCTTACCTTTCTTTATTTTAATTTTTTGTGTGTTCACAAATGTTCCAAATACAAATAGGATTTATATGCAGAAACACCTAAGTTGTTCGTTTAAAGAGCACATTTGGGCTCTTTGTGCTCAGACACACACATGCTCGCCCAACCCATTAAAATTTAACATAATAACTCAAGAGTCTTGTAGAGTAGTACAAACCCCTTATTTTGACTACATCATTGTGATAATAAAAGCCATTGAAGTTCGTGTTGGCAACAGGGAGCCTAGGATAAACCCAAGTAGAAATCTCAAGTCTACTTCTTGTGAAGTCAGGAGGTTATAGCACGGCAGGAGACTGAAGGTTCTAACTCCCGCTCACTAAGCAAACAGCTGTGGCAATGTAAAGATGTACTTCCTCCAGCTGTTCATTATCACTTGGCCAGATGTTACCATCCTTGTAGCGGAAAATGAAACACGGGACATCACCTTCTCTCTTTCAGCAGATGTGGTATTTCAGCCCAAAGTTACTGTCAACTTGTATGAACTGTGAATGAAACGCAGCTCACAATTTCCCATGCTAATTCACATCACTAGAGCAAGATTTGCCATAGCTCCACTGTCAGATCACTGAATCCCCTCGCATTTACAGTGGCAGAGTCTTCCCTGTTCAAAGTTTGGCCACACACAGGTAACCAGGTAGCAATTTTCTACCTGTAAGAGAGCTAACCGCTAACTGTATCAAAACCAGAACTCACAAACATAATTTTGATGGATCCTGTGAAAATCCCAGTCTGTCTGGCCGTATTTAAACTGGTGTGCATTAAATGTCTTCCCTGCGTAGAGACAGCTCTCGCTGCTGAGCAGTTTCAATCTGTTTTCCTGTCTATGCGACGGTTTAAGTGAGGTGAGCAGACAACTGAAGCCTTCCTGTAGCACACAACTGCTTTGCTACTTATTATGACCTCAGAGGGTCTTCAGGCTCTGAATTACAACAGGAAAATTTCTCTCTGCTCCAACTAATGAAAGGGCCTATGTAAAGATAAGACAAGACTGGTGTTACATGAACTTTTATAGAAGTTAGTTGTTTCAATATCAGTCTCCCTGGACAGCAGGCAGTAGATATTCCAAGATCAAAGAGTTCTTTTTAATCTAGCAATTAATCATCTTCTCAGAATATTCACAAATAACAAGCATAGTTAAAATCTTAATGCCAAGGTATTACAACATAGGCTTGCATATATCCCTTACTGCTCTCACAACACAATCACGGTCTTTGAAACTGCTTGATCCAAAGACTTAGTGATACTGATACTGACATACTGTGATATATCCAGAATAATTAATGCATATTTCTGATCTCTGATATTCTACCTTTTTCTTGATTATTCAGAACTTAACAGCAACAGCAAAATCAAAATCTTATCATGCTACTACCTGGAAGAAGACACACAGACAGATCATACTAGCTATTTATTGCACTCTTCGTGGCAGTGCCTCCTCTTACAGAGTTTATTACAACCTCAATAAAAGTTTAGATGACCTCTAAAAGAATTCAACAGAGAACTAAATGCCAAAGCCAAGCACTAGGGTACAATATGTCAAGAACCATCCCCAGCTGAGAAGGAAACTTTAGTCTTTTACTCATGCCCACGTGCAATAACAGAGCACTGCCAATTTGGAAGCATGTTACAGAACAAGCTGCAGGACAGATTAATACCTGGAGTTAATACACGACCATCAAAGGCAGGTATTATGGGGCTTGTCAAAAGTAACACCATGACATGCAACAAGAGATTTAGGAACAAAGAATTTACATGTTTGTGTATAAAAAGTAAGGACAACCGAACAAACTGCATTTAAAATGCAGTTGAGTAGACAGGGCTGAGGCAGACAGTAATGGCTTCTGTTCCAAAAGAATATGTTCCAGATTCATTCATACTCAGAAAGGCTACCATGCTGTAAGTGTTTGGGACTTGGCTTGCATTTACCAGCTTGCTTTAGCAAATATCAATGAAGATCCTTCTCCCTCAGAAGACATGAAGGTTTTCATGGACAAGGTGGTGCAAGAGAAGAGTAAACATTATATGTTATCTAAAAAATCACAGCTGGAGCTGTTACAAATTCAGAGTACAAACAATTGCTTTTAGTTATAAATAGCCAAGATGTCTTCTTCCGCAGTGTTGGATGAATGCATATCCATACCACCATGCAGAGCATACCCATCAGTGAGTGACCCTGCATGTAAGACATTGATAGGATCGCTGAGAGTGGAGAAAAAAGGGAAAGTACTATCTATTCCAGACATATTAGAAGATGAAACTAGAAGAGGACTGCAAGAAACATATTGCTATATACACCCACAGGCAATTGTTCCAGTATATCACTTTAACACAGAAATGTCAGCAACATCTGAAGTTTCCCAGATCACCCCAGAAAATTGTTTAAAAGATATCTGTGTATATTGTAACAAAGAATGACAACATCTTCATTTCTGGCAGAAGCAGTGCTGAATATTTGCTATCTAGTTTTGAGTGGAAACATCAGAATCCCATTTTTCACCTGATCTTAATTTCTGCTGGTGTTAAAGTATATTTAATATACAAATAAAGACATAATGAGAAAGATTTCCAGGCACTTAGTTTTTTTTTTTTTTTTTTTTTTTCCTGCTATGTACAATCTTGCCCGATGCATTTAACTGACAGAATGTTCTGAAGATTCTGAGGCAAGAGGTTCTCAAGTAAGACAGAGAGAAGAACTAGGCTGAGACTCCTGCCTCAGCAAACAAGCTTGCAGTAAATGAACATGCGCTAGTGCCTCAACAATCCTCTAAAGAGGTCCATAATTCTATTAAGTTATAACTGTGGGATTCACTAAAGTATTTTAGAGTACCATCAACAATAAGATTTCCAAGACCTGTAAGAGTTATTTAACTCTTTGTAACCTTTCAGTCATTTTTATCCCTTCTGCTATCCATGCAAACATTGTGCTGTTGGACACACGTATAAAAACACTACACTCCTGGGAATGGCTGCCACAGAAACGGTTCCACACACATAGACCCAATGGCTATATATAGTATTAAACTTAACAGCACAAAAGAATAAACAATTACTGGGACTGAAACTCAATTGTCTATGCTATGAAATTGCTAAAACTGTTCTGGTAGAGTTATAAATAAATTCTATATCAGAATTTAGCTGAGACTATGGACTATTCCCCATAGATATTCTGACTTTTTTGAATCTGTTCCTGAAGCTCAGTGAACTTGATAGTATGAATGCAGAGTGTTCCATGCCTCTGCTTTATTAGAATAGCTACAGCCTACCAGTCCATATAATAGGGTAACAGGGCTGGGGTAATCAATCACAGTAAACAACCATTCAGAATGCTGGACACACATGTATACATTTTAGTCTACTATGCACAGACATGCTGAATGGGACATGGCATGGTCAAAGTTGGCAAGCACCAACTGTCAATTGTCTCAGTTTGAAGACCTGTTGTACAGTTGTACAAACAAGCAGGAAAGTTAATTTAATGGAATAAGGGAATCACACAGAACAAGGTTATTATACACAACACTATTTTGCAACAGCAAGAAAGGTGGAAAAATTCTACACAGCCTTGGAAGCACCAAAATGGTCAGCATGGATAGGTATGGTTAATGCAAACAATTAATAAAATGTAGTCATATGCCATCCTTCATTACATTCTGCTTTTTAAGGGGACAAAAATCTTCCAGCTCTGGAATAAAGTGGTAATTTCCTGAACAGAAGTTCTAAGAATACAAAGCTCACTCTTGCTGAGCCAAGCAGTCTCTTAACAAAAAGAATCTCACTTTGACACTCTGCAGAACTTCTGCAGCATGTTCTTCTAATCAACCTTTCATGTCGGTATGCTCATCTTTTCTCAGCCCCACATACAGGGAAATAACTATTGTGTACATTTTGGTTCAGATTGCTTTTTCTTCCCACCTTCACCATTGTTTCCCAGGGTCAAGCATAATTGGGTGAGGAAGAAGCCCTTGCAAATCCTTCCTTCCATGAATGGAATAAGAAGTCAGTAAGAAGCATTATTCCTACACATTCAGCACCTCTTATGCTCCAGAAAAAAAAAAAAAAAAAAAAAAAAAAAAAAAAATCAAATTCAGGAAACAAGCTAACTGTCATCATTTTAGTTCAAAATATATGTGAGGTAGGGGCATATGCTTGGAATCCTTTTGAAAAACTTAATTAAAACTGTCATATAAAAATATACTTGATAACTAAATCAGCATTAAAATAGTTTCTAGGAGATAAATAATTTACAGATTTTCACAGTTAACAATCTGCTTTCTGGAAATAAACTTCACAGTTTACTATAAAATGATCAAAGAGGGATTAGGTAGCTATTCAGTTTACTGGAAAAATATTACACCATATCAATGAGATTGAGAAAATGACTAAGAAGTTGAATATGTTAGAAAGATGTAATGAATCTAAACAGAGATAGAAATTCAGTGGGTATGGATATTTTAATGTTAATTTTATTAATATTAAAATCACCAAGGGTAACAAATTTGCTGGCACTAAAGCTGTTAATGGCTAAATAGTCCAAAAGATTTTATTTCTAAAAAGTTTAACAGATATATTTTCAACTCTGAATTTAGCGATTCTTTTAAACATATGACATGGAAAACATAAAATATACAAGGTTCTTTCACCTTTGCTGATTTGTCTACAAGCTAGAAATAACTGCAGTGGCACCCAGTACCCTTTGACAGTTAACGAATACAATGACAAGAAGCAAAATTACAGACTAATATCTTTCAACTGGATGGGCTACTGAGATCCCATAGATTGGTGCCCAATGAAAGCAAAGGGCAGTCCAAAATCTCCAGTGCAAAATTCAGCTGCCAGTGCAAGTGTCTTTCTGGCATTTCAGGTGTTTTCTATAATACCGTGCCAGCTGCCAACATCACAGCTCCTCCTGTTTTTTGGGAAGAGGACATGGCAGGATCATTCTATGAGATACCGGTCTTCATCTTCACCTAGAATGCCTTAAATGTTGTGCAGACCTTACAAATTTATATAAAAAAAAAAAAAGGGGNGCAGCTTTGAATAAAAGAAAAGCTTTACAGTAGAAGTGAGGTTATACAGAATAATAATGTTCACTTTATAACAATGTTCAGTTTTACATGATTATAGTTTCCTATAAAAATTATGTGTAGTCTCTACTGTTGCCTTGGAGCATGATCTTACAACTAACCTTATTTGATCCCTTCTGGCCATTCCAGGAAGGAGTGAAACAGCCAAATGGGCTGTGTGAATATGCCACATGTACAGAAACACAAAATGGGATTTGAGATAACACAGAAAACTCTGGCCTGAAACAGCTGAGTGAGACTCACTTTTGAAAGAATTAAGATTTTTTTTCCTTTTCATTTCATAAAATTAATGTTATTCTCTGAAGGAACAAACAATAATTAGTAAATAGAAATCCTCTCTCTCTTCTGCCTGGTTCCTTGGTCTCCATTTTCTGCATCTTGAAACACATCAGGAGATTTTGTGTGCACACAGTTCATAGTAGGTCTTTTATATCTTAAGTTTCAGTGCTACTTTTTTAATATGAGTCGTCTTTTATTTTTGTGGATCTCAACAATAATGTATCAGAATTATGATGTATCACATTTGGGAAAGTATGTTTTTATCTTCAAATGTTTTTTGATTCTTTAGGAAGAATGTTATTTCTAGGTGATCATCAAAATCTTGCTTGTTGTGTAAAGGGAAATTTGCTTCTTGATGATGAAAGTACAAAGGAAGTTACATCAATTTTATTTATATATATTCAAGGTGGCAACCCACCTTAAACCAAGAAAATTATAACTTTGGAATCTCAGAGGTCATAAGAAACAGATTTCCAACTCTCAGCTTCGAGCTGAAAATGAAATAAGTGCAAACTAAAAATACAGAACCAGAAAACATCATGTATCAACACCAATACATATTTAAGAATGTGTGAATTGTGAATCTTTTCTGCCTAACTTTGGAATGATGACTAGGAAACAATATGATTAGACTCAGCAAAGGCAAATTTATAGCTACTAATGAAAACAGACATTCCAAAAAATGCCACTTACTTCTCCTGTTATTTCTTGCTGGACACCACAGTGACATTTCCAGGCAAGTCACTTATTTCAATTTTTGTTACAACAGCTGCCGTCATCTGTGATCTGAAAAACTACAGCATTGAAGAATTTGACATCTCCTCACAAGTCAAAACTTTTAAACACAGTTTGCAAATGAATGGTTATGAACCAGTTCATTAATATTTGCCTGACATTCTGATTTATGAACCTGATTCTCTAGCGAAAAGTATTTCTAGTTTCCATATCCATTTCTCCCCATCAGCTCTAATCACCCTTTTTCTCTCTTCCCAAAGGATTTTTTGGGATCCCCATTAGCAAAGAAGGAAGGAAATTATTACTATTATTACTTTCTGGATTGAGATATTTGGAAATTGTTTTTGAGGTTCTATTTCCTGCTTTTTATAGATTATCATCACTTACAAACAGCAAGAAATGTACTGAAATTGAAAAGAACACCCACTGAAATGTACTGCAGCACCCCAAAAGTTTCATGTTAAAACTTAAACATGCTAAATTTATGCTACTAAAGTGTCTGCCTGCTTTCATTTTCCCACATCTTCTATTTGAAGACAAATACAGGAACAGAATAATTAGTTTCTATTGCAACGAACTGTAAAATTTATAGTAGATTATTAAATTGAGAAGCATAGAACAATATTATCATTAAGGATTTATAGGTTATAAAATTCAAATTACATATATTTCATAAATTCCCTCTGATCTTCACAGCTTCATTACAACTTTCCCAAATATCCTTCCTATTTCTTATTTCCATCTGGCACACTCTCACAGTTTAAGAGAATCTTTAAAAACTTGCAGAATTAATGAAATGGAAGACTTTTTTACATAGTTCTCCAGTAATAGGTATGCGCCTTTCGGTTCAACAGTGTATTTTCCTGTGCTGTTGTGTGTGGCTGCACATGAGAATAAAACTCACAAATCAACATCTGTCCTGGTTACAGTCTGTGTTTAAAACACCCTACTTAGACTATGTTATTTACAGTCATCAAAAGAACAGTGACCCTTTAGCACAGTACAGCATATTATTTTATCCTAGAGAGAAGCAAGCACATCTTTTAGAACACTGTGAGTCAGTCTTCTCTCTCCTGGGTCAGCCCGTTGACACGAACATGGCAGAAGTGGGATTTAGCTTTTTGTCCTCTTGCAACGTAAGCATCAGAATGGTTCCTTCCCATAAGTTTTGCAGCTGGCAATACTGACACCTTGCTGAGAGCTGGCAGCAAGTATCTCTGTCTAGTGATCTTCCAAATTGCCATTTTTCTTTTTCAGCTACCTCTACGATATATCTTCCTGATAGAAAACTACCCTATGAAGCGCTTCTGAAGTAAAGAAATTCACTTCTGAGGTTTTCGAGATTTTTTTCCCCTATTTTTTCTTAAACTCACGGCTCTAAGAAACACTGACAGTTTTGATAGAAGAGCTTGCTGCCAGCAAGAAAACAGATGCAAAATTGAGGAAAACATGTGAAATGTTGAGAAGAGTAAATCAGCGCTTCAGTGTCAGAGTCACTATTTCATTATTCAGATGCAGTAGGCTGAGCAAAAAAGATGAAACATGTCAAAAGTAAGAACGAGGTTAGCATTGAAGTTCACTGAGAAACCTCAGTATTCAAGGCTTCTCCTTCATGATATTTATAATTACTCTCCAAAATCCTTGTGCTTCTCTGACTCATATCTTTGCTCATCATAACTAGGCATATTACCACAGTGTTTGTTTCACTGTACTGCAATTTCACCAAACTCAATAGAATTTCACCACTGTAAAGCTAAAGGTGTACTGTAATGAACCAAGCCCGACATGATTGCTTACTTAAAAATACAGAAAAGATAATACTAAGAGAATGTAATGTTTGGCAAAGTTAAAGAGAATTAAATTCCTTTTAGAAAAAAAACATCAAAAACATCCTAACTGCTGCAGCACTGTATTTACTGCCTGTGAATTAGACCCCATAGCACTGGATGGGGATACAGATGTCCAATTATCAGTTTTGGAGGAGAAGATGCATTCCTATATTTATTCCTGTTCACCTTTTAAAATTAACAGCATTATCATTAGTTTTGCCTCTTGACAGAAATAATCTGCAGAAGACCAAGTAACAGCTGACATCACCACCACACTATACCACCAACTGAAGCCAAACTCTAATTTCAGGATACATCAGTGGTGATACTGAACTCACCACCACCCCAATCACACTGTATCAGAGCTAGGGGTCATCTTAATCTAATACTCTTCACTTTACTCTTTCCAGCAAGTAATCCTTCAGAGGAGAAAAGAGAGTAAACTACAATGTATTCAATCAGTTACATGGCCAGTTCATGCCATAAAATGTTACCTCACTCGTTTGTTGTTCTATTTTGTCCAGCTCAGTCTTAAAGATGGATGAAATCTCATCGCTGTAACCCCCAAAAGAAGGAGGTTCATTTTGTTTTGTGAGGATGGTAACAAAGTTACTTGAAAATACTTTGCAAGTTCATCTCCATTTTTCTAAGTGTTTATACCAGAATGCAAACAACAATTCTTCTACAAAAATCACAAAATATTTTATTTTAATTTCTTCAAATTACTTTGTTACTACATCTTATGCAAATCATCTATTCATGTCCAACTTCACTTTCATCATTTAAAAACCCTAACAAGAAAAATATTTAAAAAGCAAATGTGACTTTGTAACAAAACATCGATTCTTTTTAACTTGATAGAAAACAGCAAAAATAATTAGTTATTTACCTATTAAGCAGAGTAAACCTTTCCTATACCTTGTAGAATACTTGCAGAAACACCTCAATCAACTGAGTCTGTCCCATATTTTCAAGAAAAGCCTCAGATTCAGCAATTTGCATTTACAGACCTGCTTGAGACAGACCTTTTCAGAAATATTCATCGTATCCAACCTCCGTCAAGAAGCAGATGCTCAAAAAGGCAACGTTCTCTGTGCCTTGCTATGGCAGCCTTAGATGATCATCAGGAACAACAGGTTCATGAGGAGCAGGCCAGGAGACGATCTTGCTACTTACTAAACATAATAGCAGTAAATGACTGATTTCTACCCACACATTTTTCTTAAATAAGGCTTCTCATTAGTGTCAAGTACTATCATTTGTACTTTTTATAACAATTTCATATGTCTTGCTTCTTATGCAACCAACACGTTGAAGGAGAAAGCTTGTAGCATCATTTTTGAGTGATGTCTTCACTAGGCCAAAGTGGCAAGTTTTCACTAATCAAATTTCATCTATAAAACTAAACACATCACCACGTATCTGTCACATGAAGAGTTAAGATAGCAACTAGACTGTACATTCTGAAAGTCCTTTTAACTACTTTTCTTTCTCAAATAAGCCTTGGTTATCCTACAAGATTTTCAGACTGATAGTATTCTCTCAATCTCACAGGGGAACACACTGCTTATTTCTTGTGAATTAATATTTTATAGCTTATATCATGCATTGCAATTTTCCAATCCTCACTCTAGTCGAAAGAAGTACATTTATCATTTCCAAGAACAATAGTTTTTATTCAGATTGTTCAGGGAAGAACCAGAGCCATCCTAAAACAAACAAATGAGTAGTGCACAGAGGAAAGGAAGATGAAGGCGGGCTTACAAGAAATAGGAAAAAAAAAAAAAAAAAGGCATTTTTAAAACTTACTTTCTTTCTTTTCCTTGATCAATTTCTTTTCTCAAGGTGCTTTTTACAATGAGGCAGGGCAGTGTACTTGGCCCTGTCAAACCAACATTCCTTCAACATCATTTGAAGAAATAATGATTTTCTACAGGAGAAAATCCTGTAGAAAGGATTCGACAGATAGCCCAGCAGATCTATTTTTCAAATGGGACAGACAGTCCTGCAGTTTCATACCAATTTTTGGAAAGCAGTTTTATACCATGAAAACCAGAGATACTGCAGTTCAGATTAAAATTCAACATCTTGTTCTGGGCAAATCAAAGTAGCAAGGTTCTGGAAAGAAAAACAAAAAGCAACAAAACCTAGTAATGACAACTTCCAGACTGGAAGATTTTAACAGAAATGATAACAAACAAAAAGATAGTAGAAAACCTTCATACACAGAATATATCCTTTTCTAGTAAAAGTTTTTTCTGATGACTATGAGTCCTAGATGATGCCCATAATTTCACCCAAAGCCCTTGTGAGCACAGTGGAAGGAGGCAAGTGCTTTAAGAGCAATACTTGCCTCCCCAGAGCTCTCTCCCAGGGAAGAAAATGCCTCCCTTCCTCCTAACCCTCTGTGCAGCTCTCCTCCTGGCATCTTTGCTTCCAAGGCACCATCACAAGAGAGGCAGGCTTCCATCCTTCTCTCCCTCCTTGGCAGGTCTTGAAGGGCAGGGGTGAATTTACTCAGGATGAAATTCAGAAGCAGACAGGTTATTTGTCAGCTGCTAACAAAGGAAGTGGTTCAACAGCTTTAAACGGTAACAGTGTCCTCCACTAAAGCCACAAGCACAAATGAAGTAAACAGAATATCTTACTCAAGCAAGGCAGACTGACAAAGCTACAGTCCATATTGTCCCTTCTAAGCCCAGTGAAGGTGTTTTGAACCCCTGTATCAGCTCTGGCAATGAGCACATCCCTGTGAGAAACACATAACTTGTCTCCAAAGGTGAGGAGACCCTGCAGTGCTGTGCACCAGGAAACACTGACTGAGTTTTTTACTCTGCCCACAGTGGCACCATTCCCTGACTAGCAGGCAGAGCTCAGCCCATCTCTGGGCAAGGGAGATGGAGGGAAATGAGGGCAAATAACACAACGCTTTGCGGAGGTGCTCCAACTGCTCTCTTCTCTGGGCTTGGCCTCCTCACCCCACATCATGACACTGGATTTCCCACCAAACAGAGCAGACTTTCCTGAAGTCAAAATGTAACTACACATTGCCTGTTGCATAAGGACTGGCTTTGGGGCTGATTCTGTGTGTGTGCAAGAAAAATACTGTTAGCAGCTTTCTTTACAGTCGATAGTAAACACCACCATCTCAAAGTTTTTATTTTTTTAAAATTTTAGATATATCAAAATATGCAAAGCTTCGGGGGTTAGTAGCACTGGCACAAGCCATTACCATCATGTGTACCTGTAAAAACCACCAAAGGGTTAAAGAAGAGTTTTTTCCCTTGACCAAGCAGTTCTGAAAGCTATTCTAGAGGAGCTGTATCCCTATGTTTGCATAAAGATGCTGACAAATCTATCTTATATTTTAGATTATTCTTGGAGTGATTCTTCTTTAATATATGACCAGAATAAACACTGTGTGGAAAGCTGTAGTGTGTTTTGATTGTCTATAGATGCTGCAAATAATTTAACAAGCACCCTCATGATGTTTCTTGCTGTAGGCAAAACATTCATTTTCTTCTGCTTAAAAGCAATGATATTTTTATTTTCTTTTTACAACAATTTAGAAAAATACTAAAAAGAATACTTCCAGTATAATCTTTTATGAAACAGACAATGCCACAAAATTCACTCCAGATCTCATTCTATTAAAATTAAGCTTTGCCAGGCACTTGGCCACCATGGATTGCAAGTTCTAATAAACGTTAAAAAAAAAAAAAAAAAAAATAATCTATTGAGATTTTGACTATTACAAAGTCTTCAATGTGCAAAATTCCCTACACAGAAATATGTAAAAGATTCCAATTTACGCTATGCTGTCTTAATATTTAATTACTATTTTTTCTCTAATTAACAGTTACTGAGTACCCTATTTATGATTCTTTTCTTTCATCTGATATCCCCTTTCCCTCCCTGTGTTTGCAGTATCAAAGACAGATTTGGAATATTAACTTTCTGAACATTTTCATAAAAAAAAATATTCTAAGCTACATTTTGCCCAAAATAACCTCTCCAAAGTCAGTTTCCTGGTGAAATTACCCATCTGTATGTTCAATGTAATACAAAGCTTCTATGCTCTGAAGCCCTAAAGGATCAGCAACCCAAAGCAGGCTAAAAGAGCAGCTTAGTTATGCAAGGTGAATACACAGAACCCTTTTAAGGGACATCCACAGTATCCCAATGAGTTGTGTTCTTGGATGCAATAAAACTTAAATTGTTTTTGGAAACATTGCTTCACACAACCTTCCTGTCCTTATTAAAAGATACATATGTTCACAGTCTTGGAAACATTGTAACTGAAAGCCATGGTCTGACTGTTACGGAGGCATAAATCAGTAAATCCCTTGAAATGATAGGAACTAATCAGTACTGAAGTAAAATCCTGATGGCAAATGTACCAATGTAAGTCTGTCGTAATGACAGTGCTTCTTATGGCTTGAATTTATTCTTATTGTTTTTGCTTTAAAGATATATTTTGTTTTCACTGACATCTGTTTATATCTATTTACATTCTTTTTATTGACAATTGATATCTAAAATCTCAGAACCATTTATAGGGTGGGGGAATTAAGCAGTTTGGATTTGGAGTTCTACTCCAAATCCAGCATTTCTGCACATTCTGCAACCTGATGCCCATACACAGGGATTCTGAGGTCCAGAATGTTATCTCAAGCAAGGGATTGTTATCTCAAGCAAGGGAAGAGCAGTTTGGGCCAAAAACAGTGGTTCCCAGTGACCCTCACCAGTACGGAATGAGCACACTAAAGGGTAAAGGAATTCAGCTGGGCCAGTGCTGTCTTTGTGGAAGTAGGGCAAGAGAGCATGAACATTGGAGTCCAAGCAAATGGCCAATAATTTTGTCATTAGTAGCAGAATAAAACACAAACAAAGAGTTTTACTGTAGTGCCCAAGTTATTTGTGGCTGAGATGCACCTGAAAAGCTGGCAATTATTAAGAAAATGGACTCTCTACAGGGCTCTTGAAAGTCCCATTAAGTCTGTATTTACTTAGCATTTTCTCTAACTCCCTTATTGCAAACCAAGCACCAGCATTTTTAGAAAAAGTGGTAAGACAATAAATGCCTATTTTAAATTCTAGTACAACAAGAAGTGTCTGAATTCAAAACTGTTCGAATTAAAACTGGACAAACCTGGCGATATGCATTCTGGGTTCAACCACAAAATACGTCTCCAGAAAAAAAATCACTACCATATTCATTCCAAATAGATATTAACTGCAAACAGCAGAATCTAGGAATACTTGAATTGCTTCAAAATTTTGAGACTATGAAAGAACTGATAGATTTCAATTCCCAACCCTGGGTGGTTCGCTACAGTGATGAGGAAGCAAGATTTAAGCCTGTACAATTTCAAAAAAGCATGCATAGATTCAGCCACACAGCTCTCATTGATGTAAAAGCATAAAGTCACCTAGAAGCGTTCAAAAGTGTAGGAATATAACTTCAGACCAAAGCAGAATAATCCTATTTTCAAAGTTCCCTGATAACAGCTGCAGTGTTTTGAATTTGCCTTGAGTCTCAGTTTGAAGATCTACAAAAAGATATCTATCTCTAAAGGACTCTACTTAAGAAATGTCAAATGTAAACAGACTTTGATGGAGTTAAACAACAGCTTCCAGAGCAGCAATGATCAATTTTAAGCTTACTTGTTGTTTTAGTTTGATTTAACAACACAGAAAGGAGACCTCAACACAAAGAAATAACACACAGTGATGTGTGATTAGATATTGCTGGGTATTAATTTTGGTGTAATGTGTGTATATACACCACTTTGCAGCTGACTTCATTTTAATATGTGTAAAGTGTATGTCCTGACAGCTGTGTGTCATAACAGGATCCCATTTCTGTGTGACATGATTGATGTGCAACCCTTGAGACTGATATCTTTCACCACAAACAGGTATTATGCAGGTAGTTAGTGTGAAAGAGTTATCTTCTGTTAGGGAGAACTAAAGGGAAAAAAAAAAACAATAAACTGGAAAAGAGTTGCTTTTATTTAAAAAGCAGCAGGACAGGGGAAAATAGTTCTTTAAAGGAGAACCTTTCATCTCACTGTGAGGGCTTAGAAGATAAAAATGCTTCCCAATTTTCATATATGAATATCTAAATTCAATCTACAGACAGAAATTGAAACAAAAGTGGCCTGGTTTCCAAATATACCAAACACTTTCAGTTCTTACAGTCTCTCTTTTTTTTTTTTATGTCATGCTGGCTTTTAAGGTATCTCTGTGGTGCATATTGCAGGCTCCTGCGAGCTTTTTGTATGCTCTGTCCGAAGCAGCTCGAGGTGAGGCAGCTGCAGGCAGGATGCTGCCTCAACACTGACTGCTGTACCGACAATATTAAGCAGGGATCAGTGCTGTACCGACTGCACGGAGAACTGAATTGTCTCTTCCAGGCCAGCTAAACCATAAAATTCCAACTGGTGACCTTATATACCCTTGAGATAAATGATCTAGTCCCAAACAGGATTCCAAATAAAGTTTACAATTTATTAAACGAATAGAGGCAAGCAAACAGCACTGGGTGTGGCAGGAGTCTCTGCTCTACCAAGACACACATGGTACAATTTCTATTTTTGGTTTATATTCTTTCTGCTTATACATATTCATGACTATTTCTGAGAAAAGTTTGGTCTTTACAAATGAATTCCAGGAATTGGTTAGCAGCAAGACCGGTTTTAAGCAGGAACCATATGCATACTATCCTGCTTCTCCTAGGCCTGTGGTTATACAAGAAACAAAGAATGGTTAAAGATTACCAGCACAAAGAGGGTCTAATTTCACCATGTGGCCCTAGCATTGTTCCATATTAACACAAATCAGGTGAACATATTTCACAGGTGCATCTCCAGGCTAGATGCATGAAATCTCTTTTCATTTTTAGGTTTTTATACATTTTACTCGGGCCGCTTATTTTCCTGTCTCCCCTCTCAGGAGAGAAGTCAGAGCTCACATACTTCCCGGACCGCTTAACCTGATTCAATTTGCACCTCTTTGCCTCTTAACACTCCCATTCCAAGGAGTCATTGTCCAGAACATGCCTTGGGTTAGTTGCTTCATTCCCTGCTCAGTCAACATCTGCTGACCAATCTCAGTATTCAATAGTACAAAGATATTGGCGATTTTATCAAGGAATGGCAGTCATGAGACTTTGCTATCTCAAGGCGCCTCTCAGGATGTATATCTTGACCAAAGGATACAAAGGAGCTGAAGCAAAACTTTAAGCCCATTTCTCACACCCTGTATGTTGCTCATGTGTCTCACTGATTAAAGATGAGATTGTAGCATCTTATTTAAATAATGGATCTAGATGAAAAAAATCCAGATTTTAAACCAGAAAATCGTTCTCCTTAAATGCAACCTAATATGAAATGACATTTAATAACCAAGCGATTGTTTTATGTTGAAGTGGTTTTTTACGAGACAAAAACCCATTTACTCCACAGATTCAGGTGTCAGAAGTATAATTTGGTGGAAATTCTGACCTTTTAGCCCAAATACTATGAAAGCCACAAACCTCTGACCACAGTTAAATCATCTGGGCATTTTCTGAAATTACATTCACAGCTGATGTGTTGATAAGAAGACTCCAAATACACTACAGGAAAACACACAGAAAGGTTCTATCACTTCTTTCTCTATCCCTCCCATTGAAACTGTTGCTTTTAGTGAGTGGAGGAGAAAAAGAAGGAGGGAGAGCCAGCCAAGGATGATTATAGAGATATCCATGTGGGGAGGCAGTTTCAGGTCTGTGTGTTTAGCACAGGAAGATGTGGATAAAGAATACCGCCAAAGAGAGATCCATGAGACTATGACAACTCCTACCAAGCAAGTGTTCTAATCACAACACTGTAAAAATACAGCTTCTCTACCCTGCAACCCTTCTGGGCACATGGCTACCAGATATCCAAAACTACAAGATGGCCTATCTCTGCTTTTGTTCACCACAAAAGCAGCATCACTGCTGTTCTCACTTCTATTGAGTCCAGTGACCAACTGTCTAAAAAGAGTAAGGCATCAGGGTGAAAACCCGTCTGGTGGGTGCCAGGTACCCCACAGAGAAATTAAAATTCAAAACACCTTAATCTTTTGCCCAGTAGAATTCATATCCTGGTGAAACTTTTAAATTACAAAGGCGCTGCAACTAAAGTTGAAAGGGTAAGAGTAAACACCAGGGAACATGTTTTATGTACACTAAACAAACCCAGTTCAGACGAAAAAAATAACATTTACTTCATGAATCCTATTAACACTTAAGTGTGAGATATGCTAAACAACTTAACACCGTCAGAGGAGAGATACTGTTAAGACTGTCCTGAAGCCAAGCTTTTAACAGTAGGATACATTAATTTAGAAAAATTATTTATTAACACAGATTCTAGCCATACAGTGGGTTAGGCTGAATGCAAACTGACTCAGATTGAACAATTGTTGGCAAATACAGACTTTTTTCTTCTTTTCCCATTTGAAGTAGCCATATGCCATCCCAAAGGTTTCCCAAGTATCCTGAAATCATTACATTCTCCTAACAGGTTGACACCCATGAGCACCACTAGAATTGCTCTCCTCCATCCCTCATTATTCCCATTTACAGCCTACCAACCATAAGTACTTGTTCTCTAGGATAACTGCTTCACCATAATTCACTATTAACTGTGGCTGCACTGGGATGAATGGATCTAATATTAGCTGAAATTCAAAAATAAAAACCTCAAAGTGAGTACAGAGGATCACTTGGGAATCTCTTATGCTTCAAACTCAAGTTAAGCCATCATGACTGAACTACTATCACTCATATCACTACAGAAATAAGTTTAAAAACCCTCTGGCATTACTAGTAACCCAAGAAATGGAAATATTCATCTCCAACTGCTAGCAACTTTACCCCCACTGCCTAAAAGAAGTAGTATCTGCCCTGAAGCTGAGCCTCAGATATTCAAGACAATTAGACAATCAGACAACCAAGTTAGGTATTGATTGACAAGTCAACACTATTCCTATATTGTGAAGCTATCTCAAAATCAAGAACTAAGAAAATCTACAGTCTGTGCTGCTGCTTAAAATGTTCCACACGATGACTGCTATTAAAAGAAAATCACTGGTTTGTAAATCAGAAATATTGTTACAGAATGTTCATCTCAAGCAGGAAGTAAAATCTCTTCTCTTCTTAAAATAAAAAGTAAAAATCTCATTTCCAAAACAAGATTTTTTGTGCATATATTATTTCAAGCAAGAGGGACATCAATTCTCAATTCCTTATCTTCCATTAAGATATGTCAAAGGGCTTTTCCTCTGAACTAATCAATTCCTCCTTACAAGCAGATCTTCAAGAAGAAATAAAAAACTGCGAACCTTCTTTTGTTGTTATTGTTGTCTTAAAAAAAAAAAAAAAAAAAAAGGAAAAGTACACTGACCCATGGGTGAAAATCAGTATTAAGTTGGCTATTTTGCAAGAAACCCAGTGTGCAGAAGAAAACCTCTTGGCTCCATTGCCTAACCTTGCTGTCTCTGAGCTATTGCCCCACAGCAGCCTCAGCAACACACAGCTCCTGCTCCCAATTCAGAACAAGACCCAGCCTGCAGCAAGCCAGCACCTGCTCACACACATCTTTTCTGAACTCTTAATCAGCTCCTCTGCCATCACCCTTCTTTTCCTCTAACCTTGTTAGTTACCACGTATTATTCCTTTTCTCGACTAAGCTGTAATTATGGGTCATATTAAGATTAAAGTCCATATCCAGCAGACAGGGCTCAACTGGTCACCAAAGGACTTTTAGCTTAGACCCAATGTCAGTAAAATTTACTATTATCCATCTCATCAAAAGGCTGACCAACACACTTCCCAAGCAAGAAAAATGTAGTCAATGTCGGAAAACCTCTCAGGTTCACTATCAACAAAGTCAGCCATGGTTATTATGGCATTACAGTATTTTTTACACTGAATGAAGAATACCAAGTGCAATCTTCCAAATTAAATCTTCCAAGCTCATATAAAAGACTATTGCCAAAGTAAAAAGCAGATTTGTTCTCAGCTGACAAATGACTGATTATTAGTAGACACTTTGTACTAGACCTGTAACATCAAACCATCCCTTTGAGAAATTCTAAAGATCTTTCCCAGTGCTTCTCAGACATATTTATGGATAGTATATGACTTCTCAAAGAAATTGCACCTCCAAATTTTGTTTCCATGACAAGAAGTAAGATTTCAGCTCTCTATTTAGGTTCAATAGACATATTGAAATACAGCATATTTAGACCTCTAGAGCAGGCAAAAAGCAAAAAGGCAAGTAAATCATCTTAAAAATACAAGAGCCCAGTCATAAAAATCTATTGTTTATCTTTTGCAGTGATGATATTTTACAAATAAAAATCCCAGTTCTCCAATGAACAGAATTATTGAAGTAACACCGTACTACACTGTTTTAATTTCAGGTATTTGAAACAATGATACCATAAAATGATCTGAAGTATTGTTGTCGCATAAATCTCCAAGCACTTTCTGTGTCCTTAATGTTCAAGCCTAAAATTGTTTCATTCTTTAGCTGACAGAGCACATTGTAAAAGTTGCAGTTTATCACTTTCCTTGCGTTCTTCTCCAGCAGTTACATTACCACATCCTTTTTTATTACTACCGCAGGATGTCACTATATAAGTGACATCATAACAGGAGAACAAGGATTTGCCAGGAATAGTCAGAATTGCTCTGCAATGCTACAGAGCTCTGCATTTCAGAGTAAAGGGGACAGTCCTGCATTTCAGCATGCTGAACATGAGCCCTATCAAATCTATTGCCTGTCACCACAGTCCCTCGGATTGGATAAATTATATCCCACAGTTGGGTAGTACAAAGGTAATTCTGTTGCCATATGTTGTGCCAAAGAGCTCATGCCGTGACAGGGTGCATTATAGATTATGCTTTCCCATGTGAGGCCCAATTTCTCCTTCATCTGTGAGGGATAAACCTTGCCTCCTTTAAGATTTTAAATTATCCAAACTAAAATGGTACCTCCAATAAAATGGAAATGCAAATTCTGCTTAAAAAAAAAAAAAAAAAAAAAAAAAGAGGCTGAAAAAGCCCAATGATTTTTCACATTTTAGAAATTGTTTGTATTGTCCCAGTATATACCCAGAATCCACTATGCATCAATCCCATGGGAATTCCAGCCCCAGGTCTAAGTTAGTAAGACAGAAAAAAATGGAGTTAAGAACACTGTGACCAACTTCACATATTTTCTTTATCAGACACTCTGCAGTATTTTTGAGTTTCTTTGGTTGGTTGATTTCAAGTGCTGGCATTGGCAGAAGCTCACATGTAAAGAAAAGAAATATCATGAGAATAGAAAGAAAATAGGTAAAGCCCCCCAGAACACGTTTAAGAGATTTTGCCTGTCTGTTTGATTTATTACTGGATTGCATTCTTTAGCAGAAGTGAATTGAAGTGGCTGATAATATGGCACAAATTATTTCAACTATCAGCATCCAGCTTGGTTTGGAAGTAATCAAAAGCCTTTGCTACATGGCTGGAGTTTGGCACTGGAAAGAGAGGAGGTCTGTTTGGAGTCTTGTTCCTGGTAAGGAAATGGCCATATCAGCTATGTCAACTCAGTGAAGACATGGGCTTCATCTCATAGGGCATAAATGAAGATAAATGCATTCTAGGTATAACTGTAACATCTAAGAGGACAGAAGAGCTGGTAAGAATCTAACATCTCACATGAGAAAAATTACTCAAGGTAAAAGGCTGAGGCAGTGAATGCACATAGTATTACTTCTCATATCCTTCAAGAATTAAACAAGATACACTTCCTAATGCATACAGTCATATATGCTCATAGTTAATTTGCTTCAGTAATTATTTTTTAAAAAAGCTCTTAGAAGAGAGACATTCAGAAAGGGCTTTGCATAATAACAGCCTTTGGAATGCAAAGGGTTGCTATGCAACACCAGTTGTGGTCAAAGGGTAAGAAAAATCCTTACTGGCAATTTGCTCAGGTATATGGAGTCACGGACTCATCAGTTCCTCTTTCACCCATCCATCAAGAAAGAGACTGAGATATGATTTCAAGGAGTCATACAGGAGTATGAGCCCCAGCCCACACTACAGTCATCAGAAGCACTTCTTGCAGAAATGCAAGTCAAGAAATACACACCTTGCCCACCAAAACACAAGCCTAGGCCTGATAGAACACAAAATCTCATGGTCTTTTTCATCTCTTACTTTTTGAAACAATGAGTTTAGATATTTGTTATGCTAGTAGGCAGTCTGTAATCTTCACCTCAATTTCAAGGTTACCAGAACATACTCCTTTTGATTTAAGGCCTTTTGCCTTCAGCTAAAAAAGATCTTACTCTAATTATCTTCATTATAACATCTATAATTCGGGGCTCCCACGGGCACTAAGGGTGTAATGAGAATGGCATAAATTTTTACAGCCACTGACCTCTAAATTACTGTGAGCTTATTTCACTGGAAGAGGGTCCAAAGTAAAATAAATTCTTTTCTTTCCACTCACTTTACAAATGTGTAGATGAAACTTTGTGGGTAGGTATGTGAGTCTATGTCATCTGCATTCCTGTTTCTCAGTGCTACGTGTAGCTTGTGGCCCAGATGCTGCACACATTCAAGGCTGTTTTATGTGCTATTTTCATGGCCAAGTTGCCATAAAGCCCAGAAAGGTTTATGGCCACATTAAAGAACATTCTCACATCAAGTCATCCAACTGCTTAGTCACTATATAATAGCTCCTGGACACCACCTCCCTCTGTAAACTTTATAGGAGATACTCATATACAACCAGGACCAAAAGCATCGAGTGGTCTTTTGCTGTAAGAAAGCACTGTGAAACCTTCTTCAGCTCTGTAGGTCTCCATTACCCCACACAAAAAGATTCCCAACACAAAAGAGTAATGCAAGAATGAAAAGCGTATTCAAGGCAGGAGGAATAGAGGAGAATTGTCGTTTCTCTTCAGCTGAGGAATTTTAATGAAACTAATTAACACTGTCTCTAGTTGTGCAGTCTTTTCTAATAAAGACAACCCAAGTTGTATGCATTCAGTTACCACAGTGAATACAGATGGTAATGGCAGTATGGAGAATATCTCGAGATGAAAAAGAACAACTCACATTACGTTCACTAAACATTACATCTATGCTAGATCAACATATACATATTGTCTAACCTCCTGTTCAGTTATTTAATAGGAATATTTACTATCCAGAACCTGGACAGAGGTTATTACTTTTGTTTCACATATTCCATCAAGACTTGTCAGACCACCTAGTGTTAAGAAAATGCTGTAAGTGAAATCTGATCAGATTTATTATTTCAGTATTTCTCTTTTTCATTTTAGCATGCCCCACTAGTTGGCAATTATTTCCTACTGTACAATCTATTAAATATTCATGTCAGATATTATTTGCATAGAGCACCTTTTCTCTGATAAAAAATATGTTATTCGTTCACTGCTTAGAAGATTGACCTCAGGTCCCTACTTTAAACACAGAGTTATATTGATTGTGAAAATACTCTAGGAAAATTATGTAGTTTATATGCATGCATTATTTCTACTGAGTCATCCTGAAGCTTATAATTTAAGCCTCACTGTTTCAGGTAAAATGAAATGGCTTCACTAAGTAAGGCTGCTTTGATTTCAGCTTTGCTCCAAGCTTTGCTGGGCAAGCAGAAAATCTTCATAGTATGAAAGTTTTTGTTCATAGAGAATGTATAGTCATGCATTGATAAAATCATATGCATTCAAAATACACCATGTTTTTGTCCAAAGATTGTTTTACAAAGCCCTTTTTTTATCTTATGTAAATAATTCCATATCCTATATTAGTGGAAGATCATCATAAACGAACAATGAATTTAGACTTCCAGAGCACTGCTGCAGCTATTGCAACATAGAGGACAAAGAAAATTAAGGAGCTTCCTTCAAACAGGAATAAAATCGTCAAACCAAAAGAACCCCAAGCAACAACAGAAAGATAAGCTAACTGGATTTAAACTAAAAAGACGTTTACTTCTCATGAGTGTGTCCCCTTGAGGAAGAAGCTTGGAAATACCCCACTTTTAAAAACCTTATCTGCATTTTGCTTCTCTGCCCCTCTCACTAAAGAGGAACAGCCTAAGAACATATATAGGCGGGGAAGGGAATGGAAGGCCACGGAAGGGCAGGCAAGGCAAGGCAAGGCAAAGCAAGGAGGAGAGAAAATCCCAGGACAGACTCATTCTTTGCCTTCCATCCTCTTTTGTTGGCATTTTGCTATTTTCTTACATCCAGCCCCCTGCTAGTCTTTCCCAGGTACTCTCCACCCTTTGTATCTCGTCTCCTCGCCTCTCTGTCATGTCTGTTCTGCTCCCATTTCAGTCCTCCTTTTCAATAGAACATCATTTCTAGTATTCATCACAAAAAAAAAAAAATCAGAACAACCACAAAAAGTTCAGTTCAACATGTAGAGGAATAAAATTATCCTGGCAGTGTTGCTTGCTGTGACAGGAAATCCATGTCATGATGAAGCCTGTTCACCTTCTAAGTCCCACAACTCAAAGCAGATTTCAGGTTGTGTATGAGCCTTTGCTGCTCTCTATGTGCAGATAAACTGCAATATCTCTGCAATGCCATTTCTGTTCAGGGCTTATAGGTCACAGTATTGCAGAAGCGATTAAAAATGCTGGGCTAAACAATTTGTTTGAAGAATGGACTCCCTTCTAAAACTTTGGAATAGATCTAATAGGATTCATGCTTGTCCAGAATAAAAAGTCCGGGATCTGGTTTTCTCCTAAATCATAAAGCCAAGTAACAAGTTCTCTGAAGACAGCTGAAGTTGGTATCCTACAGATACATATATTCTACGCATACACCTAAGAGGTACCCCTCTGTGTTTCACCTGATATCCTAATTTAGCTCCATACAGAAAGTGAAAACTTTAACTTAGTGGAAACACTGGCAAATTCTTGCTGAGGTCTTTTACCTGAGAAACTCACCCATGGTACTACAAGGTTAGGGAGTTTGCCTAATTTACTTTGCTTTCATTTATCAACCGCAAAGGGTTTTTTGGACAACAATAAAGTTGACATGCAGATACTAAGTAAGGCTTTTCCCTCTCCAAATCCAACTCTTTCCAGTTGTAGCACTGTGTTCCCATACATGCATACACCCTTATTTTCCTTAACCCCTACTGATTATTTCATATCAGTATGAAACAATTATATAATCATTTTTAAAAGGTGAATAAGCTAGGGAATACACAGCCAAATTTCAATCTATCTTTATAAATGCAAGCAATACAGTAGAGATTTGCCATCATTTGTAGTCACTGTGACATGGTAGAAAGACAAGTACAATCAATTGAGCTGGAAAAGAGATGCAGAGGCTCTTAAAGGGCTGTATAACATACTGGATGTAAGAATAAGAGGCAACAAGATCCTTTATTGACATGTGTGTTAAATGCATATGTGTTTAAAGTCTATAATATTGGATTTTAAATTTTGTTTCAAGACTTCCTTTCTTCTTAAAGTGAGTAATTGAACCCAACTTTCACTTGGCAGAATGATGAAAATCCTTTAAAAGTAAGGAGACCACATACAACAACATGGGAACTTAACAAGTCCGGGCTGTAAACAGGTGTAAACCCAGCAAACGGAGGGATGGTGTGGGACCATTTTGAAGACCTAAGGTACATGCTCTGTGCGCAACTATTTTTCTATCATTTGCTTATATTTCAACAGGAAGGCAGATGTAGTGTCTCAAAGATGAAGGCTCCATCTAGTTTTACTAAATCTCTAGCAATAGGCAAAGACACAAGTTCCTCATGTGAGGCCTTTTTCATCTGCAGATTTAGACTAACATATTGTTTTTCAGTATATTTAAGAGTACTACTTTGGTGTCCCAACAAAGCAAAGTATATGCTTTAGTGAATATTCCCCAAAGGAATAAGATTCTTCTCAGTGTGGAAACACCATCTTAACCCGTCCCATAACATGGGTGTTGCATTTTCAAGACAGGAAGCTATTCTATACAAAAGAATTAATTTTTATTATATCTTTGTATTTTTTCCTCAACACCCAGAAACAGTCAAGAGTCAAACAAATTTTTTGTCACTTTGTGTATGGAATTTTACTTTAGGCCAGTAAAGGCTTTTTTTAAATCTAATTGTTTATTAACATGATTCAGTAGGAAAATTTCCTGAACGTGGTTATTCAACAGAATGCTACACTACACTACAAATGGAATACACTTTCTAAAACACTTCTCCTAAATGAATCTGAGGCTTTTCCACACACATTTTTATGCAAGCACATTTTATAGTAAGAATGGATATTTTCTACACTGTTTTTGCAAGATACAAATCTATCTCAAGAATGTATTTCTAGGAATAAATCTGTAAGAACAATTCATATCTCAGTCAAAATCTGGAGTAATTCCACTGACTTTAGTGAAATTATCCTATTGTAAAGAAGAATTAAATAAAAGCAAATACAGTGCCTTTTGTCTCCAAGGTCTGTTGCTATACAAATAATTAATTAGTGTAGCTTGTGTGCTGCAGGCCTCTCTGTCTGACCACTGAGCAATTAAATAAAGTGATTCTAGGAGCTCTAAGTGGTTGCTTCTAGAAAACATACCATCCTTCAAAACACGAGAAAAAACATTCTTTACTAATTCCATTTTTACATAATTATAACCTAATCAATCTTGCACAGATTTTTTGGCATCACTGTTCTCTTGTTGTTATAACAATTCATAATTTAGCCTAGCAGTAACAATCTTAGCAGCAAAGTTTGGACATGTTCCAGGCACAAGGGCAAGGGACAATTTCTACCAGAAACATTATACCTACATTTTACCATTACTTAATATTGCATGGAAGAGATCCACATATAAAGAGAGACTTAGATTTTCCTTGGAGAAAACCCATAGGCACTGTAATCATTAGCTAAATGTTCACCAGCTGCATTAGGGAATATATCACCTTTTTGATTTCCAAAAAAAGACTGAAAATAGGAATACAGGATTCTTATTTATGCTCTGCTAAGAGAGTAAACTAGAATTGTAATGCAATACATTAGCAGCACACAAATATAAAACATGACAACACAGTATGTCATCAGCTATTTTTTATTAAACAAAAAAATAATCTTTAGAATTAGATGAGAAAATTCTAATCATAATAATTGATGGGAGGTTACAGAAAACTGAATATAATTCTGACACCCCAAGGCCTCTCTAAACTTCTCTGTAGATTCAATAGAGCAGCGAAGTCTCAAGGCTACCATTAGCATGTCCTAGTCATGATCTTATCCTTGTCTCAAGCACACAAACACAATAATAGAGAATAAGTCTCAAGTGCTGGAAGAGAAAGGGCTGTTTTCACAGTGTATGGTAGTAATTAAAAACAAATATGAAAATCTCATCGGTTACAGACATTCTATATTTGCTTGAAAATGATGTCCAAAAGATTTTTTTTTCTATTTCAATTAGATTAAATGGGTGTATTGCATATCCTATGATACTATATAAATTGGGGGCTATTTTAAATTTTCCATAAGCAGTGATATTACTGGCCAATCCTGATATTTCAGAAAAGTTACAATTTATAAAGATAAGTTTCCATTACATATTGTACTTTAATCCAATTTGATCTTTCAGCCACAAAACCCTGCAATCAGTTCCACAGTAGAAACATATGGGTAGGTAAAAGGAGAGAGAATTTTTACCAAGTACTATTATCAAACTGTGCCTTTTGTACCATCTGCACCTGCAAATACGTGAGTGGAGGCCTCATGTGAGAACTGCTGTCCTCCCAGGGAGTCCAGATGATGAGAGTTTCTTGTCTACCTACACCAAAAGTACCCTTCTAATTAATATCTCCAGACATTATTCTAATTAGCTCCAGGAAACATTATCATCTCTGGTAGCTGAAATACCGACTGGCAATAGGAACTCAGAGGCAGGCCTTGCAATACTGGTGAAAAGTTGCATTTTTCATAAGGAGATTGGGGCGGGTCTGAAGTATAAAACCGAGATGGCTGTTAATCATTTTGAAGGGCTTGTTTTGCAATCACTATTCAAGCAGAGGTTCATCAATTTTGTGCATATTAGGTCCAGAAACTACCCTCCTCACTGGGGAGTATTTAGTGCAACTAGACAAACACAGATGTTTCCCAGAAATCCCTAAACACTCTTGTGTTCAAAGATTCACAATGTTTTTCAAATCAATTATGCTGATCTTTGCTGTCCAATAGTTTATATCTTGTCTTCAGCAAGATCAGTTGCATTCAGATGTAACTGAAAATTATGGTCATCTGTAATATTTTTCTCTCATACTGGACTGGTCCAATCACTGTTTCTAAATAAAAGTTTGGAAAATTTTAAAGGAGAATTGTGGACTGAAAAAAAAGTCTGAAAATGTGACAAAGAGAGAAGCCTATTCTTCAGTTTTACAACTATTACCCAAATTGCTCCTGCTGTGTAATCATTAATTATTAGTTTGCATCATGTAATCATTAATCATTAGGTTGAAATTATCATTCCTTGTCTTCACTAAGGCACTTTGATCAAAACTTACATTCTACGTTCTATTCTTCTCCCTATGTGTGGCTAAATTCCATTCTTCTCCCTATTTATGACCTGGGAATTTTCAGAAGTGCTTGAGATGACAAGGAAATAAAAACTTGTCAATTTTTTTCTTCGACTGAAGCTGAAAAGAAACTGCATGTGAACACCGAGGGGCTGCCATTCTGTGCCTACGCAGACTCAAAAGATTCTGCTGAGATTTATTTTCTAGGTCAGATTTTTCTCATTAAAATGTAACCATCTAAACTCAACATTAAGTATAAACAGATGAAGTTATTCTTAGGTCAGGTTTTAAAAAATCCTCTTTCTTGATCACCATGTTATATTAGTTATTACGTATACCTTGAAATACACGTAGAGATTTCAAACTTACAAGCTCATTCACAGCCATGCACTACCTGATATAAAGTGGATGTATGAGATTGTAACCTATTTACCCCATCCGGTTAGAAAACAGGGTTTGATGAATTGTGTCTGGACTAATTTTTCTCCCCTTTTAACAGTTCTGTCTTTTATCTCTTTACTCTCTTGGTTTAAGTAAAACGGTTTAAGCAAGCTACTTGGAGCATGCCATAGCTGTTGCGCTGAGAAGCACATCCCAGCTCATCCACTAGCAAAAAAATAGGAAGGCTAAATAACCAATGTTACATACTGAAAATAAGATGGGCAGGTATCACTGGAGGAAAGAGAATGATTGTCTCCTGGAAGTATCCCAAAAGAGGAACTGGTGGCTACTGTTTGTACCTGGTGGAGCTTCCCTTCAGGAGCTAGGGCAGCATGTTTGACTTCCTAACAGAGCAGAGCCCACACGGAGACTCACAAAATTGTCATTGCCATAACCAAGTACACTGCATTTCACAGCAAGAGAGGAGCTTTACTAAGTAAATAACAAGGTGGTAGAGTGACGTTAATACAATTAAATTCTTAGAGGAAGCTCAACAGGCTGATGTCCAGAACAATACTAACTGAAATACTCTAGGTCTGTTTAATGACAGAGACATGCTGAGAATTAATAGTAACCTGTGACGTACCATCGTGGATCTGGGTGGGAGCAGAGCCTGAGATAGTACTACTCCCAAGTAGTACTAAATACTAAAAGAGGTGTAGAAATTTTGAATTGCTGAATACCAGGTACTTTGAATCCCAAAATTCACAGTTTACTGTGAAAGAAATGGAGTAGGTCTGAAAAGAAGTCTGCAATTCTGGAAAAAAACAGTGAAAGACTCATTTACTACGGGCTGCTCCATAATCATGCCTTGTATAAACAAAGGAGTGGCTCAATATTACTTGTAAGGATCACAGAATCCAACATGATATGTTTTGGCTTGAGGCATGTGTTTGTGGTTTCAAGCTAATCCCTTAATCACTGATGTGAAAATTACTAGGGATATAAAGAGACAGGATATCTAGGATCCTCATTGCAGCCTCGTCGACTTCTATTTCAAAGAACAAGCACAGTTTAAAGAATAAACAATTAACATTTTATGTTATATACTTAATTTAATTTAGGATAACTGAGCGATATCTTTATACAATACTTAATGAAAATGTAAAAAGAAAAGAAAGAGAAACAGAATAGGATTTGTTGGACTTAGCACAGAAAATATAGTCACTATGTAGAGGCTAAAAAGAGGATTTTTTAAAAGAAGCTGAGAATGAAAAGCAGAAGAACCACTGACAGCACTATCATAACAACTAGAGAGCAACCTGCTCTCCCATACTGCAGGGTAAATTAGGAGTACCTTCACAGAAGCTAATTATTTGGGCTACATAAGAACAATGTCAGAATGAATTACATTAAAAATCAGGGTAAAAATCACAGAAAATAGCATGTGCAGTATAAGAGGCATTCGCAAAATATGAAAATACCTTTACTTAGCAACAGATAAGAATTATATGGTGAATTTTTGGCAACATGCCATGCTGAGAATGGCACCAACCCACACATTCCCCGAATTCCACAAATACTGGAATCCAGTTAATTTAAAATCATAGAATCATAGAATGTTTAGAGTGGGAAGGGACCTCAAAGATCATAGAGTTTCAACCCCCCTGCCATGGGCAGGGACACCTCCCAACAGACCAAATTGCTCAAAGCCCAATCCAGCCTGTGCTTAAACACCTCCAGGGATGGGGCATCCACAACTTCCCTGGGCAACCTGTTCCAGAGCCTCACCACCAGCAAAGAATTTCTTCCCAATATCCAATCTAAATCTCCCCTCTTCCAGTTTAAAACCATTATCCCTTGTCCTATCACTACACTTCCTGACAAAGAGTCCCTCTCCTGTAGGGTCCCTTCAGACACTGGAAGGCTGCTATAAGGTCTCCCCAGAGCCTTCTCTTTTCCAGGCTGAACAGCCCCAGCTGTCTCAGCCTATCCTCATAGGAGAGGTGCTCCATCCCTCTAATCATCTTTGTGGCCCTCCGCTGGACCCATTCCAGCAGTTCTATGTCCTTTCTAAGTTGAGAACTCCAGAGCTGGACACAGTACTCCAGGTGAGGTCTCACAAGCACAGAGTAGAGGAGGAAAGTCACCTCCCGTGACCTGCTGGTCACGCTTCTTTTGATGCAGCCCAGGATACGGTTGACTTTCTGGGCTGCCAGCATGCACTACCAGCTCATGTTGAGCTTCTCATCCATGAGCACTCCCAAGTCCTTCTCCTCAGGGCTGCTCTCCAGCCATTCTCTGCCCAACCTGTATTTGTGCCTGGGATTGCCATATCGCAGGTGCAGGACTGATATGCAACTTGATAAAGAGAATTTCCATAAATTCCCTATCTAGCCAAATAAAACTGCTTTGATTATACAGGGATTTGTGTTATAGAATATATGCAACAGACAGTACATTGATCTTCTCCCTTTATTCTTCCTGGGCATCTTCAGGAAATTTACACAAATGTATGTGGAAATACTTTCATGTATGAAATCACTCATGTTCACAACACAAAGAGAAAATGAAAAGAAGTTTGCCTATCTTGATTTCTCTAGGAAGAAACTGTGCTCACTGTGCAAAACAGGGTCAGTTGGAGCAGATTGTCCAGGATCTCGTCTGGGCAGGTTTCGAGTATGTCGAAAGGATGGGGACTCCACAGACTATCTGGGCAATTTGTTCTAGTGTCCAATCAGACCCACAGTTTAAAAGGTTTTTTCTTAAACATAAAATGACAGCTTCAGTAACCACACCGCTACCTGAGTGATCAAACACAGCTCACTTCTTAAGCTTAGTTTCTTCAAAATCTTCCTTGACTCTAATACACTTAGTAAATGTGAAAAGCATTTCAAAGCACCATATGCTGATCTAAACTATCATTTCCTGCAAACTGACATTTCATAGAAGTTTTACTTTTGTTCTTATTTGGATAAAAACTCATTTAGAAAGATGAAGAAATTCCTTTAACATGCAATTCCTGACTTTTGGCTATCTAGTATGAGATAAACTAGGAAGTCAAGCTAACCATTTTCTACTAGTATATCACATATACAGCATTTTTATTTATGCTTAAAAGTTTAATGTGCCTTTGAGATTCATCATTAATATTATACCATAAACAAGTTCTTCTGTTGAAAATCGTTATCTTTAGAATACCTCTTCTACAAAAGCAAATTGTAAAGCCAGATTTCTGGAAAATTTCTGTTTTACCATGCTCCTGTCATAAGGCTTTTAGATCAAGCAGGCCCAGGTAATTTAAACCAGTTCATAATTTCTGGTGCTCTGATTTTTGCACTGAATGAATTAATTGACAAGTTTTCTGAAATGCAAACTTAAATGTCAGAGTCACCAGTATTGAGAGCCTGATTCTCAGCTGGACCTGTCCACTCCATCTAGGTGTCCCATTCACTGCTAGTGGATTGGCAAGAGCTTAGCACTTCAGCATGCCAGGTCCATACTCTATTAACAGTAACAGGGGTGTAATGCAGCAGCAAGATGGGAAATAGAAGAGTAGGAAAACAGTAAAAGGTAAAAACGATCAAACAGGTACACCACATGTAAGCCTCAAATAAGCCATGACAGCACTTGGCTAAGGATTCTGTAATACATTAAATAAAATATGTCTATGAACACCAGATACTGTTTTTCCTCCAAGGCAACAAAGTTCTGATTTACAAAGAAATAACACCTCCCAAGAGTTACTGTCTTTCTTAGTTTGTGCCAAAGATACGTTATCTAGTTCTTTCCTTAATGTAGGATAATATTCTGGGCCACAATGTTGTCACAGGGAAACTTATTTTCCCCCAAAGTGCAGATCAATCCTTTAGCTTTCCTTCACATATATATCAGCCAAGAACAAAAAGAGCACGAGGTAAGTCATGTTCAAAAATCAGACGAAACCTGGTGAGACCATGCTATCACAGTTAAAACAGTCTGGCAATTCTTTTTCAGGTTTACAATTACCCTATTGCTCAGGTTTTTCCTAGCTGCTGAGTAACAGCAATTGCATTTCCCTGCCTCACAGGGATGTGCTCACAATTACACCAACCATTGCAGGGGTTCAATAGCACTGTGAGAGTAGGCACAAGCACAACACATGCTTAGATTTGAAAGGCCAGGCAAACACAAAGGTTCACAGGTGCATGAGGGCTATTAATATCTGTTTTAAAGTTATTGACACATTCATATGAAAGATCAAGACTTAAATTGTTATATGATAGCAAAAGCAGCAAAAAGCTATGTAAAATACCGAAAATAATCACTGCACCCTTTATTCCTTCAAAGTTCTACTAAAAAATTAACCACTCGGGTGTGATACAGAAGGGGAAAAAACAAAACCAAAACATGACCCTGCCTTAAAAGTGCCTTAAAAAAAAATGCATATTTTAGTTTCTTAAATCCATCTAGGAAGGGTTTGTCCACCTTTGCCTTAGGATTCTATTTACTGTCTTTTGCCTTCTATAGTGATTTGTTTTCTATTGTCACATTTTCTTTAAGTGCCATGAGAAAAAAATAAATTCTCCATCAGAATGTTAAATGCTCTGTTTCCAAAGTACCCTCTCAAACTCAAGATTGCAAATATGTATTTTTTTTTTATTTTGCTCTTTAATTGCTGCATTAATCTATGTTAACTTGCTTAAATTTTTACCACAAAATGAATTAAAATAGTCTCAGTAGCAAACCCAAAGTTTTTCTCCTGTGGACAACTGACTGCAGACAGGACCACTGTTATTATTCCAGGAAGGACTGAAGGTGGTGGGTGTATGGAGGAGGAGTTTCCAGCATAGCAGTTTCCTTCCATTTGTTCCTCTTTTACTCATGACACTTCCCATAGTATTTTAGAACTGAAATACACATTCTTCCCTAAGATATTTATACCAAAGTAGAGGGTTTTTTATCTTTCATATAAAACCAATCCACTTTGATCAGATTAATTTTGCTCTCTATACATAATTGAAATCTCTTCAGAAGTAATTTCATATTATTACATACTTTAAAGTTACCCCTTTCTGAGTTTCTGTTATTGTCAGCCCTGATTCTACAAACTCTCTGGAATTAATTTAGAGCTTCAATGTCTCAAGTATATTCGAGCAGCATAATTCTTTTGTCAATTTGTTTCTTTGCACTGAATAACCCCCAGTCTTTTATATGGTTTTATTGACTCTGTTAAAAAAGATGGCAAGGNACATTTACAGGACAACTAAAGCATATCTTCAGAAGCATTTTAAACCAGCATTTTGCTAGTCCTTCTCCATGAGTAAACAGGATGATGTTTTGCTCAAATCCTGTATTAACATTTATACAATCCTTTTAATATTACAAATAGGATCAACCAGTCTTTCTTCAATACATCTAGATGTGAGCAGCAATTAAGTGATCTCACTTTGTCATAGCCTAAAGCAGCAACAGGCAGTACAACCAAGCAATATCAGACAATTCCAAAATCACTAACTACCTTATGGAAACTAGGACAGCTTACCATTTCCAACCATCACCTTACCTGTACCTGTGAAAATAATAAAGCTACCCAATCAGTGTTCAAGGTTTGGTTTTAGCTTTTATTTCTAATCCCATGTGTTTTCAGAGTAATACTAAGACCTGAAAAAGCAATTGCTGCACTGAACTTGGATTTTCAACACAGCTAATTGTAGAGAAGACATCAAGGAAAAAAAGAATCTTCAACAGCAATTAACTCTACTTAGTCATCACATAAATTTTTTTTCAGAATTTTACCCCTTAATAATAGCCCTTAAGACAAAGATTTAGAAACAAGGTCAAATACACAACTAATGGTGGTGTATTCTTGTAGTGTTTCATACATTTCTTTTAACATTTTATAAAGGTAGAAAATTATTAGAAACAAGTCTAGACAGTGCTTTACAAGCTCTGTGGTGTGCTATTTGTGTCAAATTGGCAATACATCACATGAGCATGTTTCATATGAGTAATAAATCCTAATATGATAAACTGATAATTTAATGTCAGAACAAAAGTGATCATATTTGTATTCATTAAGTCATAGCTTCTGAGCATTTGTTTCATTTGGTTGACGTCTCAAGAGTTTGGAAGTGCCTTAAACCCATTTCATTCTTTCATGACAGAGGCAATGTCTCTTTCATGTTTTGCCATTTTGGAAATGCAACCTCTTTTAAATTAATCCGATATCTTCATTTTATAAACCCCTCATAATTAATCTACTGTATTCTTCTGATATAGTCAGCAGCTACAAAAGGTTAACACAGTTTATCTATGTGCCTATGCAGAAGAGATAATTTGTGATTTCTGGCTTCCCCTTATCTTCATCTCTGAGGAACAATGGTACTAAAGACTTGTCTCCTAAATAATCTCAATAAATTATTCCTAGAACTAGTGTAGAGTACAATGACTCCACGCCACACTGTCCTCATGAGCAAAAATTTTATTGATTCCAGTGCCCTTTGGATCAGGCCTCAAACCCTAACAGCTGTTTTGTTCCAAATGCAGCCTGGGGAATACTCAAATTGCAACTCAGTACAGATTTTTAGAGTAATTTAGATGTGTTCTAGTTTATTACTTAACCATTTACTATTGACTACTTAACTTGTTCAAAAATCAAATCTAAACAGGAAAATTGCAGTCCTTTATGATAGAAGAGAAATGATGAAGAATTAAGCAGTTGTCCAAGATAAGACAATCAGTAATTCTCTGTGGCTATCATAGCTGAGACAATGAACCTCAGATTCACAATAAAATAAGAATATCCTGTGCTGTCTTTTGCCATATATTCTGATATCTCTTCTCCATGTGATAATCAACAAAGACTGGACCTTGTTGTTGTCCAATGCTGGATCTTGTTCTCACTAACAAGAATGGGCTGGTGGGGAATGTGAAGCTCAAGGGTGGCCTTGGCTGCAGTGACCATGAACAGGGAGTTCAGGACCCTTAGGGGAACAAGGAGGGCAAACACTGAGCTCACTGCCTACCCTCAACTTCAGAAGAGCTGACTTTGGCCTTTTCAGGGAGCAGCTTGGAAGATTCCCATGGAATAAAAGCCCTGGAGGCAGGAGTGACCCAGAAAAGCTGATTAATACCCAAGGATCACCCCCACCAAGCTCAGAAGCAATGCATCTCAACAAAGAGGAAGTCAAAAATGCCAGGAGGCCTTCACGGATGAAAAAGGAGCTCCTGACAAACTCATTCCCAAAAAGGAAACCTACAGAGGGTGGAAGAAAGGACAGGTACCCTGGGAGGAAGAAGCCATCTGAGTAGCCAGAGATCAGCTTAGGAAAGCTAAAGCCCCAATAAAAAAAAAATCTGGCCAGGGACATCAAGGGCAACCAGAAAACCTCCTACAGGTATATTAGAGATAAAAGGGAGACTAGGGAAAATGTGGGCCCTCTCTGGAAGGAAGCAGGAGACTTTGTCATGCAGAATAACGAAAAGGCTGAGGTACTCAACAATTTGTTTGCCTTGGTCATCACTGGCAAGTGTTACAGCTACACTGCAAGTCGCATAAAGCAAAGGCAGGGATTGGGAGAGTGAAGAACTGCCCACAGCAAGAGATCAGTTTTGAAACCGTATGTGGAACCTCCAGGTGACAAAATCCACTGGGCCTTGTAGGATGCATCTGTGGGTCCTGATGGAACTGGTGGATGAAGTTACTAAGCCACTACCATTCACATTTGAGAAACTGTGGCAGTGCAGTGAAGTTCCCACTGACTAGAAAAGGGGAAACATAACACCCATTTTTTTAAAAAAGGAAAAAAGGAAGACCCAGGGAACTACAGGCCAGTCAGGCTGAAGGAACTGAGTGTATCCTCAGCAAGTTTGCCAATCACACCAAGCTGTGTGGTACAGTTGACGCCACACATTTGAGGAAAGGGGAGCCATAAGGAAGAACCTTGACAGGATTGAGGTGGGCCCATGCAAAACTTGTGAAGTTCAACCAGGCCAAGTGCAAGGTTCTGCACATACGTCAGGGCAGTCCCAAGGACAGATACAAGTTGGGCAGAGAATGGATTGACAGCAGCCCTGAGGAGAAAGACTTGGGCATGTTGGTGGATGAGAAGCTTAATACGAGCCAGCAATATGCACTCACAACTCAGAAAGCCACCTGCATCCTGGGCTGCATCAAAAGACGAGCAGCCAGCAGGTCGAGGGAAGTGCTTTTGCCCTTCTGTTCCGCTCTGGCGAGAGCCCACCTGCCCGTCATATGAAGACTAGAATGACTGTCACTTTAATGATTTTCAGGATTTTTCAGGCAATGGCACTGTATAGAAAAATCTACTACAAAATTCAATATAATAAGAGATATGTTTAATTCAGAAAGGCTGAATTATATGTTGAGACACTTGATAGTTGGAAACAACCAAATGATTTTCAGTTCTCTATTCTTAGCATATATACTTAGAATTTGAGAATGGCTTCTGCTGAGGGGAGTCTCTGAAGAGTAATTTAAATGTTTGGTGGGATGGTGATGTAATTTGATAGCAGAAGTTTTTGTTTGCTTTCTTAATCACTTTTTAATTGCACTGCATTCCTCTCTTTGATAGATAAATTTGCATTACGGAACACAGTAGAACAAGATCCCTGAATGTTATTAGTTTGGTATGAATTAACATACTTTACTTCTAATTCCACTAAACTGCTCAGTTTCTCAAAAATTTTAATCAGTTGCTGCACACTCACCCTATACCTAGAAGTAGACTCAGTTAGGTAAGATGAACCGGATGCAGAACCTTGCACTAAAATACATGTTTATTAAATTTACTATTTAAACAGTTTGATATAATAGAAAGCATCCTTCATTGCTCTCAATTAATAAGAAAATTGCAGTACACAATTTTGTGTGCACCAGAGCATCAAACATATATTAATTTCAGTATTTGCTAGCTTTAGATTACTCCAGATTTTACCAAACCCATAAAATCAACAATGATTTTAGGTGATAAGTATGGAATATTCAAAGTTTGAGATTTTCATCACTGTGTCAGTTGCCTTAAGGCAAATATTTCTTTAACAAAAAATATACTATTTCTTTCAAACTGTGATTGTTTCAAATACCTTCCTGGTTTTGTTGTAATATGATTTCTTTAGACCAAAGAAAAAGTACACGTGCAAGAAGTGGAATGCCATTGAGAGGCTGTGTCATTAAGGCTGCCAAGTACATTAGATATCCAAATCTCTGCAGACCTATCACTGGAAGCATAACCTGCTTTATTCACTATGAAGAGATACATCTTGCCACTGCTGACAAATTCCCTCTACTCTACCCCCTCCTCTACTGCCTTAGAGGAGATAACCCCATTGGATTGCAAGGTAAATTAGACTTTGAGACTTTTTCCTTAGATGCTACCATGGTTGTGTTAAAGGCCATGATGATGCCACTAAATTTCATGCTCAGGCTATGTATACGCACCAGGCTATGTATATGCACCTTATGGGGGGATACCTGGGATATCAGATGCTGAGCATCTGAAACGGCTTAAGAGCAGTTTGCTACAGAGTATTCTGTATAGACTGGTCATATCAAACTGCATAGTATAGGCCTGGTATTCCTTGTGCACCCCGAAGCCTCTAAGACACATTATTATTATTTTTGTGATATGGAGTTTTTTTTTCCTGTTCAAAGTGAGTCATAATCTGCCACAATGGCATTTTATCATACAATGCTGAGAGGACAGCCTCATGGCAGATGAGGGCTTTTGCAGGTGCAAAGCCTGCTGGATGGATCCTGCAGGACAGAGGAAGCCAAATCAGGCTCAGGTGAACTATTCACCAAAATTCATCTGGAATTTGCACTTAAGGGAAGTAGTCATCTCATTCTAAGAGGAGCTTAGCAATACATTAATCAACATGAGATTTTGCTCACTACGAGAAGGGGACAGGAAACAAACCAGGCAGTTCAGGTAGACATGAACTCAATACTGACAGCTAGAATCTGAGAAGAGTTATTAAAGAAAAAAGGACCTTTGAACCTTTTTTGCTAAATATCACTAAACTGATAAACACATTTCTTCCGTATTCACAGGGGAAAAGCTATTTCCATTGCAAATATGAACTCTGCTCCATTGACTGTGCTCTTATAGAATGCTTTCTGTACCTGAGAATGCCTCGTATCTACTGGTAGAAGACTACAAAATGCCATCTATTATGATTTCATGAATAATTAAAGCCTATGTTAGCAACTTTTGCTACAATATTTGCATTCACACAATTCTTTAGTTCTGAGGTATCATTTTTTGATATTGTAAAAAACCTTATTTTAAGTCGCCTGAATGTCTTTCAGAGTACAGATGAAGGTCAGTACTGTTATAAGCTTTCATCCTCTGTAAGCTCATAATAGTCTTATGACATTAAGGTATGTACTTAAAGACTTGATTGTTGGCTTTCATTTACTTAATATCTTGGCAAGTTTGCAGTACTGCCACAAAATCTGTTTAGTAGCAAAGCACACAACTGTTCTGCTTTTTAAGCTAGGCTTATTTATATAAATTTATTCCATAGCCTGCTCATCTTATTTTAATGGCCAGATGTTCTTTTCTCTTCACTTCTTAATAAACAAATACCCTTAACTAACCAGACATTCTCAAAGTTCTTCATCCTCGTGGCTTTGATACTTGCACCGATTTTTTTTTTTTCCCTTTTTGGCTACTTTCTTCTCTAAACTCTTAAGGGCACTAAAGGCATTTCCAACATAAAAAATACCCATTTGAAAGAGATGGACAGAAGTATAACAAAATCCTGCTCTCAGAAGTAGTTCACTTCAGTATCTAACTGCAAGCTCACCACTTTTCCTAAAATGAGCCTGACATCTGTTTTTGTTTACCATTTGGTAATGACATGAATTCATACTAAGAGGGTGAAACAAAATTTAAATATAAGTACTCCTTTAGATGCACTGGTTGGAGAATATAGCATTTTTCAGACTATTCATCTCCTTACAGTTTACATGGAGGCTAGATGATGGCTTAGTTACATAAAAAAAACATTTGGGTTTGCTGCTTGGTTTACAGAAACAATTCTGTGGAAACAGTTCATACAAAAAAAACAAACCACAAAACAAAGCCTTTGCACTTCTGACCAGTTTTAGTTCAGAATGTAAGCATTCATTTAAAGATAAGAAATGGCTATGTTCTTTACCAGTTAGGCTAAAATCTACCGTGAAACAGGAAAAGAAATAATGTAAAAGATGATTAAAAGAGCACAGACTCATAGCAGCAATCTGACTCTGTGAACCTGTTAACACAAAAGTAGATTTTCCAAAATCCCAAATAAAATACACTAGAAATATTTCAGTTCAGGACTGCATTAGTTCCTATATTACATATTTCTATAATCCAGGATGTGCTCTCACTTCCTCTAAATTATTTGGGAATGAGGCTTTTGCAAAGACCTTCTACCTACCATTGTTATTCTGCTTCTGAAAAGCCTACAGACATTAATACTCATGATCAGAATTCAAAGTATCTGTATTCTAAGAGTAAGATGAAAGTACTACAGTTCTGTCTAAAAGGCATTTTCAGAATCGGTCTGAGCTTAGTAAAAAGTGTTTTGCTGAATTACGGAAATTTACCGCTGACAACCCATTTGTAAAGTTCATTAAAACAACTCCACTGTAATCTATTTTATGTAAAATTAAAATGAAAACTGAAGTAGCAATACAAAATCATTTTATTTAGCACGATTTCTCCTTTCCTATTTCACTTGCTCATATACACTGGATATTTTTAAAAACCATCAACAACATCTAGGCAGAGCCACACTCATCTGTTATGATCTTGCAGGACCACAACTCGTTTCAAGTTTGTGAAGTGGGGTTTATCCAAATTACTCACACGCATGACTGGTCCAGAGGCAGCAGCAGCACCAAGTGCCAACTGAAAGTCCTAGATTTAACAGTTCAGGCAAAATCCCAGACACAATGGTAGCTGGGGCTGCTCAGCCTATTATATCGCATGGCTCAGACTTTGAGGTGGGAGACTGCCAACTGTTAGGGCAACACATTCCTAATGCTTGAGTCATTCATGTGGTAAAGCTGAGAGCCACAAGATGCCACTCACCATTCATTTCATCCCTTTGGAAAGGTTTTGGCTGCAATAAGAAATAAAAGGGAGGGAAGCAGAGAAATAATGAACCATATGCAAAACCAGCAAGAGCAATTTACTCCCATTCTAACACTTTTCACATCAAAAATAGAAGGCATTGTGTACTGTTTTCAAAGGTGCTGATCGCAGAGCCCTGAGAATCAAAGTCATTGATGTGCTTGAAAGATGCTAAGCACCCAGTTAAAATCGTTTCCAAGTATCTCTTAGTGTCTGGGCATCAGATAATGTGGACTTATGTATGGAGTGGTACCCCTGAAATTAATAACATTCCCTAACCATAAAATTTCAGTATTGTATATTCTAATTAATGATTTGGGAACTGACAATTCGGAAAGTTGATCAGCTAAAAAGCAGGTTAGATTCAGTTTAACTCAAGCTCAGGGACTGAGGAGGGTTTGTATCTCCTGCAATCAGCAAAGCGGCTATTATGGTATCACTTAATGATGAGGATAGCAGAACATCTGGTTTGTGGGTCTCTGTAGGAAGTTACTTCTTGAAGCCTCTTCAGGGTGTACACAGCCCATTCATTTTGACAGGAGATCCACTATTATTGTTTGATTAGCATATCACAAGCTAATCCTGGGAGCCCACAATTACAAAAGCCGGCTGAAGTATGCTTTCATCAAACACATCACAACATTAAAACTGAAGGACAAGACACATAGAGCAATTTGCTCAAAGTTAGCAATCATCCAGAAAGCATTAATCCACTTTCTACCTCTTGCTTCAGGTCCTGCCAGTCAGGTTTCTAACTAGCAGACTCTTTACACAAAAATCACTCTTGTAATCACTCTTGAAACTTTTCAGAGGGAAGACAATTACCAAGGCTTCTAATTTTACAGGAATATCAAGAGGAAACTATCACAGAAGACAGAAGAAGAATTAATCTATTAGATTTTATTCTCTCTTTTCGACAGCCATATTTAAGGAAAGAAAAAAGTAATTTGAATATTATGCAAAACGTAAGAGAAGGATAATGCAATCATAGAAGACCTCAAGCACTGATTTAATCCTCAACGTTTTAATTACAGATTTTATAAATTAATTTTGATTCTTCCTGAAAAGTTCCTCATGGACTGTGTTCTGAGGTAATAATATCTGATATAATTTATAGTGTTAGGGAAATCCTATTACAACTCTCACATGATTGCCTTCAGTGATCATAATTACTCTCTTCTTAAATTTTGATCTACAGGTCTCATTTCAAATGAAGGCAAAAAGGCTAAAGCCAGGATTAAGATGATTCTGTTGGTAACGGACACGAGGGAAATGCTCCTTCAACCCTAATGAAGAAGCCTGGAAATCTCATGGGGAAGAAAGCCACTTCCAAGTTAGTTTTTAGAATTTCCAGGCTTTGATTCAGGAGAAAGAACTTTTCACAATTTCACTGTTCTCCTAAGCCTTGAATTACTAAAACCACTAGTTAGATTTTGATTGCAAGACTGGGAGGGCAAAAATGTTTCATGCTTGAGTCTTAAGGAAATACTTAGGAGTCCTTGGTAAGATGACTACATTATTAGGACCACTGAAGACCTTTACTCCATTGACACTGGTAGACACCCTAAAGCTTCCTTAAATTTTAGGGTCTTCTTGGAACTTTGCAGTACTTACCAGCCTGCCATATTTTGTATGCTATTTCTGAAAAGTGAGGGTTTGGTTATATAGACAAACTCAGAAAACACCAGAGCTAATCCTCTGCTTACACAAATTGTCTTTTCCATTCCTCTGCATCTAACTGATATGAATGTAATTAACTCCATTAACTTTCACAGTCCTATTCCACCACCACTCCCCCTTTCTTTTTTAAAATATTTTATTAATACAAGTGAAAAAATATTTGGACCAAAAATATATCTTCTGAAGTCAGTGTTGTACAGAAAGAAGCTGGGGAAGACAGAAATATGGTTTGCTATTTATGACATTATCCAAATCACAAGAGTTTGAGACACTCACATCAGACAATACACAGTGCATTTTAATTTAGATGAACGCTTGTATTTGGAAGGATTTAGACTATCTCAATGACTGCTGATTGATGCAAAATTAAAAGGGAGAAAGAATGGCTTTGAAAAGTAGTTGTGCATATATTTAACTTGGTGATGTACTGAGAGAATAAATGGACTGCCTCTCATGACCTATGTGGAAAGGCAGTAGAATAAAAATGTGGTTCTGCACTTAGCCTTTCTTTTTTAATACCTGTTACATCTCAGATTTGCCACCTTTAGATGAATTGATGCTCTTCCAATGCATAGTGTGAATTGTTTGATGTATCTTTCAAACAGCTGTTAAATCTGGGATACAGTAAAGTCAGGTAATTTATCCTGAGTCAGGGGTGGCATCTCTCTGCTGCACTCACCAGCAGAACAGAAAGATGCAGGATTTCGTTTACTATTAGAAGGAAGGAAGTTATTTCACAATTTTAATTAGAAAAATAATATTTCCTATTATAAGCCCAACCATTTAATGTGGCTTACAAAAAACAAAACAAAAAAAAAAAAAAAAAAAAAAANGGTGTGGTCCTACATCCACCAATTTATTGACTCTTAAGGGAAAAATATGTAATTCCTCTTCCCATATTCAGCTGGATTCAGTTCCCACACTGATATATACATGACTGTACTAGAACACAACTGTCCATAAGAAATGCCTTTCAATAGGCAGGAAATTCAGTGCCTTTATAACAAATTCCATTTTTGCATTAGATTGGATATTGCATATATCTAGTCTTATTTTTAGAGATGAAATATTGTATTTCAGTATACAAGTCAAAATGACATAAGGCTAGAAATCCCAGAATAGTCCATAACAAATATATAAAGTTTATAAATAGATGAAGTTGACTGACACCTGGTTGAGTTCTTTTTAACTGACTCATCTGTTTTTTCTTTATGTGAAACCAACAAAACAAAACAGAAGAGGTGTTTTTCTCCAAATTCTAAACATTGATGGACATGGCATACAGGTGCCATATAAGCCTTTCTTTGACTGTTATCAAATCCTGCAGGAAAAGCCAAAAATTCAGTGAAGAAATGCTCTCTAGTCATTTCATGTTAACAGAGAGGGACTGTACCAGTTCAGGTTTAACAAATTGTTCAGTCCTCGTCTACCTCCTAATAGATGGGACATATTTATGTGGAGAAAAGAGAGTAATAGCTTTGCACAGGAACCCCCACGCCATCATCACTACATGACTGGCAGTATCACAGGCAGCTGCCCAGTACTGACACAGCTGTACAGCTACAGACTAAGTATGAAGTACATGGGAAGCGATTTGCACTGCACACATTTAAACCCTGACTAAGTGCTTAAACAATACTGTCACTTTTTCAGTATAACTTGCTAGATATGCCCTCTGACACAGTTAGTTTTTCTAAAAACCTCAAAGTAAAAAATGCAGGATGTAGCAATCCCTTCAATGTTAAAAGCTTTGGTTCTGAGCCTTTCATTAGTATACAGAAGGTGAGCCTCTAATTACTAATCTTTCACAGTCTGTAGCACCCTAGGGCTTCCAAACATCCTGGTGAAGGCAGGAAGGATATTTCAGACTTCATTTCCATTCCCTTAAACTTTTGTCAACAGTCTCATTTCAAATGGAAACTGCTTAGTGTTGCTCAGCTGCACTGTCTCAGTTTCTAAACTAGACCAGCCCTGAAAAAAAGACCCTCATTAAAAGAGATGGGCACGAAATAAGACTCAGCTTCAAAAACCTCCAAACTACTGCAACACTGAAAGATGGATATAAACTTTTGGGGCTTTTCTATATCACAAAGACATTTGGCCATAAAAATAAGTTATATACACTGTGGATGGTAAACAGGAGGAAAACACTGATCTGGTGGATATGTATGAGGGTTGTACCACTGCTTTCTTCTGGTCTTTTGTAGTGCTGTTATACACACACCCCAGGATTGTCTTTCTGAAAGCTTCTCCTTGCACCTATATGTCACCAGAAGGAAATGTTTCCCAAAATTCAACGAATCACAAAAGAATCGCCTATTTTGCATGCTGAAAGTAATTTCCAAGCTCTATACCCCTATGATGTGGGCACTTTCACCTTCTTCCTCTTACATTCTTTACAAGTTGGTTTTTGGACACCATTACAAATTCCCTGATATTTCAGTCTAGACTCAAGCATATTTAAAGGTAATCCTCCGTAAACCAGGGCAAATTTCATTGGCCAAGTGATATATGAACTATGTAAGTATAATTGATGGCTATTCCTAGCAAAGACACCTTGGATGATTAAATGATATTTCTACTTCATGCTTAATTCACAAGTGGTTATTACATGTGCAGTTACGTTATACTTCGAAATTTGAAAAATTAAGGTAACAAGATCAAAAACCTCTTCAACCATGCCAAGGGAGAGACACATAGATATTGCACTGAAACCACGAAAAAGGCATCTGTTCTGATCTTCATGTTTTAAACTGAACATTCAAAACATCTTTTGTCATTCCTGTCAACTATCAATGCAAATTCTCAAAATCAAATACTATTTTAACTGTTAAGGAGAGAAAAATCTTTGTCTTGAAAAAGTTATGATATAGTGTGGTTTGTTAAGTTTTATTAGAAAAGAATAGCATTTTGTATGGCTGGTGTTCTATTTTCTGACATTTTATGAAGCTGTGTTAATTAACACTGCATAATATTGCAAAATCTGCAAGTAGAATTATTTTGAACTTTTCCATATTTTTCTTTCGAAGTCAGTTAAATATTCTAAAGGTATCTACCATGTCAGATGATATTTGTTAAAAAAAAAAAAAAAAAACAACAAAAAAAGTGGAACTCATATTTTATTTTATTTAATAGACAAAAAAAATTTACATTAGAAAGGTTGGTCTCTAAAGTCAATGATCTGGCTGCTAAAATACCATTGACATTGATAACACAAGCGAACCATAGTGTACTATGCCTCATACTTAGCGTTCAGGGAAAACATGATCTCTAGCAGCTCTAAAGAGTAATTTTGATCTCTAGAGAGGACTCTCAATGATCCCATTAACATTGATCACATTTGAAGAAGTCTCAGGCATAATACATTATTAATATCACCTTTTTTTTTTTTTAATGGTTTGAAAAGAAACAAAGGAAATTAGATAGAAATGTCTCCATTAAAATAACTTAAGTGGTCAGACTAAAACCCACCAAAGACAGGAAATCCAGAATTAAACATTGCTACTCCCACTGAGTGCCTCCAGGCATTAACTGAGTTTGTGTGCAATACTTTGTAATATTGAATCTTGGCATGAGTTCAAAACAAGGTGACTAAATAATGAGTCACCTCCTTCCTGTAGGTTTATGTCCAAACCTTAATGCATTTTTTGTGTATCATACCAGTAACTGTCTTCTAGTTGTCACTCCTTTAACACATGTGACTATTCACAGGAATTTCATCTGTGAAAGACAAAATCAGGCTAAGAGTAAAAAAGTCAAAATTCTCAAGGGATTTAATGGAAAGACTTCACTTCGAATGCTTATCTCCCAGGCTAGATGTAACATTAAAAAAAAATATCAAAAATCTGAAAATCAGAATATATTACCTGACCAGATCTTATTTTTTTAAGTATTGAAAAAGAACTGTAAAGGAACATTACTGCTATTACTGTCTAAAGCTAGCTTCAGGATCCAGAGGCAACATTCATCTGAAATTATGCCAGTTTCAAATTTTCCAGCAAAGCATTTCTTAAGTATTTCAAAAGAAGATGGAATCACCCATCTCCACAAACAGACACCTTGCACCATGCAGAAACATGATGCAGAGGTCAGACCATCAGCTAGCACTGAGGTACATTCAGCCCTCAGAGGGAGTGTCCTCTTCCCATGTGTCAATGAACCCTGTTTAACCTGGACCAGAGGGACAGGCGCCCTGACTGCTCTGACTGTAAAGTGTGTAAATATAATAGAATAGAAACCTTAGAATATAAAGAATAGAAATTGCTGTCTACCCAACTCAACCCATCCCACTCAGGATATAAATTTTAGATTTCATGCCACTGAGTGGCACGGTTCCCTTCTTGCTCATTCCACCCCACATTCTCCCATGGCACCACTTCCTTATCCACAGACTTACAGGAAAAAGTACTGTAAAAGACAGCTGTGCTTTGGGCACTTCTCTAAGAACAATACATGTAATCTGGTACGTGGTTTTTTAGAAGAAAGTTGCATATTTCTATCACACAAAAACTTAACAAATCGTCAGAAAGCTCTTAAGTCCACAAGAGTATATAATCAATCATATCTGACAAATAACTATTCATAAATTCCTCATCTAGGTATACAATAACAGAATTTGGTAATTCATGAAGTTACTTGCAAATAACTTCACAGACCTTTTACATGTACATGCATCAAACCAGCAGTGCACTCCTGTCAAGAGAGCTCTGAGTGCAACACAGGAATTCAAGTGCAATACAGGAATTCAGGCACCAGCACAGAAGAGGAATCTTGCACTGAGGCTGGGAATCTTGAGCTGAGGCTGAATGTAACTGGGCAGAACAAGATTGCTTTTACAAACACCCACCTCCAAAGCTTGCTTTTGAAACAGATACGCATTGTATTGGTTTCTTCAGAACAAAGATGCGTGATACTCTATTACTGAACTGACTAGTATTGTTCAAGAGATAATGTTCTCATAGTCAGGCATAAAATCTCCTTATGGAAAGGAAAAGGCTAAGGAAATTCTACATGGTCCTCTCTAAGTGCTTTTTCCTCTCCAAAACTTAAAATATCCAGGGAGTTGCAGCCAACGCACAAACTTGTTTATTTTACCCATGTTGCCCTCTATATGGTATTTTTATGAACTAAAAAGAATAGAGCCCATAATACTACAACAAAGATTTATATGCTGGGGTCACAAACTGGAACTGCAAAACAAACTGCAAATTTTTTGCAAGTAGTTCACAGCAAAAAGATCACTCTGGCATTGCTAATAGGTTTACTAAGGACTTTACTTAGCTGCCAAATCAATACAAAACAACAGCAAAAATACCTTTTTCTTTTTCTGTACCAGTAGCAAACTTTCCTAGTGGGAATGCCACTAGTCACAGAACTGTATCTTTGCAGTTTTTTGAGCACAACAAAGCTTCAGTTCACACTTTAAAAATGATACTATAGAGAAAAGCATTCCCACTTTATTGTTACAGATTTCCTTCATTTTTAATGTGAAACTTCAAAAGATTACCACATAGCACTTTTGTACTAATGCATTCAGGTTAATCTACTTGTTTTATGGTTACTTGTTATATTGAGTACAAGAAAATCACATTTAATTTGAAACCAAACATCAATAATTTTCCATTCATTTTTCATAGTACCCTTTGTCTAATGAATAGAAGATTACATATTAAATTATTTATATTAGTAGTAGTATATAGTTTGATTTCATGTATGTATACACAAGCACACGCGTATGTCCAGATATATCTTTTTATATTTATATAGATATAAATATATATAAAATCAGAGAAATGTGGTTGCTAGCATTCGCCTTCAGACAGTAATAATGAAAACAGCAGGGGGCAAGCAGCAGCAAAGAAACAGGAAGAGCTTTACAGTGAATAGCATGAAAAGATCCCAAACACATTAGAAACAGATTTGTGTAACAGTATTTCAACACTGAGGGAATATCTAGTTATGCTGCCTTTTAAAAGTGCATTCCTAAGCAGTTAATATTAATTACCATAAGTAGGTAAAATTCCAGTTCTATCTTTGTACTTTTGTGAAGCAGATTTCATTCTTTAGGGAAGATGTTTTCTATTTGCCCTCACAAATGTTAGAAAGATGAAATTCATATAATTTTGAAGGTGTAATTCAAACCCAAATGATTTTATTGATAAGTAGTTTTGTATTTGTTCCATGTATATTAACCTAAATAATATAAATAGTGGGTATTTCTTTCAAGGAAAACAAAACTTACTAGCCAGCCAAATCCCACTAGGCATTATGAAAGTATGCAGAACCTCTGAAATTCAGCTACCAATGAAGATTACAATGTGATTTGCACTGGTGTTCACTTCAAACAACTTTAATTTTTCAAAACAAACAAACAAACAAACAAACAAAAAACACATTTGTCCCAAAACAGGGTTAGTTGCTTCCTATTAAATCTTAAATTTTTGGGGGATGATTTCCTCAAGCTGTTGCCAAGGCTTATTAGTTTATAGCATAGTTGGTTATGGTATATGACAATCTGTTGCTAGTCAGTCAGGTACAAAGGAAGAGCCACAGACTCAGCTCTATGTTAAACCTACCAGCAGTGTGGACACAGCTCAGGAGAAGCAGCATTACATCTCTCCCAATGAGAGAAAGGGATAAATAGGGGAAAGGTGGCACAGACTTCAGAAGTCAAAGTGTCTTCTTCTGGCTCCAGAAACATAACTATTCTGTCCTAGACAGGCAGGCTCTCAACAGTAGTTCACACATTAATATGGAGGGTTGTTGCCCTTCTCCAGTCTTATTTCTCTATCAGTGAACCACTGAATCTTGAATAAACATTTCTATTCATATTAGAGTTGAGGGACAGCTTTGCTAATAAGTTGTAAACCCCTTTCTGTTTAAAGGTAGACTAATTTAAGTACTCAAAGTCCACACATCTATTTAGATTTCCCTGACATTTGATATTTGCTCTGGAGTTCAGTAAGATTAACATTTCAAGGTCAAAGTCATTCAAGTCCTCAGAAAGTAATGCTTGTAATAAAATCTATGCCTGCCTTTATGCTGGCAGATGTTAATTACCCCTCTTCTACAAACTCAGATACCAGCACAGAACTACAGCCTTTTGTAAAACTGTCTTGATCATTCAACACTTATCCAATTAATTTTACATGTTGAAAATAACGCTTTAAAAGAATTTCAGTTCCCTAGATAGCATCTAGGTAAGCCCTACTTCCCCATCTTCCTACGGCCAAAGTGGTTCTTGTTTGGTTATGATGAAGGAAACAACCTGAGTATTGAAGAAGAAAACCTACTTATTTTAGCACTGAAAGCACTCCTTTTTCTTATTAGCAGACAGGGTGTGGATATTTTGTTTTGTCTCTGCTGGATTTGCCTCAGGACATAGCAAGGGGCAAAGCTGGAGAAATAGAAGATAGCAAAACATCTGCATCAAGACTTCTCAAAAATTCTAAATTACACATGCACATGCGAGACTGGATGGTGGAAGGTACTGCTCTACACAAGCTTAAAATAGTGCAAGTCAGAGATGGTCTTTTTCTCTCACCCTTTTTGATGAAGTCCCATCCTTGTCCCAGTCCTGACTGATATGTATAATGATATATATATGGCCGTTAACAGAGGAAATGAAACAAGACTACAGCATCCCTAAAAAGCCCTAAACTGAACGGGGTTTCTGTCTTTTTTAGAGCCTCCCTCCAATCCTAACCACAATTACAAGAGTGCTGGAGCCTGGAACAGATTGCTGACCTTTGCCTAGACATTTGGTGGATACACAGCTTGTGCTGTTTTAATTAAATATAGGGCTGATAGCCTGGACCAGTGGTCAGAAACTCATTAAAGTAATGAGAATGCCTTTGCAGCTACCTTCCAGGCTATCTTTGTAAACTCTTCAGGCAATATTAGAGATTGCAGGGCGGAGAACAGGTCCAAAAATCTACTAGAGGAATAAATGATGATGGAGGCTCATTATCAGATGAGAGAAATTAATCCAGATGGCTGGGAACAGGGATAGGGCAAGTTCAATCTAGTTCTGCTTATTTCAACTAAAATTTTTCCACCCCCAGTATATCAGTGAATTGAGAAAATGTCTGCATAAAATTCATATTTCTCGTTTACTTCTGAAATGTCCAGGGAAAACAGATGATGCTCAGATATTGAGATTTAATTAAATTTAAAATTCAGTTAATAAGATGGACAAGTTTGAAAGATTAGGTATAAATCTGCAGCTAAACTTTTTCCAAATCTCTTCTCCTAAAGTGCCTATAAGCCGATGTTCACCCAGGATTAAATTCTCGAGTATCCCTTCCCTCTCATTCTCTGTCAAATCCCTGTGCAAAACCTCCAAAAGCAAAGCAAAACCACAGAGCCACAGCTATGAGATTCCTGCCATCAAAATCTAAGAACCTGTCTCTACAGTATTGCTACATAACACACAGTACTAGCACTTGTTCAACTCACAATGGAACTGGTTTTATCAAAGTAAATTGTGAGCAATCTCACAAATGCTTTTGCATTATCATTTAAAACTCTGCATTGGCAAAAAGGCTTCTGAGATTGTAGTGCCTTAAATTTTCCAAACAAGGGCATACAACTCATCAGTCCAAATGTAAAGTTTGCCTCATTGATTTTATTTCCCTTGGCATTTTTCCCTTTTTCTTGATAGAAGATAGCTCCACTGCTATGCTGATGAAAGAGCAGGAAAGCTATATGATACTGACACCATCAAAAATCACTTTCTTGTCAAAAGTGTCATATTACTGTTATAGCTGTTATAGCTGAAAGTGGCTTTGGTATAGATTCAAGGAAATGCTACTGGGACATGCTATCTGTGTTTGCATTAGGGTTTTTCTCTGGTCTGGCTAGTAATTGTTTCAGTCAGAGAACTCTTTTTTTTTGTCTGTGCTGCACTTGTCAACTGCTTAGTGGGCAGGCTGTTGGGAAAACTGAAGCTTTAAGAAGTCTGTTTTCAAGGTAATTAAAAGTAAAGATTTTTCCTCTTGTTTTCTTGCTGCCCCAGGATTTTTGCTCTTGAGCAGAAACTCCCTATTGAAGTGAACAATGCTTTCAAGAATGACATCTTTGGTCAGTACAACTGCACTTGTGCAGCAGTAATTTTATTATGCAGTGCTGTGTTTAGCCTACTGAGAATGAGACGACAATTAAAATGAAGCTCTTATAGAGTACCTGCATTCAGGCAGACATATTATGCACTTATAAAGGATAATATACCTCAGAGAATGAGATGGCAAAATCCAGCTAAGATGTAAACTCTTGAAAAACACCAATCACCAGTTAAACTATGCCTGTGTATACCAAAGCTGCTGTCATCTGAATAATTTCACAATAAGTCATGACAATAAAGCAGAATTGCTATGACAGAAAAACAGAGAAGGGAGGGAATTTTGTGTCTCTTTCTTTGGAAAGAACGTTTAAATAGGTCTGTTTCCTATGATGCTACCATTCCTAGCTGGATCTACAAGTTACTACCAAGATACAACTTGCTGAAATATTGGGACCTGAACTCAAATTGTTAATAAACGAGAAAATCAGAAGTTCTTATCTTTACCCTGCACAGCTCGTTCCAGGTTTTCCTTGGATGTATTGTCTTCTTTTCTTCCCTATTCTTTCCATTTTATTTTATTCAGTGAAAAACTAGAAAAAGGTGCTAAAATTAAAAAAAAAAAAGGAAAACATTTTATTAGACAAATCAGCATGTTTCTGTCCATATTCTCTGCAGAAATCAGAAGATATGGTAAAGATCACTGATACCAGACAAGTAAAATAAAGGCTCTGTCAAAGACTCTAATAGGATGTAACAGCTGCCAGCATACCCTGTCGTTGTTCAGGGCCTAACTTTACACTGGTAAAAAAAAAAAAAAAAAAAAAAAAAAAAAAAAAAAAAAAAAAAAGAAAAATCTCCACTGAAAAGAACTATACCTTTTAAAAGGAAGTTAATTCAGCTCCAGGAAGTAGTACTGCAAGTCTCATAGTCTAGCCTTCCACTCTTCTCACACACATTGAGGTAGGAGTGACAATACAGTAGGGAAAGCAACTCACATTTGCTGCTTCTTTTATAACTTTGGAAAATGAGGCCAAGGACAAATTTTTCAAATTCAGAAATTAATTTTCAAACATTGCTCTCACAATTGTAACAAGCTCCAGCTATGACACTTCGAGGTCAGCAAACAGGCTTAATGATCACAGATCATATGCTGAAATGCTAAAATGAAAAGCATCTTTAGATCCATATTGAATTCTGAGTAGATCTATATAAAATTTAGAATTTATGGATTATGGAAAACATTGACATACTCATATTTGCTTTGGAAAATGAGGAAAAGCATGTTCAGTATTTTCACCTGTACTTCAGTTACATAAAATGGCTGAAGAAAAGTTTCATTTTTGAATTTCATGCCTTAATTTCAGCCTTTTTTTTTTTTTTTCTTTAAATATCAAGTCATTTCATACCAACACAAATAGGAACACTCTGAATTAAAGGTCAAGCTATTTCATTACAGCCATCCATTCAGAGTAGCTAGAAGGGAATATCTTTCAAACATCTTTCAAAATATCTTTCAAGCCATTCTATATTGCAGCTGCCCTTTGCTGAACTTGCTCGGGTTTTGCTAGGCTTATACAAGTAGTAGGCAATTTTTGGAATTTGTCTGACATAAATGAAGTTTGCTATTTGTATGTAGATGTACAGAAATTTATTAGTAAGAAAAGCTGCAGGTATATTATTTCTTGGTTAGAGAAAAATAAAAAGCTGACTGTATTTGTTAAATTGTAGGATTTGCCTGTTAAACTATGTTTTGGTCAATAAGCCATCTGATGCAAATTAAAGTAGTAAAACACATACATATGACAGAACGTCATACACATACATAGTAACAGAATATAAAGTTCCAAGGTAAATTTGGTGTATATGTATTATGTATATGAACTATATGCACTTAGAATTAGCCATACTAATGTTTTGAAGAAGTAACAAACATAAAGAATAAATGCTTAGAAAATTAATATACAAAGTAAACAATGTATGCAAGCACACTTGTGGAGGTGATTTCTAGAATTACTTTCCTCAGGAATCATACTGTCAGAGCCACTGTTAATGTAAAGCAGAGTGCTGGTGTACTCATGGTTATGTATGGGTAAATATATAAGCAGAAAATAAAATATGTGTTGGAGTTCTTCCTGAAATAAAGATGTTATTTCTATTATTTTCAGAGTGACTGGGAAGAAATAAACATAACCAAAATAAAAGCATCAATGGACCAGATTTAATTCAATACTTATCTGGTGAAGTGCTGTAATGACTCCTAGATAAAAGTTAAATATAAAACTAAATACTACAACATGTATACTATTGTGCTATGGCATGTATATCATATCTGCGTATATACATAAAAACTCATGAAATAGCTTAGAAAATTTTGTGTTATCTTTTCACAGAACCTAGGAACAAATATATTTTCAGTCCCAATCTTCAGTATTTGACTTCTTTCTTCCTAGCTCCCAAATCCAATCCTCCACTGCAGATTCATTTAATCTTTTCTCATCCCAATCTATGACACACTCTGTGAGATATTTCTATTCCTTTGTAATTCATTTCAAATCAAGCTGCATTGGTCAAACAGGACAGTAACTGTCCAACATTGAGATAATTCTACATATGCATTTTAATTCTGTTGCAAAAAGTAAGAATTAAAAGGCTCATGCAGTTCTAGAATGGTAATAGCTTGATTGAGAAGTCTTTGAGAATGGTACAACATGCCCTATATGCTACATATCCATAAATCCAACTATGTTTCAAGGGTTTGGAGCAGGTTCCGGCTGGAGGATATAATTCAAGGACTTAGTGGCCACATACTACGAAGTCTGTACAGAACATCTAGTACATGAACATTTTCAAAAGTCTAAAAATGTTAAGAGTTTATGGGAAAAAAAAAAAAAAAAAGACAAAACAGTGTTCTCTGCCAAATACTGACTCCCAATTGAAAAAACTAGCAGTGCCAAGCCTTCTCAAACATGAGTACCCAGTGGGTTCTTTCTGTTTTAATTGCAGCAAAAAATACTTTATTTCCTTCCCTGCACATGTGCAGAGCATTTTAGATGACACTCTGAAAGCAAAATAAAAAGGAAACATTTTCTTGGCCTTGATACTTGGTACAGGGAATTGTAATCCAAATTGGTAGGTTTTTGCTCAGTTAGGATACATGTAAGTTGACATTAACAATGAATTGGCAATTGCCAGTTCTCTTTATAGTAACACAGTTAATATAGTTCAATGTAAACATTCCATACTCTAGTAACTGGAAAGCAAGATCATGTTTTGATATATAAATCAATATGCGTTTTAGTTTTCAGTTCTTCATTTTTAGTTTTGCAAGTGCCTAAATATAACTGGGGTCTGCAGACAAAAGCAGCTGCACATCAAGAGGCATGTGCTGCAGCCTAGGCAGAAATACATGTGGAATTCTGAGCCTCATCTTAAACTCCCCGTTCAAGCAATATTCCTAATGCCATCTGTTGTTGCATTTGAATGCTGTTAGTCTTCTAACATTAGCTGATTAGTCTTTCCTTGTGCATCTGAAATAATGAAAATGTCTCAAAATACATTCCCACATAGAGACCGTACTAAATGGAGAAAAAAATGGCACAGGATCAGTTCATTCTAACAAATGGCAAAGGAGAGAAAACAGATCTTTTGGATTTCTTAATTATTAAAAATGTTATTAAATATTTGTACTTCAAATATTTAATACATCTCATTTAAATCTTTACTGAGTAATTTTATAAGTATATATCCATCATATTATAATGTATAGGTCTTACTAATATACATAAATACACTCATACACGCACTTCTGGGGACCAATCAAGTGTTTCTAAGTAGAGGCAAATAAGATGGCTCAGTATCTAGAAATATAATAAGAAAGAGAACAGAGTAGTAACTTGCTCCAAGGCAGCTACATTTAGCTTTGTCCGATATCATAGTCAAGCAGGACTCCCTCATCAGGAAAACATCTTTCTCCAGCCACAGAGCCTTGTGTATGCATCTCCATGGATGTATTACATGACATGATGATCTAGCCGAGCTTGCTGTAATTATCCCTCACGAGGAACAGGATATATTAGCCTGAGAAAATTACCCTATTAATGGTTGGTTTTTTTGCTCTACTAATACTATTCTCCTTTGAGAAAGTCTAAAGGGCTTCAGAAGCTGAGGGTGGGGAACTTGTGTCCTCATTCTGCTGTGACAGTCATGTTGTCTGTCAGGGAAACTCGCCAAATTAATTCCTTCCAGGAGCTGGGCTACGCTTGAAGCTCCCACACTGGAAGCAACAGAAGTACTGAGAAACTAGTTATGTGCCCAGGAGCTACAAATGGGCCCGGAGGAAAGAAAGTATACATGTACATATGAGAAACAGTAAGGAAAACACAGACGTAATGTCCTTGAAGACAAGAACAGCAGCATTTGGGAAATATGATCCTGGTACAAAGAGAAAATGAAATGGAATGGGAAAGACGTATTAAAAAAAAAAAAAAAAAAAAAAGAAGGAAAACCAAAAAGGTACTGACAGAAGTTACTAATTCTAGCAGAGCCAATATCTCAGTGGGTTTTACCCAGATGTACCCTGATAAGCATTTGAATAACATGGTCTGGTGTTTTGATCCAGTTCTCCATACCTTAAAGCTTTCTACACCAGTAGAAAAAAAACACCAAATAAAAAATTAATACCTTTCTGCTGGGTATAGCAAATGGAATCGGCTAAAAAATGGTTCAACAAGCAACAGAGCCAGGATGAAAGAAGGGGTGGGAGGAGATGGATTTCGCTTTTTAGCAGGTTCAGCTGTAACATGCAGCTTTACTCAAACAGTACCAATTCTTTTTCTGTAAAAATTAGTTCAGAGACAGGTTTCTGATATCTAGTCACCAGAGTAATATATTCAGCAGCACTAGGCAAAAGTTGATAATGAGAATACCTACTCACTGACTGAAATTGAAAACAAAGAATAATCATGTTTGGAAATTTGCAAGAACACCAAGCTTAAAATACCAATTCTACAAAAGAACTGGGTAACACGGAATCAGCTGAAGTGTTGTTCTGTCTCATCTGAAATGTAAGAATCAGTGACAGTGTCCTTTAATAGTATGCCTTCAATAAAAATGAGAGGAGAAGTGCTCCCGTGGTAGCAACCTCATCAAAATCCTGATGCCTATCCAGTACTGGCATGCTAAGGGTGCTCTGATTTTTCCTAACAATAGTCACCCGCAATTTCCTATGCTCCCAAACTTCCATTAGCCTCAGTAGACCAAAGTATCTGTTCTTCCTCTGGAATTCCTCATTCTTGTAAGTCCTTGGCATTGCTGATATCTACAAGTAAGTAGGAAGCTCTGGAAGATTTTTCTTTCCCCACAGTATTTTGAAAGTTTGATGTTAGCACCTTTATGCTTTCAATTAAACAAGTTCCATCTTTCTCAATTTTTAGTTATCTTTAATTATGAATGATTCATGTCATAACATCACCAAATACCTTGGTGAGAGCGGGTACACTACCAGTCTCAGCACATGCCTGTGGATTACTTCTAGTAAACATAAATATCCAATCTTATGACCTGAAGAAAAATTAGAGAGGAAGAGACAGACAAACTTGGATGACCAAACATTGCATCTTTGCCAAATGTGCCCAACTTACATGTAGTGTACAGGATAATGTGAAATACATATAATTTTTTAAAATTTCTGCCCAAAATATTAAAAACTATGTTTAAAACTATTATTCACAGGCCTTATGTTTTTTTTTTTAAAATCAGACATTACATTATCATCAAGATTATGATTACTTTTCAGCGTTGTAAGTCAAATGTGGAATTTCTTTAAATATAACTGTCCTGCAGTTGTCTTCCTGCTTTAAAAGAACCTAAAGTATATATACATGGTAAGGCTTATTCAGTGATAATGCAAAATAAATGCATTTTCATAAAAGATCCATTTCAGTCTACTGCATACAGGTGTACTGAAGACAAGCTATGCATATTAAATCTCCACATAAAACACATCTGAAAAAATATTGCTATCCAAGCACTTTCTCTTATTTCCAAAACTAACTGAATCTGCAGATGCACAGGATGCTTAATGAGAAGCAGGGATAATGTATGCATTATTTCTTTTACTCGCTACTTCCTCTCATAGCTCTCACCATACAGGTCTGATACTATACATAAGAATGAAAGAGAAAAAAGAACTTTACAAGTTGTGCCAAAGAACATTAATCCATAGAAAAGGACATAAATTAATCCTCTCTTTTCTAGGACTGAAAGCTAGGTATCTATGAGCAAGTATTCTAGAAGCTCTTCTTTCACTCCTGAATTGAGAAACCTTCATTAACTTGGGACATTAATTGTGGAGATTCATTACTGGCATATTTTCATCACATTAGCTTCCTTTTAATGTATTCTTAATGAAATACTTCTATTTTCACACGGGTCTTCTATATCAGAATTAACTTGGGCAGTTTTGCAAAAGCTGCACTATAAAAAAAGCAGATGAATGAGCCATGTGCTTATCATAAAATACTATGATTTATTAATAATGCTAAGCGCACTTCAGTATCGGGCACTACATAATAAAGGCACTGTAAGATTATTGTTTTCTGTACACTGACAATACTGCCCTTCAAAATATATGCATCTGTGAAATCCTGTCTTAGAAGCAGAATGTGCCTATTTGGTGGTAAATATTAATTTCAGGTGCTCTTTCCCTATCTCTATTGTCTTTCCAAATTCACGCATAACTCCCAAAGACAATGGGACACAAAATCTGTGCAATATGGAGAGGTAAAAAGACTCCTGCAGTGTTATGGTAAGATACCTAGGAAAGCCTGTATAAACTACCTGCTAATTATCTACCAGGTACAACCATTCATAAAATGTAAAATAAATAATAGGAAAACATATGTACTTACATATAATACATACTCAAAAAGTACACAGCTTCTTCTGGATCCTGAGACATAAACCTAATGTAGTTAATTTGATTGAAAACCCTGTGGCCAAATGATCTACAACTCCCTTCCTATTCTCTGGACCTTTCCTGGGAAGCCTTAGGCATTGATAAACAAAAAAGCATTCAGATCCCACTGACAGACATTTCATATAAAATTCATGATTGCAAGTATAAAACATTACTCACCTGTTGTATATCGACTTTCTGTCTATCTCTTGGTTTCCCTTTCACAATTTTAGTGATAAATCCAGTTTTCAATTAACAGAAAATACTTTTTAAATTAATTTTGTTTCATTTAGGTAACATTCATTGATTTATTTTCAAATTGAATTTCCAATTCTTAGTTTTATATTTAAATTAGCAAAATAAATATATAGATTCTCACTAAAACTACCTTTGTAATATATTTGACAGATATTTGTTTCCTTTTATAGGTACTGTTATATATTTTTAGGAGTATTTTATTAACTGAATAAAATTAAATACATTTTTCAAACCTAATTCTCTGCAGTTACTCTCAATTCACATTGGTGAAAGTCCATTGAAAGTAGTTACACCTATGCTAATGTTCCAATCATACGTATGTGGAATTGCATTTTGCAGTCCATTTCTAATCAGCAGAGCTTTTAAGCACATTGTTAAAGATTCACTTTTATCAACAACTTAATCACAACCTTAACACTAATTATACCTTAAATTAATGAGCTTCCTGCACTTCAGTTTTGATCAAATACTTTTCCAGAATGAAAGGACAGACCAAAGAGGGAGACTGCTTGCTTCACCTAACTTTACATTTTTTTTTATAGCCAGAAATATGCAATTTGCTCTTACTGTAACTTAGATTGCATGCAACAATTTGTCTTGCAAGAAACAGGACTGGCAGAAAAATCACAATGTCAAATTCAATCTTTTTCATAAAAGAAAAGCATTTTAGAAGTTTTGTTGTGTTTCACCTTTGTGACATAACATTTCATAATGCTGTATTCCTTTTAGTACAAACGTCCTTAAATGTCACTAGCTCATTAGTGCAAGTATACTTACTTCTGTTTATAATTATAGGTTACTTATGATTAACGTGCATTATTTAAATAGTACCTGTTCCACCGGGATTATTTTAAATGGATAATTAGTAGCATCTCCTTGAGAAGAGGATTTAAATATTCTAAAACTTAACCTACATATGTATTTGCACATAATAATCACAGAGTTTAAATGAACAGATCCAAATCATTTGTAATGCAACTTCAGATAAGTCTAGTTTTACAAAGTTAGCTTTTTCTAGTTAGGAAGAAGTTCTTTCCTAAGAGGGTGGTGAGGCACTGGAACAGGTTGCCCAGAGAAGTTATGGATGCCCCATCCCTGGGAGCACTCAAGGCCAGGCTGGATGGGGCTTTAAGCAACCTGGTCTAGTGAGAGGTGTCCCTGCCCNACCAATACAGAAAGCAATACAGGAACTGCTGTATCAAACGATCTGCTATCAAGCTTATACAATCAAGCTCTGATCAAAGCCCAGGTCTCAATCCTGGAAGACAAGCACTTTGGTCTCACAAAGCTACATACAGCTGTGGGACTTCCTTGTGGTGTCTATTCTGTGAGACGTGTTCTGTGTCCTTACATAGGCAAAGAAAACACACCCTCACAGGCTTTTATTTCAAGGGAAAAGCAAAGACTGTAACTTTCCCAACAAAGATGGTGTATGTGACTTGTTCCACAACCACATTCACCTTGTGCAACTTTGTGCATACAGAAAGTATGAAATTTAGCAATACTTATTGTGAAAAGGGCATTCCAAAGATTTCATCTGAGACCTGAATGAAATCTGTAAATAGAGATCTTAACTTACTGTTTCCTGAAGTTCTCATTTAACCCACTTACTTGATACATGCAACCAATCTGCACTGGTAGAATTCCCTAAAGCTTATGAAACTACTTGCAGCTTTCCAGACTATGGGCTACATTTGCAATATTTTAATTCTGATAGCACATTCATTCCACTCACAATATGATTTCAGTGATCTATATTTTTCCCTGTATTGACAGAGTTGTTTATGGCACTCCTCAGGTGTAGGCCTTGGGTCCCATTCTACATTTATGTGCTCCCATTAAGTGGTGTCATTAAAAACATTTCAACAGCTCTCTTGGCACTCTATGAATGTTTGTGACATTAAAGCTTGAATGTCTTCAAATTTCCTACAGCTAAGTGTTGACAAGCTCGAATTCTTATTTATTGGTTCCCTGCAGTAACAAACTGCATGTTCATCTTTGACAGCTCCTTTCATGATGAGCTCTGTCCACAAAAGGCTGATGTTTTCAAACTACATTTGAGCAAATCCACACTCTTAGGGGCCAAATTTATTGAAGCACTAAAAAATAAAAAATATAAATATTGAAGGAAATAATGAGATCTTTAAAAGTTACGCTGAATTGCATGCACTTATTTTCAATGAAGCAAGTTCCATCAGAAAATACCTCTAGCTTTTGTTTCAATATGTGATGAAGAAAGAAGTATCCTCATTCCCTAAAGACAAGGCTCCCACAATCATAAATTGGCAGATGGGAGATAAGGATTTTATATCACTGTCCAAAATCTACATGCGCACATACAGAAAACTCAGAACTTTCAAATTAGATTAATTTGCTTGTTACCTCCTTTTAGATACATTCCACTAAATGTTAACTAAACAAGCTTAGCAAAGAAGCTGAGCTCACGTAGGTGTTTTCCCCATTTTCTATTAAGCTAGACATCTTAAGCACTACAGAAAGGAGCAGAGTAGTAATTTATTTTGTTCATCTGAAGGAGAGACAAAAGGTTCCTCTAAGGCATTAGGCTTAACGAATGAATATATTATTTAAAAAAAAACCCAAACCAACAAAGGCCAACTGATCACAAATTCAGAATCTCAGTGTCGAGTGAAGCTACTATATAAAGTCAGCATAAATGTTCCCTAAGCAGATCTTCAAGAAATATCATAGAGGCTTTTAATATAGACAGTGTATTGGGACTATTTGTATACACTGAGTCTACACAGTTTGTATACACCAGAAAATAAAAATTTAATGATATTGTAGTCTCTACCATGTACTAGAAATGTCCAACATAGACTAAAAGAGAAAGATAATCAAATGATAGTGCAAAACTTTGTTCTATATTCATTCACCCTTTGAACATGGTTGACATGAAGATCTTAATTTCCTGTGCCTACCCGTCTCCTTATGCCTTGTGCTGCTGTACTCAGTATTCAAGCCTGGGTAACATTCTGCAGTGGAAATATAAATCATTAAATCTACAGATGGCAAGGGCAAAAAACAAGGCACCCAGAACCCAGAATAAATAATTCACAAAAGCCATAAGGCCAAGATAGGAATATGTTCTCCTTATTTTCTGTGCTGAAATACTTTTCCAAAGGTTTAGAAATAGGTATTTACAAACAAGAGTCAAGTGACTTGACTCTAGAAGTCATTTTTTCCTGTGGTATCAGCAGGATAACATTGATTTATTTGGGAACAAGTTCAAGCCCAGCATTTGTTCTTTGTAGACTGCCTTTCTAAAGGTGAAACTCATAGTTCAAATCTTATACACTAAATAAATTCCACTTAAATCTACTTTGATGGCTTAATTGGGGTGTATGACTTGTGTCGGCCTCCTGCAGAGTGCTGAATTTCATTCTATATTATTTGACCTTATTGCGAGAACAGCATTGCATCTTTTACTGTTTGTTTTATTCATGATCCTGAGGTGAATACAATAAACAAAAGCTTGAAAAAGCATTCTTGAAGCAATTTCACTGTTAGAGGAAAACACTGTTTACCTTACTCCTGGGTAAGCATTGGGACTGCAAGCACCAGCAGTCTTCAGGCTAACTGTTCATCCTAGATACATGGTTTGACTCATTTATGATTTTACAATCCCTTCAAAATCCCAGTCCCAGTTGTAAAACTGGCATGAAGTGTACACAATACAGAATACCCATAATACCCATCAAACGTTTTTTTTTTTCTCTTTACTGAACTGTTCTGCCTATGGTATGGGAAATGGTCACACCTAAATCAAGGACGGGGAACAATTTCCTTGCTGACAATCCAGTAGGACTTTCAGATACATACACAAAGTATATATTTGCACTATAATTGTTTCATCATACTGCCTTTTGCTTGTTCTGCTGATGCTCCAGTAAGTTGCCAAGTGAACCAATGCACATCTAAAAACCACACTGCTTCATTAGAACTCTACTGTACTCAGATTAATAATGATCAGTATTAGTAACAGAGGCTTGTTTTCTGGAACTACTGCCAAAGTAATAGGTTTACATGTCTTTCAGATATGGCTCGCTCAGCTGCATCTGGGAGTGTGTTTAACTTGTCCACTCTTAACATTGTAAGCTAATAAGTGTGCCCAGTCAGAGGAGGTAAGTGAAGTGACCCTGGAACATGGTGATGGAAAAAGGACACACCTCCTCTTGGCACAAACCCCACACCTGGATGGCGCCAGGCTGCCACTGAGTTCCTCCCTCTGTGAATCGCCATTTTCCCTGCCTGCACAGAATTCCACAAAACATTTCTCTGCACAGAACCTGCAGCTCTTGCAGCACCTACTGCTCCACGGCAACACCCACTGCAGCCATGCCGATCAGGTAGAACCAGGCAGGCTTCAGAGATCAGATGCCTGGCAAAGGGGCAAAGGCCCTTGAGTGTCCCTGGTCCAAAGCAGAGAAAGGCTGTAGCCTGGGGATGCAGACGCATGAGGTATTTAAATATATTACTGAACTATCACCATAGCTTCTGATTAGAAGGAAATGATTCAAAAGCTTAACTCAAGAGAAAGATTGAGTTAGATTAGATCCAGTCATAAAAATTGCTGTATTAATCTATGAAGTTCATGCTTCCACTACGTCTTCCACTGTGCAGAGAGAGAAGCCATTATCCTGAGCCATACTGCAGATGTGCCAGGCAGATTGGAAACAAATCTCTCCTACTATCCCAACATTACCCTCAACTCCAACTATCAGGGATTCAGGGGCCTTCAATACCAAATCAAGTAAGACAAAGAAACAAGGATGCTTTTACAAAACAACCATGATGTACTCTTTATGTAAGTAATGCAGCAAATGGCTGTCAAAGCTAAAAGTGAAATGACTTCCCTTGGAAATTCCTATCCCCTGCAGGCCCTCACAAATACTCAGAAGGGAAAGCATAAACTTGAAGGAGGAGTACGAAAGGCTGTAAGTCCCCTGATAAAATCTATCTTCTTAAAACAAATACATTCCTGTCCTTTAAAGGAAATGACAGCTCATGACCTCACGTTTCAGGAGATTTTTGTGTTGGTTACATTTTTTAAGATACAGATACTAAGTCTGGAGCAAAATGTCAGCCATATCTACATTTTAACAGTTTAAGGAAAAGAATTAGTCTAAGAAGAAGAAAAGTCCTCTAACCTTGCCATTTTTTCTCTATTTCTAGATATTGATTGTACTGAAACTCATAATATCCACTTTACCAAGAGGAAAGGGGCTAAAGCAGCAATTATCTGTTCACAAAGAGAAATATAAAAGCTCTACAAGGAATAATGTCTGAAATTGATTTAGGAATAGACATAGGTGGACTTTTTAGCCTGAAATTTCAAAAGGACTTAAAAGTAAAATACTAGTTTCACTAACTCTTCAATATTTCACAACATATAACAAACTAAATAAAAATTTGCAAAAATCTCAAAAAATACATTTCATCTTGATGATGCTGACAAATTATCTTCACTAACTCTTTAATACCAATACTCAGAAGTCAAACAGTCTTCAAACAAGACTTCAAGCACTAAGGTATTTTTGAGAAATCCCCCCCAGGCTTTCTTCCTGATCCTTTTTTTTTTCTTTTCTTTTCTTTTTTTTTTTCTTGTATGTGTGTGTGAACAGAATTGGATCCAGAAAGTACAATATTTGTCTGGTATAATGGGGTTGAGGGAAGGAAGAAAAAACTTGTTCCTATAAATGTTTTTTTATGACCTGTCAATCCGGTCTGGATAACCCCTTCACAAAAATCCTAGAGAGTATATATGTGTGTGTATATATATATATATATATCTTGCTCCATCATGCTTGTACCAAAGGCACATCAGGAGGAAAATATCCATGACCATTTATATTTTCCTTTGGCCAAATATATTACATTTTAATCCTGAAAAACTCTGTAGAAAAGAGGAGGAAATAAGTGAATTTTCATATCACATATCATGAAGAATTCCAGTTTAATTCAATATCCCAGTTTTTGAGAGTTAATCCTATTTACATCCAAATTGCAGTTAGCTCCAAAGAGCTTCCTCCCTTCTGTAAGCTATGTGACAATATGTTTTGGTGCCATCTGATGTCCCAACAGCAAGTAAGGAGCTCAACGTCATGCCAAACCATTGCCCAAGGCCTCTGAGATGATATAGTGCACGGTGAAGTATGAATGTGACCCCTGATGCTGCATAACAGATGTCAGATGCAAAGATGTTTCTCAGCTGAGCAGTAAAGCACATTTCATTTTAGGTGTAATAATTAATGAGTTTAAAGATTCTAATATGTCATGGTTAAAACCCAGCAGTCACCCACTCCCTGGAAAGTCTACTGTAAAGTGTCAGAGTAAGTCATATATAAACACATTCAATTCCAACAACTAGATGCAGAACCACTGAAATCACTGTACCTCAAAATCACTTATTAGTCAGACTAATTTAAGGTAACACTCCAAAAATAAACCTCTGCTTCATAAGGCCAAGCTATGAATTACCATACTATATGAATCATAACTTCAAATACAGTAATGAAAAGACATGGGAAAATAATATGTTTTGTTCAGGAGAGTGCTGATTATTCCATTTCACAGAAGACTGAAAAACTGCAAGTTTCATTATTTTTATATAATCATTCTAAATTGCAAAGCCCTCCACACACCCAATCTATTTAAATACCATTTTAACAAAGTAATTCCTAGAGAATTTTCTCTCCACCTTTTATTTTTTTTTTTTTTAAAACTACACCAGTAACAACGCCTTCATTTATTTCACTATTCATTATTCTAAAGGGCTGACACCTGGCAGAAACTATTTTGTTTATATTCATTCATATCAGGGTACTCAGCTGGAGAAGGCCCAAGTGAATAATTAACTAATCAGTGGAAGAACAGTACATTCCTAGCACAGAGGAGATCCTGGAATTCCCACTCTGGGAAAAAGATAAATCCACATCCAAGCATGAAAGTCTCAAAATTTGAGAGCTTTAGAAGACGAAACAATAAAATATGTGTTCAAGTCCTTGGCTGTTGTCCTGGGTTGAGAGACCCAGGACTAACTTTTCTTCTAACGCTGGGGAAAATTGCCCTTTGAGAAGACTCAAGTGTCTGAATTCATGAAAATATTTACTTTATGGCCAGCCAGGCTTTGTGAGATTCAAGGTCGCAGTGTTTTCAAGCCTTGCCAGGTGCAGGGATGAGGAGGAGCAAGGCTTGGGCATTTGACCCAAGCTGGCCAATAGGATTATTTCATATCACGAACATCACATTCAATATAAATTAGAAAAGTTTGCTGCATCACTGGCTCTCCCTTGATGGCAGCGGTCCAAGACAACTCCTTGTCCCAGTGCTGGACCCTGAGACTTTCCCTTCTTCCCGAAGCCATTGTGCTTGCAGTGTTTGACATTTGCTGTCCACTGCTGGGAATGAACAGCTTCAAGCCGATACAAGTGGCTGAGTATAATTCTTGCACATCTTATATATATATTGGAATTAATACTGGTTCTTTAGTATTACTGTTAATTATTTAGTCTTATTCTATTAAGTCCATTTACATTTCAACCCTCGTGTTTCTTTGTGTTCCCTGATTCCCCTTTCCTGGGTGGGGAGGGGTCATCGGGTGATAGAATAACTGTCTGAAAGACAATTAATTGTTATGGGTTTTCTCAGACCATAACAGTTGTCAGTCTTTTATCTATTTAATAGCTGTCAATCAGCCAATAGACTATGCTCATCTGAACATGTTCAAATGCAGGGACGCATTGGCACAGGGAATTAGTAACAAATTCTATCTGACGTTGGGTACTATTTTTAAGCTTATACCAGTGCCAGCTCTTGAACCTAGATTATTCTCTTCACAGAGGAGTTAACTGGAGCTAACCTTATGCAAGGGAGACTATACACTTAACACATAATATTATCCATGTTCTTATCATGTTCCTTTGAAGTCTGAAAACCTTTATGTACATTCTTGATTCAAACTCTGATTCCCACACAGAGGAACTGAATAAAAAATCTCCTGATATCTGACCTCTCCATTCAGGAATAAAGTGTCCAGTGACTGGGATTAGAAGTGTTGAACTTAACTTGTTTAGACATAACCTAACCCTTCCCATGAGGAGGGTTTAGACATAAACTAACCCTGCCACGCAGATATCTTAAGCCTTAATATATTAAGCATATTAAGCTTAATATATTATAGCATATTAAGCTTTCACTCTAGGGCCAAGTACTCAGAGGTTCAGAACTGAACTCAATTTTCAGGTTTCCAAATCTTTACCTGATCCAGCCATCATTTTCATAAAGAGGCCTTATATTTTATATGTATTTCAGCAGTTGTAGGATAAGTACAGCACAAGGCTGTGCATTTGCAGCTGTTCTTGAGCAACAAATCCCTCCAACACAAAGAACTTCTTTGCACATGTTACATTTGTACTCCCGTGACATTTTGATTAAAAATGTAACTAATCTTACAAGAAGTCTTGGCCATATACAATCAATTATACTTCATCCAAAATGAAGCTGTAGCACCTTTGTGGAAGAAAAATGAGAGGAGATGCTGGTTTGTGGAGGTTTTCTGTTGATAAATGGACAGAGAACAGTGAACATACCAACTCCATTACCATTACAGACAAATTAAAACTAATGCACTTCTTTGTATTTCCTGAGTTATACTTTTTTACCCCAGAGACTGACTAAATTGGACTTTAAGTCTTCTGAATCTTACCAAAGATTGAGTAATGAGCCAGAAAATTTCTATCATGTGTTTTCTCAACCTTTTATAATAGATAAAAAAAAAGGGAATACTTTGAATAACACATAAATAAGGAACTCAAGCAACATTTACTAGGTGCTAATAAACAAGGTTTTTCGCCTTTAATATTATCATAATATATTATATGAAGATGAAGTTGATGAAACTACTTCAAGCTGGATAAAAATAATTGATTCACAAATGAAAGTTGTAAAGCAGCCAGGCTTTTTGCCTCTCAGAAATCATGTTGAACAGGCAGTAGCAGGTTGCATCTGAAATTTGTGCTCACTTCCTTCAAAAGATATGTAGAAACTCCGCATCCCCCAAAGCTATACTCTGCAATAGCAAGAGTGAGAAATACTAGAAAAGAATAAAAAAAAAAACACAACAGGGTAGAAGTAGTCCCCTAATTTTCTGGTCTAGTCTGGTGTAAATGTAACATTATTTTTAATGGTACATCAATATATAAAGAGGAAGATCCCAAACCAAAGTAGTCCTGTCCACATTGTTGGATTCCTACTTACTTATAATATTAAATTAATAGCCTCCTTAAAATGTATTAATAGAAAATTACATAATTACATATTCATTAAGTCAGTGAGGAAGAAAAATCACCTATTCTAGACTAAATAATGGAAACACCCAGTGAGTTCCATGATCTGGAGAACCCTTATGTTCTAATAACACTGTGAGAAGCACTGACTAATTTGAAATAATAAAAAATGTGTGGAATTCTCATATAATTTTGAATGACATGAATCACACTCTTTCTTATATTAGCTTCTGTGACACAACACTGCATTAAACAAATACTCTACCTTTATCTATTATTGTAATACTATGCTAATTAGAATGGAGTTTTAATACATTTACTTTAGCAGTGCACCTTTTAGGTTTGTATGTCTGGCTGGATGTTTAAGAACAGATTACTGGAAGATCCGACTATTTTGACAGGGTATTTTATTAGCTAGATTTGCTTATGAATAAAGTTTCCAAATTAATTAGCTTAGGATGACAGCACCACAGATGAAGTATTACAAAAACATCACAAATCTAGTTACCTAAATTAGAATACTGTATTATAAAGCTTCAAGAAGTCTGCTTATTTTTCGCATACAGATATAGATATCATCCAGCAGACATGCTTATTTTTAACATAGCTACCTCTCCCCTTAACTGGCTTATGTACCTAAATACTTCTTAGCTGTTCTGAAACATTCTGTTAACACTTGTTAGACCAGGCAACTTGCTAGACAGTGCTTCAGCCATAGAAAAAGGGAAGCTCAAAGTTGGTCCAATCTGTAATTGTTCATTTTTCCCGTCATATGGCAAGCAACAATTGATGGCTCAACTATGAGACACTCCAGACCAACTGCATCCCTGCTGCAACTGCAGTGACCCTGATCAGGCTTTTAGCCTGATAAATAATAAGGACAAGCCACTAATTATGCTCTTACATGTCCTTGTCTGTAATAATGACGTGGTTTAACCCCAGCCAGAAACTAGGACCACAGAGTTGCTCACTCACTCCTGCCTGCCCCAGTAAGGTAAGGAGAAAAGGGAGACAAGAAGCAGGAAAAACAAAACAAAACAAAACAAAANAGGTTATCCAATACAAGTTGCTCCTGCTACTCTGTGATCAATTTCCCAGCCCTCCCCACGCAGTGATCACAGACTCCTGCCCCCAGCCAGCCCCCATTTATATACTGAGCATGACATCTATGGTATAGAATATCTTATGGCATGCTTGTTCTACCTATGCTCCCTCTCAGCTTCTATGTTCTATGGGTAGGTGAAAAAGTCCTTGACTATTGTAAACATCACATACCAACAACTAGAACAATATGTCATCGTTAATGACGACATCATGGCAAAAACTAGAAAGAAAATTAACTAGCTGTAACCAGGACCAATAAAAGGCATATTATTTAGTGCCTGAAAGTTTTATAAAAATACAAATTTTATAATTCTGTAAATCAGCACAGTTATTGAGGAGTCTCAAAGTGGCCAGAATATCTTCTGAAATACCTTACTTCCTATTCTTATTTCTATAGATAAAATTATTGCAAGGATTTCTGACATGGAAAACATTGAGAACCTTGGTATTGATACCTAGGACCCACAAATGTAACAGGTTATCTCTTAAAGTCTATTTCCAATTTCATTGCTTTTGCTAAATTATTTGTATAAATCTAAAAAGACATTCATTTCCTCTTTAAAACTTGCAGGACTCATGGGAGGAAGCTGCTGTTAAGATACCTAGTTCAATCTAATGGCATTTACACTTGATATTAAAAGATTATTGTAATACAGCTTTCTGAAAATCACGAGCAGTCTCTGCACCACAGAATTGGGAAAGGGCAAGAAAGCACCACATATGAAGTGGACTTTTTATGAACATGAATTCCATAGAGTTTACCCATGAACAGAAAATATTTTTTTTTCTATTAAATGGCAGAAGTTACCTTTGAATCCTGAAAAAATTAACACTCTTACATTGGAAGATTCTTGGACAATTAATATTATGTTATACTTCAGTCAAGCTTTGTTTTTCACTGGTGAAAGAGAAAATAATGGGTGCTATTTACTAGCCTACAATACATTTTCCACATTGTTTAAGGATAATTCATGCTTTATTGTAAAAAATTATGAATTTTTAATATATAAGGAACTACCAGCTAGCGTAACTTTGCATTGCACATGTAATATACCAGTATTTTGGGACTGCAATGCATTCTTTCTAATGCCAGCAGTTGTCATCTGTCAGTCCTCCAGGGGAGGGCATCCTTCCGGGGATGTCACATCACTGGGGTACTGACTGGAATTGCTGAGAACACTGTTCCAGACATAAGGATACAACTTTCAGGAAAGATGCTAAAGCATATCTTGTTGACAGTTTTATAGGTTCTTAGAATACTCAAGGTGATGCAGTCATTGAGTGTATGAAGCATGACTCACATTATTGGCAGGGTGTATACTTTGCCTAACACATTTGATATTTTCTTTTTAGTTGAAAGCCAGTGCATTAATGCAAAGTGAGAAATGGCCATTGTATATTTAACCATAAATTCTATTACATTTGTGATAACAAATACAGTACTAGTTACACATTTTTTGAGTTTTCTTCTTTGGTGATTATATATAAAACCAATATACTAAAAATTAAAGGACTTAAGATGGCTTATCCATTATGCTAAATTAACCCAAGTGGAAAATAGCAAATAAATCGGGGAGGGGTGGGGGGGTGGGGGGAAGCTATATTCTGGTTACTTTTAAACTATAGCTAATATCAGAATGCCTAATGGAGTATGTCATTTATATTCATCTTATGATAATCATTGAACTGAATTTCAACTAGAGATCTGAAAATCTGGCACAAAGTTAGGTTTTCCTCTTGACTGTTCTGTATCCTATACTGAGCTCAACTGAACTAGAGAAAAGAGTTATGCACATTACAGTTAAAGATGAGGATACAAAATGCAAATCTTTCACAGAATTAATATAATGGCTCTCTAAATGCAGAACATTAATTTGTCTCCATTTAACATTCTTCTCCATAATGGGACTCTTGAAGTTTAAATTTTTTTTATTATTATTTATTTATAGCAAGATAACCACATTATGCATCACTTTAAAATAATTTAAAGAATCCACATGTGTAACTAGCATGAGCCAAATTTAATTCATGTCTAAAAGGCTCATTAGGTAAATTATTTGTTTCTGGGTACAGTCTGATCACTTTGGACAAATTTTGGATGTTTGTAGATGATCAATGTTATGTTTGCCATCTCTACAACAACCAACATGCAGAATATAAATACTATAAAAACATCAACCTGAATTTTAAGGTAACTACAGGATCTGAGAAGGTTTCAACATTTCTGATTATTTTAAAGACATGTACATGACTTATCACAAATACAGTACACAGCAGATAATATGCTGAAGTTTGGGTTTAGCAGCTATAGAAACTTTGATAGATCGTAACAGCATCTGTTCATATACATTCGCTTACAAAGTCTAATACTTGTGGTTCAAACTACAAAAGAAGTGGCTTTATACTTGCTACAAGTTCAGAAAGTTCAATTAAAAAAACCCTAGTTTTCCCTGGATCTTCAATATCTATATTTACATATGTATGTCTTACAAATGTATCACTGCAATCATTAATGTATCATTAGAATATGCTACATATGCTACAAATCAACACCTTACTTGCAATTATTCTTTATTATCTTAGGGTTTTTTTCCAAAATAGTTTCATAAAAATGATCAGGAAATTATCAGGGATACAATCAGGGAAATTCAAAGTAGGTACGCACATATCAAAAGCGCTCCTTTGATGCTTTACTTCTGCCTAATATCTGTTAGATCAGCTATGTGATACCATGTGTGTTTTGGTATTTATACAGCCAGGAGTGTTCTATGACAATAACTAGTTCATGGCTGAAGCTATAGAAGATGATGAGGAAAAGTTCCCAACTACAAAAGCACTTTACAGACAGACACTTCTATACAAGGAATGGCTGATAGAGTTTGTCCATATCCTGCAGATATACTGCTTTAAGGAATGCAGTGTAATACAAAACATACAGAAACATATTTGGACCCTACATCAACATTTGTTACAATTTTTGATGTTGTGGGTGTAAAGGAATATTCCTTGGTACAAAAGCAAGGACATGTAAATTGTAAAACTGCAGAATGCAGGATGTGCTTCCAGATAAACATCCCTCAGTGTGCGAATGCCAAACACAGATGGAAACCTACTTACTTGTCATTCTACATGGAAAGTACTCTGTGCACATGAGCTGGAAGGGAACCATGAGGTGGGCTGGCCAAACTCTCAGTTTCAGCAGTCAGAACAAGGATCAAAGAGCACAAATAAGCAATTCAACAACTTTGCTCTTTAGTTGTAGCTTCAATCATATTCTATGCACCTATCCCTCTCTGTTCACTGCAAAAAGGATAAGCAGAATTAACAGATGCCCAAATAAGCAAAACGAAGCAGTGTCAATAACATCAAAGCAGTATGTTTACGCGCACATGCACACACACAAAAATGATATCAAGCCATCTAAATGACATAAGCACATTAAGTTTTGAAAGGAATTCAGCACCTAACACATGAATACGTGCTGTAATATTATTACCTAAGCAGGAATCCTAACTGACTAAAAGCCATACATGAGCTCTTTGTAAAAAATAAAAGTTGTGAGTCAGAATATACTGGATGCACATCATCTAATATATTTGCACACAAGAAATATAACGTTCCATGTTTTACCTACCCCAGAGGAATCTCATGAAGCTTAAGTTTTTCATAGTCTGCTGATAGAAACCAGGTTGTAAGAGGAAGTATAAAGAATTGCAAAAGTAGTATACAGTTGGTATATACCTGATATATCGAACTGATAAACAAAAGCTTGTCCTTTGTTGTGGTTTCTAGCTAACGTTTAATAAAAATATAACAGATATAGTATAAGTAAGATGCTCTTTCCTGATAAGTTCTTCCACAGCTTTACAAAACTACCCCTGACTACCCCCACCCAAAACGTGAAAGTCCTCAGATTTCCAAACCTGCAGTTCCATGAGGCAGTGAGCAAACTGTTCAATAGCTATTTGGTAAGCACACTACACTATTTCAGAATGACGTGTTGTTAGTTCTCCTATGAACAAATCCTGTGAGAAAGCATGTAGCAAAACATAAGAATTGTGGAAAATAGGATATATAGAAAATGACCTAGCAAAGGACCTGGCACTTAGAGCAAAGCTCACTGTATGTATCCTTCTACATTTATAAAAAGAGGGGTGATAAAGGGAGAGAGAAAATAAAGAAAAAAAAAATGTGCCAACTTAGGGAAGAAAAAAAACATTTTAACCAAAATTTTAACTCCAATCCTTTTCTTGAAAAGAAGAAAAGGCAAAAGAAATGGGTAAGTGGGGAACTTCTTCAGAACTTTTCCAATTTTCTATAACTTTTGTGGGTTTTTTTCCCATTTAATTCTCATCAGCAACATCCCTTGTGAAGTTATTTACAGTTCCTTACCAGTTATGAATAACAAGTAAAAATAAAAGACTGCAGTCTGAAATATCTTTCTATTTACATCAGTATCTCTGCAGACAACATTGTTATTCTTTACTTGAGCTATTTCCAATTCAGATTAAAGTGAAAGTATATCCAGTTCTTGCTAGTAATTTAAAAATCCTCCACTCATGTGTGCCAAGTTTTATATATTTTGGAACATATGCCAAAAAGTGGCTGCTTAAGACAGGGTGTTTTAGGGGAGGGAATTGTGTGAGAAAGAAAATGAATAAAACAATCACAAAAATATTTTATTTTTCTGATTGAATTTTTATCTCATCTCTTTATCATGCATTTCCTTATTTTTTTTCTATAGCCCAGTGATAGTGAATGCTGATAACATTGTATTGGTGCAGCTCCAACCCATCACACAATTTAAGAAACTTGCACACATACATTTTAAATAAATAAATCTGTCTTGAGAGTATTTCAGAAATGGGAAAAAAACCTAACCTGAATACTATAAAATACTGTAGGAAGAAAAGAAAAAAGGTGATTGGTGGCAAATGATACATTATCTAAATGATTCACTTGAAATTTCAAGATTCTTGAAAACTCTACCTTAATCTGCTGCCATACTTGGGTATTTGTGGGCCATGCTCCTATAGCAATGACCAACAAAGTCAAAAAAAGCACCTTAAAGGCAGTCATTGAAAGTAAATTTACTGTAACAGTGGAACAGTGATATAAGAACTAGTGCGGGAAAAGGTTTTCTTATCATTTGTTGACAAAACCTATTATGCACATAGCTAAGGTTACTGACAGTGTCTTCCAGAAAACGAAGTTCACTGCCACTCAAAATCTTAGAAACAAGGAGTACTTCAGATTTACGTCTAAAAAGTTATAAGATGTATTGTCAGGATAAAAACTGAAGCAACCTTAACTCTGCCCCTTCAAGTGGCCACTTGAAAGAGTCACTGTATTCATTACTGCATCTCTAGGTCATGGAGGGACCTGCTGGAGCAGCCTCCCAGGGCTGCATTGAAAAATGAGATTCCAGGACCAATGTGAGGACTGTAACTGTGACAGCAAGAATTCAGCTAAAAACTCTGGTTACCTTTTTACCTCACTAAAGTTTTCTGTGCCAAATGAAACACATAAATTAAAAAAAAAATGTAGTTGTATTTTGACATGCATATGCCAAATTGACTGCTTTAATAGATACTATGAAAGTGTAAATTTTAAATATTTTTGGACATATTACTGTTAGCATGTTAATCATTAGTTTAGATTAATCTGTTAATCTTTACTTTAGATTAATCTTTAATCTAAAGTAAATACTCTTGAGAATCTTCTGTAAGTAAATATAAGGAGACAGTCATTCAAATAAACACATTTACACCAGAACTTGACACACAATTGCTCAAAATGGCTGAAGAAACATGAAAGTCATGTATTCTTTTATCCAATAAGAAGAGAAAAGAGTTTACTTCTTCAGTTGAAACATTCTCCTGTAAGTCAAGCAAATCACTAAGCGTTACAGAAGATACTTCATTTTACACTCACTCCATATTTTTTGCATGTAATTTTAATAAGCCCTACAAACCTACTTTAAAATCATACAGTTTCTGTGTTTGAAAGGATTATAAATTTCATGGGTGAAGAATCCCTAACAAACATGCTGGGATGTGTTATTTTCATGTCACTTCTCCTTATATTGAAAAGTCAGTGATGAAAGCTGGATGTACTTTCCCCATTTCTGATCTACTGCAGTTTCTAAATCAGATACATGAAAGAGCTCGATATGAGACATAAGTCAAGGTGTGCCAAGACCTCTGAGAATTCAATGAACAAAGACTTCCTCTGATTCTTAGGTATTATCATAGAATCATAGAGTGGTTAGAGTTGGAAGGGACCTCAAAGATCATCAATTTCCAACCCCCCTGCCATGGGCAGGGACACTTCCCACTAGGGCAGGTTGCTCAAAGCCCCATACAGCCTGGCCTTAAACACTTCCAGGGATGGGGCATCCACAGCTTCCCTGGGCAACCTGTTCCAGTGCCTCACCATGCTCACAGTAAAGAATTTCTTCCTAATATCAAATCTAAACCTCCCTTCTTGTTTAGAACCATTACCCCTTGTCCTATCACTACTCTTCCCAACAAAGAGTCCCTCTCCTGCTCTCCTAGTAGGCTCCCTTCAGATACTGGAAGGCTAAATACTATTAGTATTTGTGAGACATTTCTGATGTATTTTGAAGCATATACTATATCATTTGATGTTATTACCATATTACACAGAGCTAAATCCTGAAGCTTTTCTAAATAATATTTATGAGAACTTTGATTAGAATAATTTGAGGAAACTGTGTGGGTTAGTTGAATTACACTTGTCATGAAAATCAAGAGTTGCTCAAAAAACTAGATTCACATCTATTGGAAGATGGGCCAATTTCCAGCACAAATAAAAGTAGTCCAAAGATTTCTCTATTTACAGCTGTCTACTCCTTGCTCAGGGCTTTTCCACGAGACTGAGATTGCAGTGATTTTGAAATAGAGTCTCTTCACTGATCACAAGTTCCTGGACTGAGAGATGTAGGAAATCACAATGGCTTTCACCTCAGGATGACTGGGATCAGCAAGGATTGGCAGAGAGCCATAACAATGATTAAAAAACTGGGAAACCAGCCTGAACAAAAGATTTAAAAGCTCAGACTGGTCATCTCGACAGGGAACATTTAGAAGAGACTCAATTAGAGTCTAAGTGTCTAAAATATATCTGAGACCAGAGGACAAAAGCAGAGCTGTACATGTACACAGGAATATCTAGCTGAAAAAATAGAGCGATCACAGCTCTTCAGAGACAAAATTAGATTTTATATTAAGCACAACTTGTTCAAAAAGGTACAGACTGGACATAATAATATGCCCATACATAATGTGGAACAATTCTCTTTTTCTACTAGCTGATAAATCTCAGATAGAACATCACACGTCAAGAAGAATTATGGGATTCCTGGAGCCTAATGCAAGAATGAAGAGAGTGTACATGATTTTGCAATAGGCATGATACTGGAAAGCATTTGAAAGTCAAATCCATTAAGCTTGTGAGTAATTAAAAAGGATATTTAAAAGATGCAAACAAGCAATGCACTCACTCATAGGGATTCTTCCACAAACATGAGCTTTCAAAGAACTGAGGGACTTGTGCTTGCAACTGCATTGCTCACCGCCCAGTTTTCTGCCAGGTGTCTGCCTTCCCCTCTCCTGTCTGACACCTGCAGCCTACACGGTTATGGGATATATTAAGGATTCCTAATGGGAGGAGAGTCACCAGTGCTGGAAAATTATATTCACATGGTATTAATACATCTTTAACTGGAATTATTCCCTTCAGAGTAACTCAGAAGAAATGCCACCCAATGACAGCTTCTGCAGCAGTAAGATCTGTATTTCTGGATGACTTTCATTACTAGGGTCTAACCACTTAGAATCATTACAGGTTTCATTTTTCATAAATTTCATTTTTAGTTTGGCAGGAGATAATAACATCCAGTGAGCTGACCCAACCTCAGATAATTACTATCAAAATTGGTCCTGCAGCCTCAATTGGAAAAAGTTTTCTTCTTCACTTCCTGCCTAAAACTACCATGCTGCATGGGTGCATTTCAGCAGTGGCTGAAATAATTGCAAAAAATTGCAAGTCAAAGACTGAAGACTTAACTCATTGCAAAGATCTCAATTTTTTTCTTGTAGGAAAACATTCAGTGATTATGATGTGTTCATGTTTTTACTCATGTTGACTTTGCCAATTAATCACTTGCAATCCTAATATGCAGATTGTAAATTACAGTGCTTAGTTGCAAGTGAACACAAGTCCCATGGTACAACATGCTTCTACTGAGAGGGACTGGTCACCAACCCACAAGTTATTGAGTGTTTCATCACTTGCTTAAGTTGATACTGAAACAACATAAGTAGTCAACAGGACTTTAAAATACTGTATTTTGGTAGAGTTTGAAAAGAGGTTCATATCCAAATAGAATTAAGGCATTTAAAAATGTCTTTCTGGATTTTACCCCATTGGAGTGCCTACGGCACGATTTCCAGAAAATAAAATTAAAAAAAGGCAAAGTTTTATTGCTGGGTTTCTTTAGCATATGAAGCATTCCCCTGTGGTCCAAGCAAAAGAAGTGTCATTCAGTAAAAAAGCTCAAAAGCATTTCCAGTATTTGAGGGCTACAAGTAAGGACATTTCTGAATTCTTCAGGATGTGTAATGTTTCCACTTTCTGTTACCTGAAGGGATGAGACAGGTGGGAAACGATTATATGTACAAATCAGATTAACTGCTTTTTTCTCCCAAAGTCTGGATAACTGTTTCCTTAAAATAAAATTCTTTAAAGGCACAGAATGATTTCAATATGTGAGAACGAACATTAGCATACCAAATGCTGTATCACCAGCTAGAGTATTTGGTGTGTAGGTCAGAAAAGAAAACCTGTCTCTTATCCAGGCACAAAATGTGAACACATTATTAAGAATGTGCTTTCTGTGGCCCAAAGAATCTTTTGCATGTCATAGTTCTTTCTGAACAGAATACTGTCAAAACTCTACAGAATAAAAATTGCTGAGCATCAGTGAGGTTCCTGATGAAACTGCAGAAATAATTACTCAACAGATTCTGAAGATTCCTAAAAAATAAACAACAGCTGGAAACAAAAGCAACAACACAGTCTGAAATGTTAATAGACACTGGATAACTCTTAAAAAGAAGGACTGAAAGCATCTTAACAAACATAAAAAATGGGTGTAAAATAAAATAGTTTGTGGTTGTAACACCCATACAATCCGCAGCAGTGCAGAGACAGACTTGGATTCTTTTTCAGAAAATGTTAGAAGGCTTGCCACAGAAGTGTTCACTTGTATCCTTATTCAAGCAGATTCAAGGTTTTCTGTCATTTCATCTGAAAAGATACTGCATTACTATAATTTTCTCTGGAACTCACTGGTGTCTGCTTTGAAGAGAATATTAAAACTGTCTGCAGATAGTTTGCAATTGCTATTGAATTTCAATTGTTTTTCTGTCTAGGCATCCAGAGTCTAATAGTACTAAGAAGTCTACTTGAAAATCCAGTACAGAAAAGCAGATTTGCATAGGTCATCTTCAGTGTTATTCCTTAATGATTTTTCCATGATACTAAAGATTGTAGAGGGTGATCAAAGCATCACATAGCGTTTTTAGTTGTGCCACAGCTTTTGAATAAGCTAACTTTTGGAAGAGATAAAAATTAGAGATACTCATTAAAGACGGCTCAAGAGCTGGCGAAGAAATTGGAAGGGGCCCATAATATTATCTCCATCTGTCTAAATCTTTTCCTTATACAGCTGTGTATCATTTGACATTGTAGCACCAGGACACAAATGACCTTCAGGATCCAAACTTGTTGACCCTTAGAAGGAACACAGTTATAGATAGGCTACAGTACATTATCAACAATTTTTGATGAATCCTCCTACTTCAGTTTATTTATGATTTTAATAATGACAGGAAACTCACGGACAGAAGAGGGTGCAAAGTTTTAATTTTAAATCCCAAATGGAGATCACTCAGGAACTTACAATGCACTCAGCAGACAACAACAACATAGCCACAAGTTGTTTTCCACTGAGGAATTTTTTTATTGGATAACAAAAAAATCAGGACTGAAAAAATGTAAGAATGGCAAACCAGGCTCACACTGAAGAGAAAAGATTTTAACAAGCTCTGAAAATTTCAAAGAAAGACAGAGAAGTGCCTTTTTTCTTATACTCATAAATATTATGGTTACATTCCTCACTTGAAAATGAATAGTATTTCACCGCATTCCTCCCAGAATTAGAAAAACTACCAGGTTAGTGCGATCTCCATTAACTGCCTCTCCCCTTTATATCAAAGCTTGCAGGTTATACAAAGCCATTTTTGCTGTGTTGCTAATTTAACTTTCAGTGTGTGATGTCTTATGTATATTGATAATCCATATTTTCTTCTCTTTGCTGTTTTATAGAAATAAAGTATACAGTACTTTCAAAATCCTTTTCCATAGCAATTCTAGCAAAGGATCTTCATATTCCTATAAGATTGTTCTCCTTTCAGATAGCAGGGCAGAACTGGCGATGTGCATGAGCAGTTATCAACGCCCCAAGAAAGCTGTTCACATTTTTTGGCAGGAGTATCCATTAAATAGGTTATATCTTATATATCTTGAATAAAGTACGGGCCAAGAAAGCTGAATTTCACTGCAGATAAGTAAGTCTACACCTCCATACAGGCTAATTTTTTGGCTCTCAAGAAGATAAAGAACTGTTCCCTGGGACTCTTTTGGCAAGCTGTATTGGAATGGTATTTTGGCAAGGATACAAGATATACTCGAATGCTCACTTCACTCTGAACATATCTGGAGATGTGTCATATCCATCTCCCAAAGAAGTCTTTGTTTATTACTATCAAAACATATTTGGCAAAAGTTTTCAGTTTACTTTAAAGGTAAGGAGAGCTAGAATATACTTGAGACTAGGAATAAATTAGTTTAGACACAGCATTTTCTTCTCAATTTTAAGCACTTCACTTATAAAGGCAAACTCATCAACTGTAATTTCGTTCCAGTTTCTGGCTCTGTCAATGAGACAGGCAGAATGAAGACAAGAGATGGTAATTCCTTGCTTGCCCCAGTCAGGACTCAAAAAGAAAAAATAAATTAATCCAGAATATTTCTATGCCACAACTCATGAGGCAGATATTAAATTAAAAATAACCCTTAATATCAGAGACTTTACCTTTCAGTTATTCTAGAAATGAAAGAGAAAGTTTGTTTTGAAGCCCTGACAACTGGTGACAATATTAAATATGACCATCTTTTGAGTGGATCTTGTGAAGAAACAACATATGCCATTTCAATTGAAACAGCCTGGTTGAATCTAAAGAACAAGTTTTAGCTTATGTTTTTAACTAAGTTGAAACCATTTTTTTTTGCAGCCATAATGTTAGTCTATTTATCTAAGCCAAAGAATAACATATTTATAACCTTAGACCTACTTTCTGATTTATTCGCCTTGGGATTTTGTTATCTTGAGATTTAGCTGACAATGGCACTGCCCAGTGCAATACATTTCATACACATCAGAAGGAATGAAACCTACCTCCAAGAGCTAGTGCTGCTGGCTAGACAGAAGGGGAAACAAAGACCAAGGAAGGAAGCAAATAAAAACACTGGGGAAAAAAGCAGAATTCACCTCCTACATCTCCTACCTCCTATCTTAGTGCTCTATGCACTCCAATGTTCTTATTTTCAGGGCTCTTCTTGGAATCAGTCTGCTTGTCCAGAAAAACTTGCTCCACTGACAACATATTTAACGTAGAATGCTTACAACTGCCAGTCTCTTAAATGCTAAAATATCAAAAGCTTCTCTTCCATCTTAAAATGTGGCTTCAACAATGAAAGGTATAAGGATACCTCTCTCCTGACTACTAGCAAAAAAAATAGCTCAATTTGAAAGTGACATAAGGGAAGTACAAGACAAATTTCTGTAACAGGCCAGAGGTAGACCAATCCTGCCTCACCGGTGTTGCTTTGGGTTGGTCCGGCTCTTTGAACAGCACTCATTCCATGAATCAAAACCAAGGACATCACTGTGCTTTACCACTTCTGTAACACTGTTCTTTTAAAGAAAGATTGGTTGAGTCTGTCCATTTGTTGGAACTAGAATCAGCACCATTATGTCATTTTCTCATTTTTTGTCAACATAGGCCATCTGTTTCTTTGAAAATACAGGCTTGGTTTTAAGATGCTTTTGCAAACTGGTGCTACTATAGAAGCTCTTGCATGTAGCCTCACTAGTGTATCATGAGTGTGACCTATGGCACCTCTGCTATACAGTTCTGCGTCTCCAAAATACAAGACAACAAAAGAAAGTGTTATTTTCAATTTAAAATCTCTCTTCACAGTACTGACCACTACAAATACAAAAAGGGTGGTTGGTGACCTATGGATGTGCTGCAAAGCTAATCTGTCACCAGCAGAGATGAACAAAGCAATCATTGAACCGCAGCAAAAATTATATCCTATGTTTTGTACACTGCTGCAGACACAATAACAGCTGTCCTTAATAGAATAAGACTGCTGGGAGAGATCACTATTTGTTTCTTGATGTTAGTGTCTCCTTCAACAAAAAAAAACAGTAATAACAGAGGCAGAAGCTTTGTTGCTGAAAAGTGCACAGGCTCTCAAGGGGATTTGGGAATTAAGATGTCTTTAGGAGGTCTTCCTAATCTTAGAACATAAACAGTTTTTCAACCTATAAGATCTCAAAAGAGAGGGAGAGAAATTCTTTCTGGATATCCCGTAAAAGCCCCTTACACAAGTAAGAACACTTACACTAAGTATTGAGAAGCAGCAGTCCTTGTTTTTTTAAAAAGCATTAGTTTGACTATTGTCATGATGTGTCAGCAGTAATCGAGTGGAATAGTCAAACAGTCAGTATCCACTATTACAATCAAAGAAGTAAATAATACAGGTGCAGAAGGAACAGGAAGTAACACATTTTAGTTTGAAATTTTAGAAAGCTGTAGAACTGTATTTTTTAGGACTTAGTACAAATTTGATATACTCTCTAAAAACAATCTCTGGAAAACAAGCTAAGAATTTCTAATAAACACAAAATAAGAAATATCAAGCAGGATAAGAAATATTGAGATGTATATTCAAGGACTCTAGTGTGAGCAGGGGAGTAGCTTACCAGTAGCGCTGGGTCACCCTCTCGCAGCACAGAATAGCTCTATAGTTCAGAGATGGCAGTAAAAAGACACACGATTGCCAGTCTGCATGAGTGCTCTCCCTAAAGAAAAAAACATCATATAAATTCATGTATAGCACCTGATTCACTTCTGATAAATCAGATTTTAGCCTGAAAAGCAAAGGAAGAAGTCAAATGCATAGACCTGTAGGTTGGCGCACAGATGCCCAAAGAAATCTTAGTCTTCTAGAAAACGCTGTCCTGATGTCCAAAGGAGAGCAAAACAAACTCTCAATGTATAGAAATAGCAATGAGGAAATGAATGTGGCTTGTTTTTTTCATTGACTTTTAATCCATATAGCAACTCAAAACTACACCAAATTTATTACCTTTTCTATCATGTCTAATATACACAATGCGATCTCAGTATGGACAATTTCTCTTTAGTGTCAACAGAGTATCCTTCACAAAATGATTAGTAAACATGTTCAAAAAAGGTCCAGAGTGATGCAAATGTGTTTGATGTGGGCATCTGTATTATTTTGTTATCACTGGAAAGCTAACAGTACTACAGCTCCCGAATGTTTGATCACTCCGCTGGATGCCATGAGACATAATTGATAAATGTCAGATCTGCTTTGTACATGAAGAGTTTTTACTGTGAAACATTGCTCTTTGAGCTCAGGACAGAGTTAATTAAAAAGTTGGTACCAAAGATAACATCCTCAGCAGGCAACTTCTATTGATCTTTTCAGCAGCATAAAAGAGAAAGAGTCTGATATGAGATTATAAAATGTTCACAGAGAACAAGGCTGATTGCCACAACTTTTCCCCATCTTACATGCTCAAGACTGGATACTACACAATATTAAAAGTACAAATAGTGGTAAATCATCAAGAAACAATACCAAGACAACAATGCTGTTTCTCTATGGTATACTATCCCTTCTCAATTTCTATATAGAAATCCCAAATTATTTAATACGCTTATCTTCTACTTTCCTTCCATTGGAAATTTATTAAAGGCTTTCACTGCCCTATGAAGCCTTATACTTCTTCCCTCAGTTAATACTCCAAGTCCCACTACATCAAAGCATATCTTAGCTTTTCTTTACCTCCTTATCCCACTCTACTATTCAATATGAATTTGAAAAAGGTACATAGACATAACAGCAAATTCTTGTAGACTACACTATTTTATTTTCAGAAGGATTTCTTGGCATTCTTTGGCTCATGAATATATCTTATAAAATTCAGAGTGTATGGGTTGCTCACACAGAACCTATGTCATTTGATCTGGGAACATTTTAGAGAGATGAGAAAGCACTTGTATGAAAAATTTCTCTTTTTGCACTTTTTAAAAACAAAAATTAGGTGTTGGCATTGCTGTTTCTGTGACTAAAAGTTTGAAAGCTACAGAACTACTCCAATGGAGCTTTCAAAAGAATGGATCTTATGTTAAAGACTGATTCCTCCATTTTGAAACTCCTTTTTAAATCTTGTGTGTTGTTCTTTGGGAGAAAGCTACTTGTCTTGTGGTCTCTTGCTGAACTCACTGGTTTTTATTACGCTTAGGAATTACCAGGGCTACTGGCTACTACTTCACATGCATCCTCATCGTGTGCTTCCAGTTCTACTTCTCCTCTTCCTCAGTTCATACAAAGGCTTTGTTCGCTCCTGTTGAAACACAGGGTCTGCTTCCATCGAACAACCCAAGGTTCAAAGACAATGCCATGTATAAGAAATACCTTCAATCACACACTGCCAGCTTATTCCATGCCCTCAGACTCTTTACTAAAGCTCCATTTGAAAGCAGTCTTAGACTTCAGCTTTCAGATATTTTTGAATTTTATTATTACTATTATCCAGTTATAAACCACACATGCTAAGAGGATGGAAGGACACATTTATTACATCTCTCAAATATGACTGGCAACGGAAGTGCTAGAGAAGATAATTTGCTATATACGTTTGATTTTCCAGAGAGTTATAATCAATGCTTTTACTTTCTGTACCAAGTGAGTAAAAGTTCATGTTATTTGAATGAAGCAGATCAAGTTTCAAAATAAATTGCTCTTCTTCAGGGAGAGCTAATACTATGTTCTGTTGCTGTTCTATTATTCTCTTCTGGTTTAAACACACTGTTGGTATTTTTTTAAAAAAAATAAGATGAGGCCTTCCATTTGTGAGACCTTGTTTTCTGTACTGGCCCTTTCTTGGTGCTCTAGTCTCTTCTCTAGTTCAAAAAAAAAGCTGCTAAAAGCCTATCTTTTTATAGCATATTGTAATTATTTTACATGGCATGATCTTGGAGCAGCACCATCACAGCTTAGTACTTATATTAATCTAAATTAAATTAAATTAGCTATTGAGCCTTCCAGCTGGAAATCTGTTATTATCAGTGACTTCCTGTTGGAATTATGGCGTAATTCAGAAGAAAAACCAACCCAGACCCAAGAGCATTGTTGGGTCTATCAAGGCCACGTCAGAATGGGGAAGAAGTGATCAGCCATGAACCATATGGCTAGAGGCTAAAATGCAACCAAATTGATCATTCTTACAAACTTAGTCGTTGTATATTCATGGAATCAGGGGACAAGGGATCAGCACTTTTTAGGATCAAGCCTGTTACACAATCTGACCTAACTTTTCTGTGGGTTATTTCAAACTGAATAAAAATCCAAAGATACAAACCAACATACATACAAAGAAAAGGAAATGGCCTGATTGCTGCATCAAAAATAAGTAGACAAACCCATTTTTAGAAGATTCAAAATACTGAGGGGTGTCTTATGGTTTTCAGACAGGGTAGAGTGAACTTTGCAAGACATGTGAAGAGACGAGCTGGCACAGCAGATAGAAGGCTTGCTTGGATAGCAGCAGAGGACTACAGAAACTTTGTTGAGGGCAGTGTTTGGTGTAGTTGTGTCCCAAAAACCTGACCACCTTTTTGTAGATAGCATGCAGGTATAATTTTCAAATAGAATTTTTCTGTCAGAATTTGTCTAATAGTTTTCTGTTACCTCTTGTTAGTATGAAAAATGATGGTTAAGTGATTTCAAAGAATTTTCAGAAGGACTGTGAGTTATATATCACAACAGTCATCTTTGTTACATGTTTTCTATGTCCTCTCATGCAACAGCTTTTTTTTGTATAGCGCTAAATCTCTTGGAAGAATTTCCACAAAACTCAGTCTTTATGGAGCATGTTAGGATTTTTCTAGTCCCCCCATCAATGCTCTCAATTAGTGACCATAAATAATTCCATTTTTATTATCTTCCTTGTGCATTTTTGAATTCCCTAAGGCTCTGTTTTGAGTTCTAAGCTTTTGTGTATTTACATGCATCCCAGGGGTGTTATTTTTCAACATTCTCGCTTCAATTTTCATTGTCATGCATATGAGGTAAAAAAAAAAATTGGCATTTTCTCTGATCACTCAAAATACTATCTTTGCTCACACTTTTACTTTAAAGCTCTGCCATCCAGCACATCTTTTTTTTCCCCTTAGAAAATGTTTTAGTCTTATCAATGTTTATGAGCTGAAGAAAGCCAGTAAAGTCTGTTTCCTTCTCTCTGATTTATATTTCCTATGATTTAATATCAACTTAATGAGCACCTCTGTCTGTGAATGTTGGATTTTCTAGTTCCAGTTCACCTTTCAAGTGATCAGATAAAATCTAATTCATTGCACCATCTCAGCAGCATCTTTAAATAAGTGTCTGACAGATATTTGAAAATACTGTTACTCTCCTCTATTTGCCATATATAAAATTAAAGAGATTACTTTTACTCTCAGGTCCTAGTAGCAGAATAGATCCACGAATTACAATAGACCAGCTGTGCATATTAGGCATACTGAAGTCTATCGGTATGACTTCAGCATATACTGTCAGAAATTCCACCACCCCATGCCTTCGCTTTGAGTACTGTTTGGCTAGATACATGAAGAGGTCATGAAAACAGGTAATTTCTACTCACCACAGTAATGCTAGTTAATATTTTACACACCCCGAAGGTATAATCCAGCTTTGCTTACCAGAGATAATGTAAAGTCATCAGAAATGGTAAACATGTTATCACTAGTAATATGCATAGTTTCATTTTTCATCCACAAAATCAAATTATCTACATAGATTCTATATTAAAACCTGGCCCTGAACAAAACATATGGTACTTTTCATAACAAAAGATGTATAAATACTTTTATATAGAAACTTCTAGTAATAAAAGGCTAGATCCAGCACTATGAAAAAAAATAAATCAAATCAACAAAAAAACCCCACATAGTTTTACTGACTTCAAATTCTAACACAAATTTGAAAATCAAGTACTAATATTAATATTTACTTGCGTGATATGCATTTCCATTCTGAAGGAGGATACCAAGAAAACACAAAACCAGGCACAGACATATTGAAGCTGAAGATGATTATTTAAACTTAGTGGCTAGCTAAGGCAGCAGCTATATTGATTGTTAATATCACAGTAGATATAATATCCAACACTGGAAAAATATTTGAATTCTGGAAATAACTCATTTTTGTTTAATTGCTTTTCCTATTTCCACATAAGGTAATTTTGTGCCAATGAAAACTTCTAGATTAAAAAAACTAGAATAGCACTGGCACTTCCAAAACTTTCTATGTAAAAGTGCCATCCTCTTAACTACATGGATCTCATTGTTTATATTGCATTTTGTTCCTGTTAGATTTGCAAAGCCAACGTACCAATGGGAAAAATATGCTGGATTCTAAGTAAGACATTTACAGAATTGTTAATTACACACTGAAAGCAAAGTTTTTATTATTTATGAACTGTGAGCCAGATACAACCTATTTGGTTCCGGGTTTGCAAGACTGCCAGTCAGAAACAGTTTTATTTTCTTTTCCTTTTTAGGTAAGAAAACATGACCTGAAAATTACTGAGACAACATAAATTTGGAAAAAATAGCAGTTTTTCAAAGTGGTTCCTTCACACCATCATTTCAGTTTATTTCTTTATCTAGGAAACTAGCTAAGCACTATGTCTATAAACCAGTACTTCCACAGTGAGTATACTTCAGCCTGTATGAACTCTCAGTTGTGAAATTCTGACCCAAGACAGGAATGTCATTCCAGCACTTACTGAGAAGATTAAAATGTAAAATTAGCTATCCTAACTCTATACAGATATCAAAACAAGATATTTTAATTCACAAATCCGTCAGCAAAAAGACCACAAACTCACACAAGCAGGCCAGACTCTCAGAGTTGTAAAACAGAGCAACTCCCCCACATGTATGTAGTTAGATGCTGATTTTTCACCTGCTGAAACATCTATTCAACTTGTAGAACTATCTATATGGATGAAAAGATTTTAAACAAAAAACAAAAAACAAAAAAAAAAAAGTTAAAAGTCTTATATTTTGGATGCAGACATATTTACTACTGCTAATGTTATAATGGAATTGCAATAATTGTCATTCAGAGAACAACAGGAAAATCCAGCACTTTCCCCATTTCCCCTCTGTTGCACACTATTTTCAGCAGTCTACTACTGACGATGTACTAATCATGAAAAAGAAAGCTTAACACATTAAAAAAGTAGAGGTGCCTATTCTGAGTTCTGCACGGGTTTGAAAAGAACACAAAAGAATGACACATAAATGCATCTGTTATGGCAAATCCATTTCATAGGATAAAATTCTGTACCAGAAACTATTACAAGAAGTATTCAGAGATGCAATAACATTTTAAACACCAGAATACACCATAAAGTATTTCAGAGAAATTTAATCCAGTCATAATACATAACTGGATAAGAAAAGCTAACTGTGCATATATAATCAATAATGTGGTGCATGCCAGTTTAATAGGTTATATAAAAGCTTTATATTCTCTTCCAAACTCTCACTTTAAAAAATAATCAGCTACTCCTCTGCTAAGCCTACCAAAGTGATCATTAAACATTCTAAACTTAGAAAGATGACATATTTTACATAAAGTAAAATAATTACTGAATTACTATATTTTTCAGAACTTCCCCCCCCCC
>VZRU01014720.1:432844-455821 GCA_013398155.1 Pedionomus torquatus
CCCCCCTCCATTTGATCAAGCATTATTACAGAATGTATTTTGCAATTAAACTTACTGGAACAAAGAAATAATTTGTAAAGGCTGACAAAAATGTGCAGATATTTTTCCTTTAACCCTAAATTGCATTTATTACATAGTTCTAGTTATTGTCTGAGAAAGCCTCAAATACGTTCACCTCTTGCTATGTGTAAGTTATCAGATGGCAAAGTTAAGTATGTAAAATATTGTCTTATTGGACCTCTGTCCCAAAGAGCCACAGCTACAGAGTTCTACAGGTGCAAAAGTAAAGAGAAAAGACTTCCCCTGGAGCCTGGCAGTGCTACAGCTCCAAGCTGTTACCTATTGAAATGAAAAACTCCATAAGCAAATTGACAAGCTCCATCACTACAGGTCCAAGATGCAGGTTAAGCCCTTTGAAGTCCATGAGATTCACAACCTCATTCCTAAGAATAGTGGCTAACGGCTTCCTTCTCTTGAGAACTCCATGTTTTTGGTAGCAAGGATAGTTAAACATGGGAACAGGCAGGCTCTGGAATCCCCAGGATCTCCTTTTCAGGTTTTGAGAACTGACAGGCAATCATCCAAGCTGTTAATTGTCAGAACACCCCAACAGTCTGGGTGAAGCCAACTAGGATAAAATGTCTGGGCATGGTTTAGGGGATCACAAATGCTAAGAATCATTCACAGTTGGCAATACCAGTCAGGCAATCCCGTTTCAAGAGGAAGAAAGCTTAGCCATCTGGATGTAAGCCATGCAGTACCATTTCATCTCAGGGCCAGACAATAGAGCCTGTCCTATTTTACATATTAATATAAATGCAGATTCTAGAGTGCTTCATAACCTGATCTTCCAACAGTTCTGTAATATGTTCTGTGCTGTTCATTAAGATACAGTCATAAACCAACATTAGAAAGAAACCCATTACCTGAATTTTGAAAAGAAATTATTCAGTTGCTCAAAGGAGCAGAAATTGTTAAAGACAATTAGGCAGAACAAGTAGTAGAGTAACTTTTTTCACCTTTAGGTCACCAATTTAAACTTGATTCAGCTCAGTGGTGATTGGAACTCAATACTTCTGAAAGCTTTGCAAAAGATAAATCACACAGCTCTCTCAATAGCTCCTTATGGAGAAATGTCAACACCCCTGGACTTGTGTTCTCTAGTGTTATTAACATAAGTGTAATAGGACAGTAGCCAAAGATTTAGTTGTATACTGAGGACTGTTTTCACCTGCAGTTAGAACCCCAACACCTTTTCATTGCAAAATAACTCAGGGTCATCTCTAATGAGGTGAGGTCAGCTCACCTTACGTATAGTAACAGTTTAGGCATACTGAGAGGAAATTCTCACACTTTATTTTGAAACTGAACTACTGTGCTTATTTAGTGCTAGTCCCTCCAGGTTCCAAGACAGATGGACATCTTGGACTATGACGATAAAAAGTTAATAGCATTGCCATTTTTCTGCTACTATTTGTTTTCACCAAATTCACTTTAAAATTAGCCAATTAAGGACTCAATCTAAACTGAAGATCAAATTATGAATGTAGTACAGTGAACATTAGGAAACAGTCAGTAGTGAAGACTTCAAGAGCTGGAAGACAGCTTAAGAGTGATGAAATGAAGGATAAGGTATCAGGGAAAATAGTGAGATTTTAAATCCTGAATAGGAAGAACAGTCTGGCTATTTTAAGGGCTGAAAACCAGTTAGCACAATTTCAGACTGTAAAAAAGAGAGCAGCAACAACTTAAAATGTTAAGTGGTTCAGCCAAGAAAGAAGATCTGAACAGAGAAAAGGTCATGTGAAATAGAATGCAAACTTTTTTTGCGTTTGACAGGAGTTAATACTATGAAGTAGAATTTATTTATAAAAATATGTTGCTTTCTCCTTAATGTCTTTCTTCCTCCCTCTACAGCTCAACCAAAGTTCCTACTGTTTCTGCTTGTTCAGAACCAAAGTACATTATACCATTTCCTTCTGTATATGTCGATGTTTTACAGATATATGAGTAAACAGTCTGTTAAATGGAAAGCAGTAACAGAAGATGAAATCTATGTCTAGCACTGATTCTACCATGTGAGTTTAATATTGTTATAAATGAAATAACAGGAGCAGCAGATCACACAATCTTTAACATGGGGTGCTTAAAATCTGGGTTTTTATTTTCTTCATTATCTGTAACTTTTTCTGTTAAATGCAGCTTGGAAAAATTATGCCATCAAACCTAATAATGAAAAAAACTGCTACTTATCTGAGAAGGTTAGTTTAAAACAGTGAAGACAAAATAAGCTCAAGATTTATGCCATCCTTTGAGGGGGAGCCTGTGAGCTGCATAGTATCACTTTTCCATCTAACAACTTAAGTGACTGGCTGAAAGAGGGGCAATTGTAACTAAATCTCCCTGGTTTTGTTCAGCTGGGCCAGATTTTCATGTCATGGCAGAGTAACTCTGAGTGATCCATGAACATACTTCCTGATGTTACGAACAGCAACATGGCAGCAATGAATTCTCGCTCAGTTTATTCCAAGCTGCACGCTTTAAAGGCTTGTAGAGGAATAAGCTGTGTCTAGTTGAATGTCCTAGGACAGTCTGTCCTCCTGAGACTTCTGTGCTAAGGTACAAAGTACACTAAGTTTCAGCAGAGTATGAGGATAAGAAAGCACCAAGAACAAGGGCACAAGTGATGCTGTAGAAAAAGCAGCCTCAGGCAAAAGTCCTGCAGTGAGAAAGAAATAGCTGTCAGGAGTCCAAAGTATTATTCTTAAAGTACTAAAGAAAAATGCAAAATTTGCCATTAAATCAGACCTTGAAACATTGCTTTTGTTAATGGCTTTTCCCTGAAAGAAAATTGCACAATTTGTACCCTTTGTTTGGGACAAGAATTAATCCAGTCTGAGTGTACTCAGTAGGAAGCACATTATAGTGTAAGTTCCTGAGTATCCTGGCAAGTTAACCTCCAGCCATAGCTCTGACTGAGGGGCTAAACTTCTCAAGAGGACTGTGAAAGACTAGAATCCCACTCAGCTATCTCTCCATAGACAAACTACTTAACAAGAACACATGGCACCACCTTGGAATAAAGATTAGCGGTATGTGTAATTTCCATCTAAGAGGGACCAAAGGTGGGAGGGGAACAGAAGCTGGGCGACTGCATGGCAATGCAGTTTACACAGGAGCCACAGGGCAACAATAAAGGCTGTGATAAAAGCCTAATTCTGTTTTCATATGTCACAAAGTGAGTGTTGGTGGAGTAAAGTTTAAGCACAACAGTTCCTAGTCTGACTACCTGACAGGTAAACTTCTCCTCTTCTTTCAGCTATAGCACTCGCCAATATGCCATATTCAAGGCAGAAACCTGCAATGTTACCTTTTTGTGAAATCAGACTCAATACAGACTATTAGAAGCTAATGTTACATTCTTCTCCAGGAGATTATTTTCTCGCCTATATAATCTCTCTTAATTAATCATATATAATATTCTAATCTTGCTTTCCAGTTATTAAAAAAAAAAGGTAACAAATCATTAACACTATAAAATAGTGCTGCAAGGTCTCTAAATACTCCAGATATTGTTCCAGATATTGTTTGTGCATTATAAAGAACTAGATATATCTGTGATAAATAAGAGGAAGATGTCTTTAAAAGTTTTTTTAAAATATATTTCCATCTATTACATATCCTAAGTTCACAGAGGTAGTCAGAAGCATGGAAAAGAGGATTCATTTTTCCTTTCAAGATCACAAACAACATTTCATTAGCAACATACTGCTAAGTCTGCATTACCGAAAATGCATGAGAATCGTCAAATATTTTTCTGCAGGATTATCTGTATTTTCTTTACAGAGAAATTCCTCCTGTATCTCATTTTTGCTCTCCAGCAGTTTACAGTTCATCTTCCACACAAACAGAGCAAGACATATCTTCTTCTTATCAAAATCAAGAAGTAGTAAAAATCTTTACACTCTTTATGTTTTGTCCAAATAAAGACTAAAATCTTATTTGCATTAATATAATAAATTGTTTTACTTTCATTCACTCCATTAATGGTTTTGGGGTTGTTATACCAGTTTCAGATTCTCACTGGAACAATGTGAAGAGTTCTTCCCAGTGCTGGATATGATCTCCTGTAAGAGATCAAACACAGAGAAAGCTGAAAAAAAGACTCGGTGTGGTCTGGTAATTCTGCAAACTTTGCAATATGAAGTTTTGTTCTCCAAAAAAGACTCCCATAAGAGTATTAAACTCCAGTAAAGACTTCAGATATGTGCAACCAATATAGCTTCCAGGGAGATCAGTCAAACTATAGAAAGCAAAGGTCTGATGTATTCTTTATGAACTACAGCCAACACAAAGAAGAGCACTAAATTCTTGTCACCTGTAAATGGACTAGGTGACTATCCTAAATAATCTAACAGGGACACAGAATAAGATTTATCATTTCCATGGATGAAGTAAATACTTATGAACCAAGGCTGTAATGTTACTAGACAGATTAAGGCAAAAATGGAGCCAGGCACAAAATAACCTTCTTCACAGCTCCTTGCTCCTACACAAGCTCCTGACCTACTCACACCTACTCTTCCAGACCAGCATCCCTTCACAGCAAACTGCTTCTTGAAGGGAACCATGTAAAACATTGTGGCAATTCTGCAAATTAAACCAAACTACAATGGGACTAAATTAACTTTCAATTGTGTCTCAGCTTAGAGCAAGGATTTGATAATAGGTTTTCAGAAATAATAAGCTAGAACACAACCCACCCATTTATAGCCTGTGCACAAGCAAAACAGAATAAAATAAGAAGGGAAAAAAAAAAAAAAAAGGCAAACCAAACCTCCAAACCTAGCAAAATGAAGAGCAGGAAAAGCTATTTCAGAACTCTGAAGTCCTGAAATGAGAGGTTGAATTTACAACAAATCTGATGGGCTACTCTTGATATTACTAACATATTATACAGCTGAATTGTATCCACTACCACCCAAGCAGACAGCGGTAAGCTATGCCCTAGACTGATCTAAAAAGAAAAATTACACTAACATAGCTCAATCTGCTTCCTCTCATTTTTTTTTTTCCACTACAGCCACAAGACTGGGACTGGCAATTCCGAATAGCCTCATAAGTAAACTATACTTACACAGGGACTTGCGTGCAATTAGACAAAATGCCAATCAAGCTTAAGGAATAATAGCTAAAAGTGACTGTGTAATATATAACAAGATTATAAATTGCAGAGAACTGCTAACACACTTGTTTCTTGTTACTTAATAACAAGAAGAAACTGTGTGCAAGGAGTCACCCACTGGAAGGCAACCGTTTTCACACACCTGAATGCACTCATCTATTTTAGTGAACCTGGTAATTAAGTGTGCTATGATTACTTATACGTTTCTGAGTTAGGTATCTGCAAATCTAAAGGGCCTATTCCTGCACATACAGATGCTCACCTTGTCCTGGCTTCTGTAAAGACTCTGGCTCACAGCAGGGAGACACCTTATTACTGTCAAATCACATCACTACAGGACTATGATAAAAGTACTTATTTCTACACACACAAACCCCACAGGTATTTCTTGTTTCGTGTCCTCCTACACTTGGTATTTCTCATGTCCACTTTCTTTTGCTTCCCTCATGCCTTCCACCACATTTTTCCTTTGTGATCTTTCCCATACATCAGCTAGAGTTTTCCAGGCAGAAGCATATACTTAATAAGGTTGTTTTCTAAGTCTATACACTTAAAATAAAATAAAAAAATAAAAAAAATAAGGCTGAAATGCTGATTGCACAAAAAATCCTGTCAAAATCCTTAACCTTTAAATAGTTCTTTATCCAAGGTCTTTTTATAGTCTTTTTCATGAATTAATGCAATGCCCTGTTATGGTATTTAATCTCATAAATGCCCTTTCATTCAAGTAATAATGCACAGATCTTGAAAATTATTACAGAAAAAAAATGTTTCTTTTTGGCATATACCATATTTTTTATATTGCGCTAAGCTAAGAGTGATATCATGCTAAAGGCTATACTAGAGTGACCAGCAATGTATGACTCTAGCTGCAATTACAAAAAAGAATTAGTGTTCTGATTAATCTTAAAATATGACACATATCGCCTGTGCCTTTTAACAGCTTATAAACTTTCAACATATCATCATATCATAGAATATTAATCTCCAGCTCTCATCATTATTTTTTTTCTTATTAAATTAATCTTTTGGATTAATTATAAACTGGAAAAAAAGTCCTTATAGGTTCAGTTTCCTAAATACCAGTTCAATGTCATTCTTTCCATATTCAGGTAAAACTCTATGTTTATACAGAAATAATGCAGATTTCTATAAAAGCATTTTTAAAACAAAGTTCCTATAAAATTTAAGTGCATCTTCACTCAAAAGCTTACGCATCTGGTTTTCTGCTGGGATTATGCACCTTTCATTCCAACCTTGCTTTAGTTACTATTCATATACATAACACGTAACTTTTTCCCCCATCACATCAGAATTTAACAGCAGTTTATATTAACTTGTTTATGATAGAGTTCATTAAAGATTTAAATGAGCACTCTTAAATTACAAGTCTAATATACAGAAAGCTTGGAAGCAATTGCAACCTTAACCAAAAAAATTACTAGTAACAAAGTAGGCTCTTTATATAAAGCAATTATTTAAAAACAAAAGGCACTTATCAATATTCTGCTTATGTCTTAACAAAAGCTAACTTGCATTGATACTTTTTTTTTTTTTTTTTTTCAAAAANTTTTTTTCAAAAAGTCACTTAGACACTTTGTCGATAATTTGAATTCTTTTTCAATTCAGCCACGCTTCAGTATTTTTACTGCATTAATTCATGTCCCTCACTGTGAAATTAGGGTTCTCAAAGCCATATAAAGTTTTCTATAACAAGCTTCTCATGTTTGGCAGGAAAGATACTTAAACCCAGTCCCAGTAAACCTAGTAAATCCAAAAGTGGTATTTGCAACTCCCAAACAAGAAAGGGAATATGCACCATATGGAATTTATGGGTGGAATATCAGGACATCCAAAACTGAAATCTTTTCTCCCTGAGTACCATAGTGCACAGGCTACTTTATAACTTTAGCACTTAATCTCATAATTTCCTAAAGAGTTTTTTTCATATTTTATACCATAAGAAATACTGTTACACTGAAGTGTCTGAAACACATTATTAAAGTATGCTTCTTGTGTCCTTCACATGGCTTAATACTATTGGCTAAGCTGCTGCATCCGACACAGACTTAAGTATAATATAATAATTATATTAACCAACATGGTCTGATAAAAATGCATATTCATAAAATGTTCGTACAATACGTAACAGGAACACCACATTAATTGTGAGAACGTTCCATATTCCTAACAAGAGAAGCCGACTTTTTCTATGTCTAGAGACCAAATATAAAAAGAAAAAATAATGGCAATTAGGATGCCGGGATGGGGGGAAGCCAACGTCATTCATTTAACTTCTTTCATTAATGAGTCTGCTTCTTTATTTTCTTAGGGTTGTCTGCTGAACTTTAGTTACAAAACCCACAGGCTATAACCCGACACTGATTTATAAGTAGAACTCTTCAGTGAAAGCTAAGAGGAACTCTGTTTATAAATGCATGGTGCAGTACCTTGGAAAGTGTAGGAAAAGGTTCTGAATTTTGTAAAAACAATGGATTTCCTTATCCAGACAGGATTCACTTCTGTAGTAGAAAATGTACACAGAAAATTAAAGGACACTGGAGAGTTCTTTAAACCTTCTTTAAACCTGGAGATACCTCCAGTAAAACAGACTTTTGAGCGCTTTGATTAAGTCCACTTCTTATCGATTTCACACAAAGCTGCACATGGATGAGCTACTCTTCTAGCCAAAGGGCTGGGGAAATTCATAGTCAAACCAGAGGTTCCTATTTCTTTTTGCTTCCAGTTTCAAACTCATAATGATAGGGCAACGGGGGACACAAAAAGTATCAGACTTAGCAGAGAAAATATACAGCCATATGGGGTATTGTATCTTACACATATATGTACACATATATATACACATATACTTGTACAAAAGTACAAGTCAGCTGACCAAAAAGAAAACAAAGAGATGGAGCTACAATCAACTGAAGTGTATAATCCTTCTGCAAGCAAAATGCAGGTGAAATAATGTTCATTGTACTATAGTGTCATATAGCAACAAATAACTAAAACATTCATTCCTAGAAAATCAAATACCTCATTCCAGGACTGTTTAATCTTCCTGTCAGCCAACATTTACATCATGCATTAGCTGCTAATCCAATCAATCAATAAATACAAAATTTTTAAACCTGATGAAATATTTTTTTAATAAACATTTTTTTTAAAGTTTTAACTGGAAGCAAATCAGTTTTTGAAGTGCAGGAGACATTTGAGATTTTATATTTCATAGGGGTCCAGAAAAGAGGTTAATTTCCAGAAGAAAGGTGGACTGCAAAGAGAATCTCAGAAGCTAAGAGACTTGGCACCCACTGAACATACACTGTACCATTTAAATCTTTGCTGAATTCTCTGCATTATAGCATGTTCCTTGGTGTAATAGGGAAGAATAATCACATCAAGCCTCATCTGGGATAACCACAATCAAGGTTTTCACTACAAGTTCTGGGGAAGAAAGGGCAAACTCGCATTCATCACATTTGCTCCTTAACTGAAATTTATAGTTTGAAACTTCCTCCTGACACTGAAAACAGTCATAAATCTAGGAAGAAGAAGAGGAGGCAGGAAAGAGAAGAAAAACAGCCTTCAATATTCTGTTCTGAGGAAAAAGCAACTATATAAATCAAAAGTCTGACTTATCAAGTATAGAGATTTTTAATAGAAAAGATATCAAGGGGAGCACACCATATGGATCAAAGTGCTCTCCACATATGTTAGCTTTTTTCATTTGAAAAGTAACATATGTGATAAGATGCATAAGAAGTGATTTCTGAAGTTCTAATCTGTCTTATTTTTAATTGGAATAATATTAGATTTTCTATCTAACTGAATAACAAATGACATCTTCACTAAGTATTACTGCCAGCTATAGATTGATAGATTTGGATTTTATTTTCTTTAAAAATGAAATCTGGACTCATGAATATAACTAAATAACTGGGGGGAAGGAGAAAAAGGAAAAGGAAGACTACAGAGTATGACATAGATACAAGCTATGGAAGGTTACATATTTGTATATTGAATTTATATAACTATAATTTTACTGGGCCTTTTGAGTCAAAGGGTTTCACAACTTCAGTAAGGCCAGAGGATGTATAATCAAAAATATTTAGAAAGTCATAACCGTACATCTCTAATCACAGCTGCTTGAAGTAAATTTTTATATCATTTTATTTCTCCATTATAGATGTCATTATAATGTGTCAGAACATTGGTCAATTCTAGGAAAACTATGGCTTAGTTTTATGGTTTTAACTGAGTTACCTTATTCAGTGAAATAAATATCTCCGGGACTGAATTTTAGCCGCTATTGGCATTATTTTGACAGAACTTAGAAATACAGCTATATATTATCTCTCTGGAATGCATATGCATTCTGTGTGGTGGTGTCTACTACAAAAAGTGATTAAATGACTAAAGATGTATAAGACAAAACCAATTTATTGATAAATAAATAAGAGAGTAAACATGTTATCAGACTGCTATAGATTTAATTGTTTCATAGGGACCTGGACAGGTTTGATAGGTTGGCTCATGCAAACCTCGTGAAGTTCAACCAAGCCAAGTGCAGAGTCCTGCACCTGGGACATGGCAATCCCAAGCACAAATACAGGTTGGGCAGAGAATGGCTGGAGAGCAGCCCTGAGGAGAAGGACTTGGGAGTGCTCATGGATGAGAAGCTCAACATGAGCCAGCAGTGTGCACTGGCAGCCCACAAAGCCAACCGTATCCTGGGCGGTATCAAAAGAAGTGCAGCCAGCAGGTTGAGGGCGGTAATTCTACCGCTCAACTCTTGTGAGAGCCCACCTGGAGTACTGTGTCCAGCTTTGGAGTCCTCAACATAGAAGGACACAGACCTGTTGTCCAGCAGAGGGCCACAAAGATGATTAGAGAGTTGGAGCACCTCTCTTATGATGACAGGCTGAGAGCCGGGGCTGTTCAGCCTGGAGAAGAGANGAGGCACTGGAACAGGTTGCCCAGGGAAGTTGTGGATGCTCCATCCCTGGAAGTGTTCAAGGCCATGACAGATGGAACTTTGAGCAACCTGGTCTGTTGGGAGGTGTCCCTGCCCATGGCAAGGGGGTTGGAATTCAGTGATCTTTGTGGTCCCTTCCAATTCTAACCATTTTATGATTCTATGATACATAGCTTCTAAATATTTTATGTGACTACTCTGAATTGAATGAAATCCTATTGCTAGACTCCTTCAGCCTAAACACATGCAAGTGAGTGCCCCTCTGTCATGCATGTAAGAAAATGAAAGTGCCACCTGCTCATCTTCTCTATCTTTATTTCGCTCAGATCTGCATAATGTTTATTCTCATTATGAACTAGTACATCTCGTTTACCAGTGCATAATCCAGTAATTCCTGCCAAGCAAAGGGTACTCTTTTCAGGTCAAATTATACCACAGATTTTTTTGCTGCTGCTAATCAACTTGAAAAAGTCCTGTATGTATCACGTGGTCTGGTAACGTCAAGATATCATGCGACTCTATAAAAAGATTTGAGTGCTTATGAAGAAGTCTCAGAGGTATGGCTCAAGTAGCTCTAAAATCCTGCCATAAGCCAAAAATTGTTGTGTTTCCTGAAGAACATGCAAGATTCATTTTTAAAGAAAACAATGCACATAAGCATTATGATATAAGGAACTTCCAAAAGATCTTAAGTCAGGTGTTCAGCTGAAACCTTAACTAGGACTGACATGGCGCTAAGAATGATGCCAAGGCACTGCATAACAAGTGGCTGGTTTCTATGAGAAAATGTCTGGGCCAGCTCAGTCCCATTAATGTTTTACTCCATTATCTGAGAGCTGACATCTTTTCAGTAATTACTGCAGATGATACCACCTCTAGTGTAATTAAAGAACAATTATTTAGAGTGAAGTGAGCCAAGATCATCCCTGTCTCTGTTTAGGCCAAAGCCAAAGAAGGGCTTGTCAAATAAAATGGATGCTTTGCATTAGGGAGCAAAAAAAGGGTGAGTCAAGTAATTTGATGGGCAACGCTGCAGTGGAATTAATTCAATATGTTCAATATGGTCAGTTCCATGTGTAGTAATATTGGACAGATGGGTATGATAGCTATGTACTTTCACTGCCTTTGCATTAGTGATTCAGTACTTACAAAGCAAACCTCAGACAGTTCCTGGCTTGTTGCCCAGTGACAGAAAGACTGGAAGCAAAACACATTAAATGCTCCTGCAAATCTACATACTCTGCAACCCTTCTAAAATGAGCCTCTTTCAAAATGACCCTTTGGACACCAACCAAAAAATAATCATCATCATAACATGAGCCCATAAACTTTTTGGATTCATGGTTAAATAATAATGAATGAGAACTGAAAGGAGCAATTCACTTTGTATGAATACTAATGAGAGAGGATTTGATGCATTCTTTTTTTTTGACAGTAACTAGGTATAAGGACTAATTAAATCTCTTACTTAAAACATCAATTGCACGTTTTAAGAAATTACTTAACAGAAGAATGGAGTTAATGAATGCATTCTATCAGACCCAGGAAGGTAAAAGATCACAGCTGACCAAAACATACATTTCCTAATGCATCAGAGTTCAGTGTTTATACGGCAAAGGTCATGTTTGGTCAATTGGAGATAACAAGTTTTCCCTTCAGGAGCTGATAGAAAGGCAGAGATCGTTAGACATAGGGAATTAATATGAAACAGTCACAGTAAGTTTGGCTCCTTTGCAGTACAGTCATCTTTTCAGGCATTTGCACAACTCACGTAAACACCATCCACAAAAGACGGTTAGGTTCCCTCCTTCTGAAAACAAATGTGTTATCAATAAAACACAGACGAAAGAAAATACATGATGCTGTCTGGAACCCTGAAAGCTGGTGGCCTTGCTAGAATAGTAAGATGTCTACTGAATGACTGGGCTAAAATAATTTATATTTACAGCCTGTTAAATCCCGGTGTCCATAACTTCAAGGGATAAACAACAGCTCAGAAACATTTGAATGTTTAATTTTGGAGTTTGTTAAATTTCAGACTCAATTCCATAATAGCTTACTATTTTTTAGTGGATTCATTTTTATATTGTAGCCTTCTGCGAGGAAATATACAGTGATAGTGTAATATTAAGCTACCAAAGTAACCTCTTTTTTGTAACAAAACACTGAATAAGTGGGATTTGCTTTGCAATTAGGCTTCCTGAATTGAAGGCTGAACTTCTGCTTTAGTTATGGGACATAATATTTTAAAAGTGGAGGGAAAAATTTGAAATTATAAAGGAATTGGAAGGTATTAAAGACAGAAGATGCTGCAGTCAAACGAATAATAGTTCTGAATGTGGAGGAGTATCTGGCTGATTATTAGTAAGCTTTCTTTACTTCCTGAGATACATGCTCCTTTCACCAACATGACAACCTGCAATGCCAAATCTGAGAAAGCCCTGAGATTTGAGGCTCACAAACAACAGAAACTTTTTACCTGAATGAAATCTGAGCAACCATGTCTGTCCATCAGAATGAGATAAAAGCACTAAATAAACATTGAAATGTCCTCTGTGAGCACAGAATACTAGAATTCTCAGAGCTGAGCCCTGAACACGACGTCTCTACCTCATCTCCTCAAACCACAGCATGACCATTCTTACCACTTTTTTCTGGTTCTATGACTGTGATATTTTCATGCAGGTAAATCATGACAGCAGGACTGTCAGAAAGCAGCACATCCAGACATTATTCCAGCTTTGTGGCTGGAAAAGGCACAGAGGAGATGCTAGCTCCTATCTCTCAGGCAGAGGAAAGAACTGAACCAGTGCAGCTCCTTATGTCATTTTTCTCTCAGCTATTTCATAATCAGACTGAGAGGCGTCCTTTATGTGAACTTTATTCTGCTTCATTTCCTTCAGGAATGGGCATCAGATTCAGCAAAACTGATAGAAGAGTATCTAAAGTACAGGTTCCCAGGCAATAAGAGTCCTAGCTTTTTAACCGTGTTCAAACTCAAACTCTTGGGGAAGTCTTACAGGCAAGTAAAGGACTTAATAGTGAAACTGAAGGTAACCATAGAAGCTGAAGATTATACATTTCTAAACTTGGCCTGTAGAAGTATGTGTTCTGTCTGGGTGACCCTGTAGACCCTGAATGTGTCCTTCCCACTGCATAACACAAAGACTGGGCCATACAATCTAACAAAAATCTGAGTTAAGCTAGGACAACCTATAGAGAGCCACCACTTGTGGACTTGTAGACTTTTTCTTAAATACTATTTATCAAAGGTTGCTGCTTTCAGTGAGTAAACAACAGAACATGGCAGGCAAATGAGAACCTCTGGATGATGAACAGGCAACAGAGCTGAAGAAAGCAGTTCAGCCTGTACATGCATCCTGTCTTACATTCAAGGTAGATAGAGGATATATTTTGTATGAGAATGTCTCAGAGCAACATTTGCAACCTTTCAGCATCTTACGTATATGCTCTACTTAACATAGATCAAAGTCTAGTGTCAAAGTTCTCTGCATAATACATATAAACAGAATGCTGCATCTTCAGAAATAACTCCCAATACATGTTCCTCATGCACTTAATGTGATTCTAGTGTATGATTTACATTTGTTTATTTAAAGAAACATCATATATCGTATTTGCAACAACATTCAGCAGATCTCAGAAGACAAGGAAAAAAAATATTACCTCAGAAAAGAAATAAAGGTTCACAATATTTTTAGCAAATAATGACTTAGGTGCACAAGGAAATTATACTACCCTGTACAGGAAATTAATTTGGAGATCATTACTAGGTATCACTAAAGTTTAGGATAACAGTACAGAAACTGTAATCTGTGACATTTCCAACATGTACATGCTCGTTCTCATAAAGATGTCATTGTGTTTCAAATACAGAACCAAAATGGGGAATCTAGAAGCCTGATCTTTTTGCCAGTTCTATTCCCAAAACTTACCATGAGAAATAAATTATAGCATATATTATAAATGTATGTTTGAAATGGAATGTCAAATCTGATTATTGTTAAAATTGAGAAAGTTAAAATGTTACACTGTAATTATACATAAATTTTGAATTACCGTAATAAAGTGAAATAAATTATGACAAAATTCGGTATGAGAGGTCTTGCAATTCCTATGCTGAATGAAGCAAAATCTCACATATATCCCTCAAAGCAACCAAGATATGCTGTTCTCCAGTCTTTAAATATGATACCAGAAAAAGAATCATACAGCTTAATTTTGAGGTATTCACTTTCATGATTATTTTTTTTCTGGATGACAGAAACAGATCTCTCTAATATCCCCCGTGATTATCATGAAAATGACTGACAGGAACAATTATTTGCTGGGAATACTGCTGGAAAAGTATGTCTAACAGAAGTATTATTGTGCTCATTTTACATATTGCAAACTCATGTGTACATGGGATTAAGAGATATGTGTCACAATAAAGACTCCACAGTTGAAGCTAGGTTGTTCATTGATATATTTTCCCACTTGATGCAAAGACCCTTCAACATCTGCCTTCCATTTGTCATTTATACAGTCTCTGGTAGGGTTCATATCCTAGTTGACGTCACGGCTTCCTATTGTTCCTTTTGGCATGCCTAGTAATCTCTTACACAGTATTTTAAATCTTTGCTTGATGCCATTTTAAATTGCTAAATTGTTCATTTCATGGTTCCAGTATTTTAAAACCATATTGTAATTGCTTATTTTGAGAATGGTTTGATTTTGGTTTTAAACCAGGAAAAAATTATGCATATGCAGAGAAGTGCCTGCATTCTGACAGGAGGCTGCTTACTAGAATTCTGAGATAAAACAATTCCTCTTTTTGAGGTCACTCAGAGATCAAATACCACCAATATCACAACCATACATCCATCACTTGCACAATATCTATGATGACAATAGGTGACATAGTAGAAAACTTATTGCAGAGAATGTTTAGGATACCAAACAAAACACTGATTATTTCATTTCTAGTAGTGTATAAAGTATCCTTCCTCTTTATTTCATTATTGAAAACATGTTTTGCCCATTTTTCCTTCTTCTAACTCTCCTCAACACATTTTTGAGCCTTATTTTTTCCATCTTTTCATTCTATCATTTATCTATGATTATTTGCCCAGGAACATATTTTTGGTACTGCAAAAAAATCGGGTAATATGGAGAAAGCTACACCAATTAAAAGCCCACCATGAAAGATTTGCATGGGTATTCATAATAGAACAATATGAACAATACTTTTAGAAGTGGTGGACCTAGCAGGGACCTTTCTTTCTAGACTACCTATTTCTACCAGGTGACAATGACCTCCACAGGGCATTCTAGCATATCCAGGCATCTCTCTGTGGATGTCATTTGCTATTTTATAGTCAGTTAACTGATTAGAATTATAAATTTTGATACATATTTCTTATCATTAATATGAAGTTTTGATTTTCTATGTACTAATTTATTTTGATCTGCAAGTTAAAAGCCACATCAAAACCTGGTTAAATTCTGACCTGGAGTTTTATAGGGATGGTGACTGGAAAGCTTATTTACAGCCTACTTTTAAGGTTATAAAACCTTTTAAAAACTAGTATTTTAAATATGAGCCTTCAACGGCAGTATTGTCTTCCACAAGCAAATTTCTGCTTTATGTAATGTGAAAAGTGGATGTTACCTTAGGCTGTGCTTCCTATTTGACTTCATACAGGGCTACAGCCTATAAGGAACTTCCTTTTCTGAAATGTCAGAATAAGAATAGGCTAAGGGGATAACTTATTTTCTGCCTGATGCCATCTGATTCTGAATTTAAATGAGCAAAACCTCAGGAGACTGGTATTTTTCCTAGAAAATCATATGGTGCTTGCAATGGGAAAATATTTACAATTGAAATACAGTTGGAAAAGACTGATGTTAAATGCTCATGTCATTGGAACTGCTTAGATTTATTCAAACAGTTGTGCAAGTTCAAAATCATTATTCTTCCTTGTTGATTTTTTTTTGCAATACTGTATGAGGAAGTTCATACAGTAAGCTACAAAAATCAATGCTTTAATATATAGTAACAGAAGTATAACTCTGGCTTATGAAAATAATTTCAGTATTTTAAAACCTTTATGGGAATCAATGCAATCACTTGAAAAGAAAACACAACTGACTCACAGTCGTCTCATACTATTTCAGCCGTTTGGAATTACTTTCTGTGGTGGCCTGAAGCTAGACTGGAGGGAAGTTGCCTCTTGGGATTGGATTTGTCACTGTCAGTGTTAAAAGTTTGTGCACTAGGAAGTCTCTGCCTGTCCAGCACATTTTCTAGAGCATGTCCCAGTAAAAGGGTTTAAGTATAGGGGCAGTACACAGATGTCAGCAGATGAGTCTTTCTGTGACTGGTGATGACCAGTAAGGCTCTCTGTCTTGTAGCCAGGTATGGGAGAGCTTGCCTGAATGCTCTCAGTGTGGAGACCTCAATATAAATTATGACATATATCACCTATCAGTTGTCACTAACTATCATATAATTCCGTCTTATATTCCATTTGGCTGAAGTCAGGGAAGGATTCATGGAAGATGGACTTAAGAATAGAGATTGTTCTCAAGCTTTAGAAACTAGTGAAAGGAAAGCATTTTGATCAGTACACTCATGAAACCATTAGTTCCCCTCAAACAACAAATTTGTACATAGATATTGATTGAGCAGTCTTAAAATACAAAAATTTCCAGTATTTTCTGTGTAATGCAGTATTCCTTTTTAAATGCAAGGCATTTATAAATAGCTGAACTTCAGTGGGTGTCAGACAATTTTCAGGTGAATATGACAGCATTTCCCCTCCCATGTTTCAGTTGTGGTTATGTGAAGAACACAAGCACAAAACTCTTCCATTTTGCAACTGCTTGGCATCATCAAGGAGCTTTCAGAGAGGTGAGGAATTATGTGCTGTCTCATGTGTTAGCAACATAATTAGTAACTCAACCTTAATTCCAGTAAGATATTTTGGTATAAGAGTGAAAAAGCTGGTAGCTTTTCATTACCCAGACTGTGGTATGATGCTGTCTCTCTTGGCTGGGAGAGGTTCATCTCCCCAAGGCTGCAGCTTGCCTGTGGAACAAGAGGTTTCAAGGGAGACCAAAGCTGCTGCCTCCCACTGCTACGTCACATTTGCTCTAAAGCCTAAGAGTGATAATTTAATAAGTGCTTCTCTGATTACTAAGAGAAATACCAACTGTACTGGGGAACCATTTGTGATTGTGGAATACTACAGCATTTCATCCTCACTCTGATAATCCTCTTCATACTTTGCATGTTTGTTAAATGCTAACTGAAGCAAGCAACAGATTTCCATTTCAGTGAAAAGTAAAATCTTTAACATTTAACTGCAAAGAAGCTGCAGTGAGAAAGCTACAGTTTTTTGTTTGCCCTTGGAAAGCGTTTACTATCCAGAACAGTGGTCTTAATTCCTAGTAGGTTTAAAATTCTATTATAGCAACCAACCATAAATACACTTCACAAGCAGCTTCAGAGCAGTTTCAATCATTAAATACATATTTTTTTTTTTCCCAGTTGTGCAACTCTGCCAAGTATTAAATATTAAAACATTACTTTGCCACTCAGTTCAGTTCAAGAAATCAAGTAAACTCCATAGAAAGTACACTAGAGGCTCTTCTAATAAAGCAAAAGTCTAATATGACAACTGAACAGGAGTCAAGGGGTCAGGACCATAAAGATTTTACTTGGATAGTGTTTCAGTTTGTTTACTGACTACTGACACAGTATATACAGGGTCTACAGTATTCTGGATGCACCTTAGCATAACTAAGGAACTCTACAAAGAAAAACCACAGCAGGCACTATGGTAACAAAAATTAGTCATACTAATGATAGACTTATTCTGAATATCAACATCCAAGATTAGCCAGCAGGAATGATCATTGTTGGTTTACATCTCTCATCGGGGCACATAAGCTCAAGCATAGAGTCATATTAACACATCTACACAGTTTCTAAACTGGATTAACCCACAGCATAAGGAGAGAAAAATGTGGATCTGTCTGTTCCAAAACACCCTTCCTGGGTATAGAAGGTGGATCTGGACTTTCTTTTATGAGGATCCACATTTGAAAGTTCAGAAATGTGCCAATTTGCACTGCAGATGTTAAAGAAAGTGTCACAGCACTTAAAAAATGAATTTTCAAAATTCAGTGTAAGTCTCTACTTGTTTTATGTACAATAACTAGATACAGTGAAAAGAACAGTAACCAGTGATCACTATTTTTAAACATCTTTAAAGTTCTAACTTCTTTTATTCATTCTGATACATTTGTTGTCATCTCAGTTACATGTGTATATCAGTGAAATGAAAACTACTAAAGAGTATAACTTTTGTGGCCACAAATTGCTTTTAAGAAACTTCATAAGTTATTTGCTTAAACTTTACTTTAATAAAACAGCCTATCTCTACTTATTTAATTTTTGTCCCTCTGTTGATTGGATATTCCTACTTTATATGTATACAAAACATATATAATAGTATCAGTGATTCACAAGAACAGTAAAGTAGCAATAAAACTAAGGGGTTCTGTTGTTATTAACAAATTACTTAGTACCTCTGTGATGCTTTACAAAGCCTGGCTCAATTATAGTCTAATATTCAAATATCTAGTAATTCTTTTTTTTTTTTTTTTTTATCACAGCTTTGGTGTCCTCTGTGAGTTCCAATGCAAAGATAAGTAGTGTGACTTTCTTCTGAAATACATTTGCAATATATAATCTGGATTGATATCAACTTCAAAAAATAAATCAATGGAAAAGCATCAAAGGACCCCCGTGTCAGACATAATTAAAATTATGCTAGTTCAGAGGTAGAACCACCATCTATATTTCATTAATATATACAAATATATTATTCTACATATCATGCTGTACAAATAAGTTAATTGTGGAAGAACTTAATCAGTAAAAAAACTCTCTCAACTTAATTATTTTTAAAACTGGATACTGTTTTAAGTGAAATAGGATGATCAACATATTATGCTGAGGTATTTTCAATATTGCTATTTAAATGCAAACTCCAGAATACATTGTTCTAAGTAGATAAACCAATAAGTAATAGGACCATTCATAACTTCTCTCACACTACTTTGACTTTTTAAATCAAAATGAAAAGTTTAACCATTGCCAAATCAAAACACTTCATTACAATTCAATTTAGCATTAACCTTTCTTGACAGGCAGCCACAGTGCCCTGTAAGAGCTACAATTTATTTGCCTTATCCTCCTGAACAAAACAGGTTCTCTCGCCTTTCATAATGAACTGTGGCAATCCTTTGACTCTCTCAGGGTATCATTTGTTTCAAGAACAACTCCAACAAAATCAGCAACGTCATGGGAATTCAGCTCAGAACAAAGTTCAATACAGAGAAGAAATCAAAGGATGAAGAAAGAATAAGTCTAAATGCAAGAATTAAGGGACTCATTAAAAAAAAAAAAAAAAAAAAAAAAAAAAAACCAACTATCAAGTCCCATAAGACTTAGGCACAATAAACACAGCAGAACAGTGAAAGACAGATTCAGATTATGAAAACCCAAACTTCTGAGAGATTCTGATCAAAGGAAACACTTTTGTGATGTACAGAAACTTAACTGCAAATAGTCTAGTAGTTGTTTAGTCAAAATAGAAGATTTTTTAATATATTCCAAGCAAGTCCAGAAAAGAAACAGTAAGTGTACAAATCATCTGAAAGGTGATTAAAAATCACTAAGAATTGAATCTTACTGAGTTATTCTAATTTTACATTAAGGTGTACACAGGAAGAGATCTGGTGGAAATAAGGTACCAGGGTATAGAATTATAGCATGGTTAGGACCTCAAAGATCATTAAGTTCCAACCCCCCTGCCATGGGCAAGGACACCTCCCACTAGAGCAGGTTGCTCAGAGCCCCATCCAGCGTGGCCTTGAACACTTCCAGGGATGTGGCATTCACAATTTCTCTGGGCAACCTGTTCCAGTGCCTCACCACCCTCACAGGAAAGAATTTCTTCCTAATCTCTCATCTAAATCTCCCCTCTTCCAATTTAAAATCATTACCGCTTGTCCTATCACTACTCTTCCTGACAAAGACTCCCTCTCCTGCTCTCCTGTAGGCTCCCTTCAGACACTGGAAGGCTGCTATAAGGTCTCCCCAGAGCCTTCTCTTCTCCAGTCTGTATAATTAGAAAAAGTTAATAGATGATATCTGGTTATAGCAAATCCAAAATAAGATCCTAGAAACACCTAATCAAATTGAATGAATGAAATACTACATGTTAAAAAGCAAATTTGAGACAGATTTCTCATTCATTCCACCTGGAATTGCATTATCCATTGCGCCATACACAAAACAAATTAATTATTTCCTGAAAGGTGTTTCTCTATGACTGTGTCTCACCTGTGATGATTGTCTGCCAGGTCCAATTAACTTCAACACAGAAAAATCCTAAACTGAGGCCGTTAAAATGCATAGCTACAGGTACATAGAATCTTATTCTTGAATCACAGTTTACATTCCGTTAGATTACAACAAATCGGCTCATACAAGATAGATTTTAGGGAGACCTCATTAGATGTGGATCTGGCAGGCATGATATCTAATCCCAAACAAAATTATGGAATAACTGATTTGCAAGAGCCTGAAAGGATACACTCTTGGCCTTCCACTGTTTCACTTTTACTTGGTTAATTGGAAAGAAAATACCTATAATCTGCTCTCTGGTAAATTACCCAGATCAACAAGGATCAAAAAAGCATTAAACTATGAAGTGGATAGACCCTGAAACTAAAGCAACGTGGATAGCTTGATAAAATGCATATAATTACATCATGTTTACTTTGATACAGCCAAACACAGTCTTACCTTTACTATCAAAAGAATAATGATTATACCAAAATAGATACTGTCCAGCAAAGTAGTGCTTCTTGAAAAAGGTACTGAAATTCCAGTGCTTAATCAGCTAGGATGGGAGATTTCAGCAGAATCCCAAAGGTCTAATACTCACAAATAAACAGATAAGCAAAGATATTCAGAATATGGTGTCAAAATTTTGACCAAGCATAAAGAAAACCACATTAAACACAATCAGATTCAGACAGAATTCATGAGACTGGTTAAATGCTGGAATCATATGCATGGGAGTATGTAGTGGCTCACTACGTTTTATTTATCAAAAAGCTTAATGCCAAGCCTTTGAGATCAACTGTTGCTCTGTAGATGAAAAATATGGCAATTGGCTCAGTCTACCAGACGGAAATATGAGATTAAATGGCTGGAAGATAAATCAGAAACAGTCAGATATAAGGTTCATTTTTGTAACAGTGCTATAGCATAGGGGCAAATAGAAGATTTTTCAATATTAATCATCTTAAAAATGAGGTGGTTTCTTTTTTTTTCTGTAAGATCTGCACCAATACAACCAAAAATTAGTTCAGGAAGTCAGACTAGATAACAACAATACTCCCTTCTGGCTACATAATCTATTACCTAGATGCTCATGGCCATCAGTCTTGGCATTTTACACAAACAAATATTTCATTTAATGATATTTTTAAGTCTGAGAGTTAGCTTTGGAAAAGTAACTTAGAATGATTGTTTTTCCTTTAATAAAAAAGAATTTCAGTCTGTATTGTAACTTACTTGAAAATTTTCTTTTTTTCAGCTTACAAAATTAAATGAACCAACTATTACAAATGTAATACTTTCTAAATTTATTTCTACTGCTACAGTCATATTTTCATGCTTACATATTTCATCAAAATATCACTTATCATTTTTGACACAACTTATAAAATACCAGCACTACACTCATTCGCAAGCACAATTTCTTGTTGTGATCCAATTTTTACCTAAATGAAAAATAAATTATTAAAAATTAAATAAAAGTAATAGAGTAAAAATATTTCAGGCAACATTAGTCTGATCATAACATTCTTAGACTTAATTACATGCTGTTCTTCCATGTCACTTTCACATATTATACTGCCTTATCCTCTCATTTTTATATGCTGCTATTAATATTTAACTATCAAATGTCTTTTACTAGATGATGTTTAAAGATAGACGACTAGGAAATAACCACTCATATAGCTACTACAGACTAAATTATATTCCAAATTGGAAAGCCCTTCTATCTAAGTAGTAAATCTACACACATCTTTGATAGATATAATATTTATTAATAATTGGGTTTAGATATCCTCTGGAACAGTTCAATTCACTACCTTGTAATAATATTTAAAATGCTAGATATACATAGTGCCATTAATTGCACAAGTGTAGCATTAAACGTGTTTGAATACTGTATAGAAATCTTACATATCTTGGAATGTGTGGATGACAACTTCCTCCTTCAATTGGTTGAGGAACCGACAAGGAAAGATGCCATGCTGGATCTTGTTCTTACCAACAAGGAAGGGCTGGTGAACGATGTCAAGCTGAAGGGTAGCCTTGGCTGTAGTGACCACAAAATGATAGAATTCAACATTCTTAGGGCAGTGAGGAGGGTGGGCAGCAAACTTGCTACCCTGGATTTTGGGAGAACTGACTTTGGACTCCTGCGAGATCTGATTGGCAGGGTGGGAAAAGTGTGGGAAAAGGAGCTGGAGGAGAGAGGGGCCCATGAAAGCTGGTTAGTGTTCAAGGATCACCTCCTCCAAGGTCAGGAAAGGTGCATCCCAAAAAAGAAGTTGGGCAAAATAGCCAGAAGGCCAGGGTGGATGAATAAGGAAGTGTTAGATAGACTCAGAATCAAGAAGGAGGCATATAGAGGGTGGAAGCAAGGACAGG
>VZRU01014720.1:456425-523904 GCA_013398155.1 Pedionomus torquatus
TGACATCACTGACATCAAGTTACTCTTCAGTATCCATAGACCTCTGAATGAAACCAGAAACAACCAAAATAGAAAGGGGCAAAAAAGTGGTAATGGGTCACAACTGGATAAGATTTTTGTGTGAAGAGGAACACTTTTGAGAGGTTTGGGGAAGGTCAGTTTGTTTGCTTGCTTACTCAACCCTGTAATACAGGATCAAGGGGACATCTGTCAAAATCAAAAGGCAAGTCATTTGGACTGCTTGAAAGTAAGAAATACATAAAAATAAGCTTTTTTTTTTTTTGAGTAATAAACCCTTTTATATTGCCAGTCTTTTACTACTGGACTAACTGAAGGACAAAGAAATTATAGGACTCGGGGAAAGGTTAAGCATTATGTGAATTATACAAACACCCTCTCACATAAAAGACGATTAAAAAATTCTTTCCTGTGAGGGTGGTGAGGCACTGGAACAGGCTGCCCAGGGAGGTTGTGGATGCCCCATCCCTGGAAGTATTTAAGGCCAGGCTTGATAGGGCTTTGAGCAACCTGGTCTAGTGGGAGGTGTCCCTGCCCATGGCAGGGGGGTTGGAACTCGATGATCTTCAAGGTCCTTTCCAACTCTAACCATTCTATGATTCTATGATATCATGAGATTGTGACCAGCTACGAAAATTCCATTTATAGATTTAAAAATACTGCTATCTTTATAAAAGACTTTGATTTAACACAAAATTAGCCTCTCTTTATGTATAAGATGAACCAACATATCTTAAGTGCGGGGCATTATAGTATCGTTTTCAGCTGTATAAATGTTATGTCCCAGCTATTCCATTTATTTAAAATGCTACGGAGCTTTCACATGACCAAAAACATACTTCAGTTTTTCTGATTAAACCACAGGCAATAACAGTCCTCCACTCTAGCACAGGCCGAATTTCTTGTTTGAGGTGAGCGATACTTGTGTCAGTCTGATTTAGTGTTTGATGTCTTTCCAACTCATATTAAACAAACAAATATTAACAAACCCACCACCCTCATCCTAAACATCCCTTCTGCTTTAAATGATGTTATTTATGTTTTTATTGGTTTCATTCTCCTACTACAGAATTTTTTAGCTCCACTGTAAAGCTATGGCTTTGTACACAAGTCTTACGGTGCCTGCTGCAATGGTGACAGAAGTTAAATAGAAGTTAAAGATGGAGATCATAATTCTGCAAAATACATCAGAAGCTTCCAAAAGTGTTAAATCAATCACTAAAAACAACAGGAATATAATCTATTTTCAGCAAGATATCATTCGCTGGTTAATTTCCTTCAGAAAGTCTATATTCGAAATTACCATCTTCTCAGAATTTGCTTTAGAGATTTTAGTGACTCGTGAACATGTTGTTACTTGGCATTTAGACCTAACAGCTTTTTTAAGGCATCCATGCAATCATCCGTCTAGCTGCTCCTCTAATAATTCCAAGCATAATTTGCATTTGCTACAATACTGGCAATCAAAAATTAAGCCAATTTTCTCATAGTAGTATTTACAGGAGAAGTAATGGCTAATCATATATAAAATCATAACTTTAACCAACTGTACTGTAGCAGGTGATACAAAATTCCCTGGAAAAAAAAGAAAACAAAGCATAGAACTGAAACAAAATTCAAATGGAATTCATCCTAATCATGACACTAGAGCTTTAGATTCAAAGCACTAAATCAAAAGCTAGCTAAAATGACAAAGAAATAACATTTCAGCATGTGAGACACCGACAGAGAAACCAGATGTCTAAAAGCTCGCTTGTTGCAAGATATCTGCCACCTGTGTATATGATATGAATCTCTTGATGTAACATAGCAAAACTAACATTGAAGTAGTCACACGATAAAAAAAATGTATTTGGTAAATACTTTATTGTCATGTGGCTACTTTTTAAAAAATTTAGTTCTTCTTACACTATCACGCATAAATACTTGCACTTAGTCTAAAACTGATGTAAAATCATATTGTCTAAAGGTTTGGAGAACCATCTGTTCCCCAGAATTTAAAAACACTTAGTTTTATCTATGTGATACTGTAACAGATTCGTGCTGTAGAAATACAGTACTAAAAAGGCTTTCCTTTCTTCACCCAAATATTTAAACCAATCAGCATGACAGAAGGTGCACATTAGACAATGTTTCCACTGAGGAAAAGCTATTGAACTAATAAGATCCAGATGTTAGACCAAAAAGAAGTTTATCATCTTCAGAAACCCCCAAATTGCGTGTGATGTTTTGTACAAAGATTGCCTAATTTGCTAATGTGCATTTTCTTGCTATGTGATAGAAAAAAAGCACACCTGTCAAGAAATCTGTTTTCCACATGCATTGGAATGACATCTGTAGCAGCTAAGCATCAGGGAAATCCAGACACCATTAAATTATTTTGAACATGTCTCGCTTTGTACAACTTTCTCTGGAAATCATCAAGGTGAACAGAATAAATAGGCCTAATTTATTTACTTTTTAACAGCATCTACAGTTAGATTGAGGGGAGAAAATTGCTGAAGAAGCTTTTTGAATAATGAATTCATAGACTGTCTTACATACTTCAAATGATAGTCTTGCTTCAATAATTAAGTCAGTACCACCTCTGGTCATCCACAACATATATGAAACAGCATCTTCAGATTTTTCCTGGTGCAATACATTTTTTGTTATCATCATATAAAGTCCTGCAATAGATATCTATTTCTCTATTAAATCTGATGGTGTAATTCTAAGAATCTACTGAAGAATTCTATTTTCTCTATCAAAATCTGTCTTATTTCCAGTGAACCTTTCCAGTTGTATTTTGCAAATTGTGAAGTTTTAAGCCTTGAGGAGGAGGAGAAGGGGAAGAGAAAATAACCGGGCTCAATAATGATTAGTCAAAAGCATACCTTGCCGTCAATTTGACTACCACATATAGAAAGTACTGCAAAATCTAGCTCTAATAAATCTTTTTATGAATGTAATATGTTTTTAATTAATTATTTTTTTAATCACATCTTCTACACAATGCAATTAAAAGCATAACCACTGAAGACAGTAATAAACATGACTGCAGCTAAGTGCTTGTGTTACAAGGAAATCTAAAACATAATAAAAAAATGACCCAGACACAGATTCATGAAAGCCACAATTTAGAAGAAATAAAAAGCCAAAAGCCAAAATCAATCACAAAAGCATTGCTACAAGTAGATGCAAAAGTAAAAAAAAAAAAAAAAAAAAAAGGAACAATTCCAGTTAGAAGTGATGGAGCTCTGAAAGACAGACTAGCTCAAAGACAGATTATTTCCAGCAAGATTGTATCTGATGATCTGATTGTATCTGCTATCTGCATTTGTGAAGATTGTCAGAGCAAAATGCATAGGATCTGTCACTGACATCTAAACAGACCTTAATTTTTACCACCCAATACAGAATTCTGGAGTAGGAGACTTTTGAAGAAGAAAGTTGATAAAATGCTGGAGTTAAGCACATCTTCTTATTATTACAGGGTATATGATTTGTCATATTACTACTTCTCATAAAAACTGCTGAGATGTTAAACTTTAAAATGCAATGCAGGTATTACACAAGTAACTCGTTTTACTTATTTTCCATATATTAGAGTTGAATAGCATTTGACTATAGTTATGGTTGAAAATGGCTTACTATTTCATACAGGGCTATTCTCAACTCTCTACCCACTGAATCAAATGCTTTAGAATTATTATACTTCAAGGTGGTGGCCAATATATTGGGTAATTTGGAAAACAGGTTCTTAAGACAGGTTATCTCTATCTCTCCCCTCAAATGTATCAGACTTTTCTGAGGGTTTTGTTGGTTTTTTCCCCACAAATTCAGAACTCAAATGATGGTAAATGGCATGCAGTTTCCACATATTGAAAGAAATATAATGAAGTAGTTGAGGTGAACATTTAGAAACAAGGCATGAGAAAATGATGCATGAAATGAAATATACCTTTAAGTTCACATAGGAACCGTTTAACTGAAGTTTACAGCTTTTCAAGGTGGCAGAGTAGGTCCTGATGATGTATCCCAGGCAACATGCTGTTGCAATCTATTTATGCTGGTTTTCTGGGAGTATTGTGTTACAAGGGAGACCTTGTTATTAGACTGAATCCAGAAATGTTTTGTCTGAAGCTCGTATTTATGAATTTGGTGTAATATATTAAACACATGACTTATCTTAGAAATACTGTAATGAACATTAATTAGTTATAGAGAAGATAAGGAAACATAGCCATGCATTTTGCGTGATTGAACTGAATCTGTCTAAGAGAAAGCAAACACCAAGTATGTCCCTTGCTTAACTTACCCATAAAACTTAAGCTTTTTCCCTCACATGAGCTGCTTTGGCTTTTGCCAGCAGCAAATGAGGAAAAGAGTAAAAGAGCATGATGCAGCAATAAGAGGCCTGAAATGTTATATATCCTTTTGCAGAGAATGTACTTAGGGTCTCAGTGTGATGTCATTGTGAACTTTCCCTGTATTTCTGCAAATTGAATTCAACAACTGAAGAACTGATGAAAAAATGGAATCAACTTAAAGCATTCCTTACACATTTCTTGATGAATCAAAGAACACCCTTAAAAAGATAACTAGTGTAAAGGAATTCACAGGTTTGAACACATAGCCATTATGTGCATGAGCAGACAAGCACAGAGCTATCTATGATCTTCTTGCCTTCTCTGGCAATGCATCCACCTTCAGATTTCCTCCTCATAGCTAACCTACCACTTTAACAATATTATTGAGATGAAAGGGACAATGAAGATTTGCTGATTCCAATGATGCAATACATCATTACACAGCTGTGGCATGTCACACAGAGCTGTCATAAGCATCAGTGCAATAAGAGATAACGGAGAGGAGCTGAGGACAGGCATCCTTGGTACACACCACAATCCCTCCAAACCAGATGTGGGAGGTGCTGTACTTTCCACTTTAAGGCTTGAATATTGCTGAGTTTGTATTAAAAAAATAACACTTCCCCTCACTGACCTTAACACTACACTGTCAAAATTTTTATGCACTTCGTTTAGATATTTTTAAACATATTTCCAAAGTCTACACAACACAAATCAACAACCAACTAGAAAGTGAAGTATCAAGAGAAACAATTATTACATCTTTAGACTTAATTCCAGCAATACAATAAAGACACCAGTTACACAAAACTTCACAATTGCCAGCTAACTATGAGGAGAGTCAAGGGGTCAAGAAAAAGTGGCAACTTACTAATATTCCACACTGAACTGCTGTGGCTTGGAAGAAGAATGCAACTCCAAGTACATAATTGCTCTACTCGTCTTAAATTAAACCTTTAACAGCATTTTAGTGTAATTCCGAGATGTGAGAGAAAGAAGTGTCTTACATCTAAAGAGAAAAAAATGGTTTAACAGATTGTCTGAGCTAATAACCTTATTTGATAAGGTTTAACTTGTTTCTAACTTGTCATATATAAAAAAAAAAAAAAAAAAAAAAATAGAAAATGTCTTTAAGTTAAAAAACTATTGGGATAGACAACTGCTTTGTTTCTTTGTTAATGGTGCTATAGTCAATTACAGTTGATGAATTATTTGCTTTTATAATACTACAAACCAATTCTGCTTTGCTGGCTTATATGTCTGCACTCAGAAAATAAAAATCTCAGAAGATTCAGAAACTTTATTATTCACAAAAAGTCCGTATACAAGTGACTAGGCATATGATGTTTTTCTGCATAAGAAGAAATACTTCCACTTTTGCTTATAATGTGCAACAGTATCACTGAAATAAAAAACCACTGGAACAAGATAAAAAACATGAAATAAAATGTTATACATGTTTTGGAGATGTTTTTATCCAAAATACAAGAGAAAAAAAAAGCAAAAGAAAAAGCATTAGCAAAAGAATAAAATGCAGATTTTACAGAAAAAAACTCCTGAAAAAAATCTAAATCTATTTTTAATATGAAATGGCTTATTGTGAGAGCATGTTCAAACCAGCATAAGAAAGACCATACTAGAATATTGTATTGCTCTTTTTGGAAACTTTTTCAAAATCATCCGGGCATATAATAAACAGTAGTTTTTAAATGGATACACCTACATTAAAGAGTAGAAGAAAACTAATTTGCTAGAAATACAGGACTATTTTAATCTTGTATTTTTTTTCTTATGTTCTTAAATGACTGAAAAACATTTGAGGGTACATCAGATGAGACAATAGGGGATGAAAACAGGGGATCATAAACTAAAATTCTGTAACAATTCTACAATATCCCATAATATTTTTTTTCAGCAAATCAATGTCTATACATTAAATCCTTAACGATGATGGACACTCTTTCATAAAGTTTTAGGTACCGGAATTTATAGTTATCCGTTCAGTTAGACGCTCCCAGTATTTACTGTCTTATATTTGCTTAATCAGCCAATGCAGATACATTCATAATTGTTATCTGATAATTTATATGATATAAGTTATCTGATATCTTGTTAGTATCCAAACAGGATAGTGAAATCTTAGTATTATTAATTTTTTTTTTCTTTAATCTTCAGGATTCTTCTATTATGAAGTTCAAGAACATATAGTATGAAAACACAAGAACTGAAAAATGTAAGAACTTAAGAATGTACGTGGATCGAAGCGGAGGTCCTACCCAGCCCAGGGTCCTGTCCTTGTTAATGGCCAATAAGGCAGTGTTTGTGGAACAGTGCTACTTGAATCCTCCTTCTGTCTTCACGAAGCTCTACCAAATTCTCTAAGTTAAGCTTAGTTATTAATCTGGCTGCTGTGGAAACTCCCAAGAGTAGTTCAGTGCTAAGGACTCCTCACGGGCTATTTTGCCCTTGCTGTTCCTATGAGCAGTCTCTCTGGAGACTGCTCCGATCCAGGCATCAAAATGCCTTTGGTCTTTCCACAAAATAAACCTCAAACATAAAGCACCCTACCACATTATTTATCCTCAGTGCCCCTGGTGAAACCACTTCTACTTTATTTGCACTTGCTGATACTTCTTTCTCTAATGAGGAGATTTTTAAAAGTGTTTCAGGTATCAGTCTCCTGTGATCCTTTTTGGGAGACATGAGTTCCAGGTTTTCAGCAAAACCTGATGGTGCTCTGCATTCCCCTTCTCTGGGACCTGCTGGTAAACATTTAGCTAAATGATGTTTTGAAAGCTAGAGATGGACATTTCAAGTTTGTAGTTTTATGACTCATATTTTGAGAGACTTTAGATTTAAAAAAATCAGATATTTTTATTGCAAGATCTATATCTTTTTACCTTGTTAGTTACCATCATTTTACATGCATATTTTAAAGCTACAGCACTGAGAGGAACTAACTGCTCAGCATCACCCGAGGAAGATATGCAAAATTCCCTTGCTGCTTTTGTTGTCACTAAGAGAAAATATATTACTAGGATTTCAGTAATTAAAAACAGTATACAAAACGTGAATTACTGTCCTAGTTGTAGGACAGTAAAAACATTACTGAGTACTTTTGCATTCCCGATTTTCTAATTTGAAATTTCTAGCCAGATTCTTACCTACTATGTACTACTATTGAGCTCCATGAAGATACATCACTTTATATCATCTAAGAATTTGGAGAAAGAATTGTTCTTCAAGAAAGCGTAAGATCTCACAGGATTTTATTTCCATTTAATTTCTACAAGAAAATCCATTACTGATATCATCACCTGCTGCCTTTAAAGCAATTGTATGAGTAAGTGACAATTATCTGTCCATGTCTGCATATTATTTAGATAATCATAATTGCAGTATTCCAGTCAAGGGGCAGTAACCCCATTATATTATATGCTTTCTCAGTTAACTATTCTACCTGTTCTTGCAGAACAACAAGTAGGAGCATTATGTTGCATGCTGCAGAGCAAGAGCTTTAAGTACCACAGAACAAGGGGATGAATTTTTCTAAGTCAGCACTTATAAGCAATGAGCAGAGAGGGGGTAAAAAAGCATCTTTCATCCTGCTTTACTGAAACAAACACTTGACAATGCTGTTCATTTCCAAAAGTCGCTTAAAAAAATAAAGGAGTATGTTTTTATTACTGAATTAAATCTGAATAATTTCTTATGAAAAACTCTATGTAAGACTCAGCCTTTTATCTTTATTCATATTGTTTAGCTTCCTAAACTGCAATAAATTGTATGAAAATAGTACCGCAACTAAATCTCATAACGCATGTGGCAAATAACAACTTGGTATTTTTAGTGAATACATTGCATTCCATAGCAAGTTCAGTTAATGAAAAAAAAAAAAAAAAAAAAAAAACAAAACAAAAAACCCATCACCACAAACCTTAAATCATATTCTGATATTTAAAAATTCTGAACAGCTATTGTTAGCTCACCGTCTTCTGCTGAAGGTTGCACTTCAGGACTTCCAGAGATCTCTTTCAATCTGATGATCTTATGATTTAGTAGCTGTTGGGAGAAAAGAATATTTCTCCTAAGAAGCAATATAAGATCAAATTAATTCATAAGGTTGAGCAGAAAACACAGAATGAAATACTAATGGCTAGTTCCTGGAGAGTGAAGTGACAGAAAGAAACAGAATTAATATAGTGTAATGCATTAGGACTGCAGCAACTTTATAACCATTAAGCTGAGAAATGTTCATTTATAGGTTCCACAGCACTACAATAGAACTACGACTCTGTATGTTAGTGACCTTGTGAAAGAGGATGATAATTTCTAAAGGTGTTTAAAATAATGGAAAATTATAACATTTATAAATAATTATGATGATTTATAATGATATTTTATAATGATTTATTATGATAAGTCTATAATTATTTAGGTGTGTTCATCTTTATCTGGAGTTAAAGTACTGAAAATTTGCCTTGGTTTCTCTGTAGACTCAATCAACTAAACAAACTTAACAGCAACTATTTTAAATTATTAATTTGGCTTTAATCTTTTATTACTTTGGAGAATAAACCAGAAATAGAAGGCTTCAAGTTAAGAAGATCCTCTAAATGATACACAACATGAATTAACACCACTGGCAATACAGGCTTTTTTCTCTATCATGAGCACCTTGACAGGACAAAGAATCAGCAGCTCATTTCATCAGAGAAACATGAAGAAATTCAACTAAAAAGTGTTAAGTTAAAAGGAACATAGTAACTGGAAGTTCATACCAGATATTATCGGCTTTCAGAATGACATACTTGGAAAAGAAATGTCAAAGTACAAATGTATCAAAATCTTGCTGGTAGTAGAAAACTCCAGACGAAGTTTATCTCACCAGAGAATGCAGTATATTCAACACTTCCGTCACAGAAATCTATTGCATCTAGTGCCTGATTGCAATTAAGCTTTTCTGAGACTTAAAATCGATAATTGCAAGTCAGTAGCACTCATTATCCTGTTTTTGGTAAAATTTCACCCCAGCTCTCTTAACTAACAAATAACAGAACATTGACATTATTTTTTAAAATAAAACACCACCTTTCCCTGACAGTACTATAGAATATTTTTTTGCTTAGGTCCAGTATCTTCTCCTAAAGATGTCTGATTTTTCATGTTGACTTCGGGTGCAGCAGTCATACTTGCATGGATACAGTCCAGGCTCTCCCATTAAGAGCACTGGGCAGCTCTCAACACATGGATACTTCATGTCTCGGACAGCACTGGGAGCCAAATGGCCATCCTCAGATACACCCACAACATGAATGGCAGAATCTTCTACAGAAAACTCAAAGAATTCAAAACGTCTCATACCTGATGAGTTTCATAAAAATACATTCCTCAAACTTTTTGTTTGTAGGTGAGAACATCAGAGATACAGAAAGTTTAGAATGTTGTTCAGATACTCTGTTGAACACATTCAGGTGTGAAACTAGTACTGTGATGTGAGATGAAACTAATAAACAGAAAGACTGCCTGTCTGAAAGGAAAAGTTGGGACTGTTCTACTTTTGCTCAGTCTTTCTATAAGATTTACATCTAAGAGTATCTATTAAAAACCCTGTTGCTTTTCCCTTTGATCTAAAGGTGTCAAAGAAGCATCCATTATAACACTGCTTATTATTCCAAAAATCAGAATTTCCTTTGATAGGAAAATCAGATAGAATGACATCTTTTTTTAATGTATGACAAAAATGCTGTATATTAGGAATTAAAGAGATCAAGACAATTGGCAGTAAGACTACAAAGGACTGGTAAATCAATAGAATGAATGAAATGCATGAAAAAAAAAAAGACCACACCATTTTGCTTAATCAAATGTGGCAGACAATACAGGGAAGAATAGAATAAGCTGAAACACAATAAAAAAAGTGACTGGACTATTAAAAAACAAAAAACTTTGTGAGTTTCAATTAATGGTCTAGGATCACTTTCCTGAACTAAATCATGGTATTTGTTTTACTTGCAGGAGTGTAGAAGAGAAAAGAAACCTGAACATACCCAACGATCAACAGAATTCTTGTAGAACTAGGTTATGGGACTGAATGAAGGCTTATTGATGAAACTAAATGAAGAATGGAAGACAAGTACACAGGCATCACCGTCACTTGTAAACATACACTGGAGAGGATACATCCTTACAAGCAGTGGCAGATTATGAGGCTTAACTATTAGAACACAAGAACACTCATTAGACTAAATTTTAAACAAAAAGCTTAAACTTTTGGTTTGGTCCATAAAATACCATCGAAAATAGCTTAAAATTCTCCCCTGACATCTTCCCATGTCCAACAGCCTCCTCCATCCAACAGCTGTTTTCCAAAGTACCTTAAATGACTCAAAATTTTAAATTCCAATAATAGTCACTGGAGAAAGCTCTCCCTCTCAAAATCTTATTTCTATCCCACTAAAATAGTGAAAGTTTGTCACCAATGCAACCTACAAACAAAAAACAAGCACTGAAGTGAATGAATGCTACAGTCTTCATGGTGCCTTCCATTTATATCTTTACATAGGGTCCAGTACTGCATATTTTCAGCTGAAAAAAAACAACACTGAAACCCAGGAATTCACCTTCCTAAACTGGAAACAATTTAATTTGGAGTGGGAAGGGGGAAGACAAGTAGAAATAGTCCAGCACAAACACTTTATAGCATTCTATTTTTTTTTCTCTTTTCCTTTTTTTTTTTTTTTTTTAATATGCAACTATTAAGATCAGTCTTGGAAATGTGTCTTCATTCCTTTGCCACGGCCACTTAACATAAATGACAGATATGTCTGTTTTCCACTCATCCTTCCTCCAATCACTTAATACACATGCTGCCTGTCTTCCACTGCTGATCAGTCATTTAATGTGACCTAAAACTGAACAAAACTTTGAAAAAAGCCTCCCCTAAAGAACACTCACGTAAGCATAAGGAAAATATGTTTTTCTTTTATTACACCAAGACCTGGATAGCTCACCTACAAACTAATAACCATTCTTTCCCATGGCAAAATAAATAAACCTGGAGATATCAGGCAGAACATTCCCAGAATAATTGAAGATTTTTTTCCCTTTTGAACATTTGTCAACAAGCAGGATTATTGAACAAAATAAGTTTCCTTGACAGAATGATTTCAGCTTTTGAGAAAATGTATTCTGTCAACAAGACAAAGTAAGGACTTGACAAAATAATATGTCTGAACCACTGAAGTTCTTTTGAGTTTTCTTCTCAAGCATAACAATGAGAGGTTGCCTGTGTGTGTGCACAAAGTCAAAAGTAACTCTTTTGACATTTATATGCATGTTTTCTCCTCAGGTGTCAAAAACGAGGTCTAGCAATCTCTCTTTATGTCTTCATATAATGAGCTATGGCCAGAAACCAAGGTCATTTACAGAGACTGACCTCAGGACCCTTAGAGAAAGTCCCTTCTATGCCAAATAATTAGCAAAGAATTAAGCAGCAAAACCAAAGGACAGCAACATCCACAGTATATATAAAAAAAAAAAATATTCCAAAAGAAAGCAGAAATATTTGAACATTGCACAGGTAGAGTCTTCAGGCTGTAAAAGAGTTAAGCCCTTAAGGGTTGTCTGGAGGTAGTGCCACTCTTGTCTTATCCACAACTCCATGCTCCATATCAAAAGCCCTGCTTCAACAGATCAGCTAGTGAGCTTTCAAATCAGTCATAAAATTTCTACTAAAACTGAATTGCCTTTAATGAAGTATTTGCTGGAAAAGCTACAGGGGAAGAGGCAGAAAGGAGAAGATTTAAGCATAGGGTTTCTATTCTTACTGGTTTTTAACTGAATTCAGCTTCTCAGTAAAGGAATTCTGGCAGTAGAAACATCCAGCACAAACTTTTAAATCAAAGCTGAGATTTAAATACTTCATTCTTGTCCTGACTAACACGTCAATAGTGGATGCTGATAATTTATAGATACCAACATAAAAGTGCACTGATAGAGTTGGCACTGGAGAGAAGCTAATATAGAGGTGGGGAATAAACGGAAAATTATTATTTACAATATGCTTTGCCTGCACTGGAATGCAGTCACCGTCAACATTTTTCACTGGGATTTGTGCTGCTGGATATATTGCATTTCCTCATGACTTCCAGTGATGGAAGGAAAAGAATAAATAAATAAAATAAAAAAAGACGTCAGTACATCTGTCAGCTATATACAGAATACCCTCTGTTATCCTACAATGTTTACAAAGAAACTTCCACAAAATTACCTTTCAGGATTGAAATACCCAAAATAATTTTGATACTTAATGTGGAAGTTCTTTGTGTTTATTTGTGGTGCTACAAAGAGCAAAAACATATTTTAAGAGCCTCTCACTGGACTATCAGTTATTTGTGAAAGGTAACTAAATTTCTCCACTTCTGCTTTTGTTTTGAAGTTAACTATGCATTTTCTATTGGTCACATGTAAACCTGCTTCTAGATTTTGTCTAAAGTCTGAATTTTTTTGGCAAGTTCTGTACTTACTAATGAAACAGTCAAAAGCAAAATGAAGTATCTTGTTCCAGAGATATTCTAGATGTGGTGCAAGGCCCATTTATCGAGTTCTCAGTGTCTTTTGTTCTGTTGAAATAACTGGATCAAATAATAAAACGACAACAGGAATACGTGGCATTAAAATCCAGGAACAGCATGTTTCACCATTGGGAGAGAAAGTCTTAATATTAGCTTTGCTTTCAGCAACCTTAGCAAAGCCTACTGCTTAGAAAAGTAAGTACTGGGACACCATTTTCAAAGAGAGTACTGGCATAAGCATCTCAACAGTTGACTACAATGAAATTGGAAGTCTCTATCTTTAAAGCAAACCATGATAGACTTGAGAAATCTCCAGTGTAGCTAGCGTTAAAAAAAACAATGTTGATATCATTAAAAAAGGCCTGACAATATCACAATACTGGTAAGATATCTCAAGCTATATTTTTATAATCGTGTATATGATACCGAATTTGCCCCAGTGTATGTGCAACTTGAACGCTTGGCTATACGAAGTGCAGTGACTGTGCAGAAACTGCTGTTGGGGAGCAATTAAAGAATGAATCTATTCTATACACTAAATCTATTTCTTGTTTTCACTCTCCTGCTGCCCTTCTTACAGGATGACAAGTAAGTGGTGTATGTATGTGTCCTGGTTTGAGGCGCTTATTACTTTTGAGAATCTCTACATATGGATTGGTTTTTTTGTTTTGTTTTGTGTTTTCCTCTGTTCTGCCAGGGTAATCGAACCAAACCCAATGCTAAAACAAGAATGCTGCACCCGTGCTCATACAGGAAAACAGCCATCATTCATCATATCATATAAATAAAATGTAAATTACTTCCTGGAAAAAATTCTTCTATACTGGACTTTTCTGAAACAAAATACTGTAGTTAAGGTTGCTTTGATAACAAAGTGTTCAATAATTAGCATTTTCTGTTGAAAGGCTAAGAAATTTTTATGTCTCATGTTTCTGTTTTCCCATATGGCATACGGGAAATTCTGCTCATACATCTGGAAGAACGTAAGTCAAACATCTCTAACACCACATTTCAACACAAATAGAATGTGAACAGAGAGAAGGTATATTGTCAGCACTGAATGACTGAAACAGCCAAGATGCAAGAAAAATACAGCCAAAATAATATAGCTAGAGACAATGTTTTTGGCCAAATTTCTGCTCTGTTGTTTGAAAAAGATTCTTGAGGCTCAACTCTTACACACAAGCCTAATTCAGCTTTTTAATGTGAGACAAAATTTTAGTCCCAGTTAAACAGCAATCTGAATTACTGAAGATGGTCCAAGTTCTTCAAAACCAGAGTTTGCAAATGTATGTAAATATATACATATACACAAAATAAGTGCATGCACATGGAAAATGTGTTTGAGTGTCTATGTACATAAATATATATATTCACACACAGCCCCCTAAAGGAAGAGAACATATATATATAGAAAATGTATATCCCGAAAGGCCCTTTTCATGACTTCATAATTCTTCCTGAAGTTTAGCATTCTGCAGCCAGTTCCTTAAAGGAAAAAGACCTGATGAATTGCAAATTCAGTATAAACATGATATATTATTCTTGCATACAGGATGCAACATCTGAACAAAAATAAAAAGACTTTTTAAGAATGTTTATAACTTTTTACAGAAATATTTTTTAAGCTTGTTAAAATATTAAATAAATGAATGCGATAGCAGAGCACTAGACTTTTGTGCCATTTTTTTGTTTGTAAATTTCCCTTGAGGTCCCGTAAGTGGCACTTCAGCAGCCTATGTTCTTAAAGCCCCAAGGATCCTAGAATTTAAGATCAAAAGATCTTTTAAAGAACAGCAGGTGCCAGAAGCTTTTAATATATAAAATGTTGGAGACATTAAAAAAAGCCACCAAAAATCTAGCTGCTTTTCACCCTATCCAGCTATGTATCTCATGAATCCCGTGAGCAGGTTAATCTTTGACACAGCCTCGAGCTACTTTTATTGTAAGAAGTTAAGCAAAGAACAGTGTACAACCTGCCACATACCAGTCTGGGATGTAGAGGTGTTTGAACTACAGTAAGCTACAGCGCACATTAGGATTTCTATTAAAAATAAATAAGGGCTTCTCGACATTTTTCTCCTTAAGAGGGAACAACAAAGGATACAGACACAAAAGTGAATATTAATCTTCCAGTTAAGCTTTGTACTAGGGTATGCCACAGAGCAAAGGGAAATAACAAGAACTAGTGCAATCAAATAAGTTTATATTGGCCCATGGGTGGCTTCTTATCATTCAGATCAAAGGATGCGCCTTACTGGATCAGACCATTGGTGTGTGTGTGATCCTCCCTAGGAGGCTGACATCGCCATATAATATACATCTAACCAATTGTGTGCTCTCACACAGAAGCCCTTTGAAAAGTCCATTCTGATTGACTGAACACTTCTAGCTATACATTCCACAGTCTGAATATATAGCATGGCACTTCTGAGTCTCCTATTTGTTTTCAATTTATTTCCCTTTGTAGTCAAAGCACATTCCTTTGTTTTCAGATTACAGGACAAAATTTATCCTCCCAGCACAGCATCCATTAAAAAAGACAAAACCCAAAAAACAACAACAACAAAACAACCAAAACCAAACAAACCAAAAGAAGAACAAAAAACTCCTCAAAACCAAGGAAACAAATCCTAGAGCAATTGGAAATCCAATGCCACAAACCCAAAACATCACAACAGTTCTCTCTGAAAGTCTTAACAGACATATCCCAGATGGACTGAATTATTTTGCATAAAAAACTCACTTCATACTATCACCATGCAGGGTAGGCAAAACCATATATTAATAAATAAGGTACAACTTCTCCAATATGTACAACAATTCCTATGCTGTGTATTTTTCACTTTATTCCAGCACTTTGTAGCACCTATTACATGTTTGTGCTGCACACAGAGATAACACCTAGTGAGGATGAGTAGATCCAAAGGCACATTTTTCATTACATGTAAGGAATAAAATAACTGACAGAACAGTAAATAATAAAAATGCTCTCCAATAACAGAGTGTTTCTCTGAGGTGCTACCAACATACAACTCAAAGCAGAGGAAAACGGGAGAGTCATTCAAAAAAGGGAAATGGTTACTTGCTCTGGATTATACAAAGTCTCTACTTTTACGTTTCAAAAATCTCTACATACAGTAGACATAAATGCTATTCTTTTATTCGAAAGAGAGGAAGGCTTGCATACAAAGATCCTCTCCGCAGTCTCAACATGACATCCAAATTTACCTTTCACTATTTTGGTAAGACCTCTTCCTCTAGAAACCACTTTTTTCAGAAATTGGGAAAACACCTGAGCTAAGAAAGAGCAGTAAAATCCTCGGAACTGACCTTTAAAAGATTATTTTTAAAAGTCTACAGAATATGAAGAATATTTCTTTTATTTCAGTCTTTCTGTCTGACAGCTTTTCTGAGCTGGCCATCTGCATTAGTTCTGCATGCCTGCCAGCTGACAAGTTCTATTTGTTGAGCAGATAATTGTAGCTGTTTTATTTTCCCAGTAACACAATATCACAAAACACAAGAGCATTCAGCTTACTTCAGATATGTTCTTCAATATACAGAGGGCAGTGAATAATAGTGAAAACTGTTTTGCCTGACAAGCAAAGCATGAATTTGTCACATCAAACACACTTTGTCTTGCTCAGTGTTCCTTCAGAAAAGATAGCATTTAGCCTTCATATGTTACAAGAAAGACTTGCTAAAATAGCTGTGAATAGGTTGTATTGAAAGTAAAACTTTTCTAAAACTTTTCTTCAGGTTTTTAAGACTTTCTTTCCTAAATCTCTAAATCCATAACAAAATAGATAAACCTTATAAAAAGCAAAGGAATTTGACAATTCAACGCATTATATTATATCACAAACAGGTTATGGTTTTCTGGTCATAAATATTACTCCTTTATGAGTACAGCTGTATTTTAAATGACCTGTTTCAACATCAATATCTCTGGGGATGAAGTTTAATTACATTCTGCTTAAGTTATTGCTTTCCAGAAGATTTGGCTGTTTTGCCATGTAACTTACATGGAGCGTAACCACAGCACATTCACAGTCTGTATTTGACTCGGACAGTCAGCTAGTAAGTTAATCAGTCACCACTTTTCAGGACTGAGGTCTAGAAGTCTTTTTAGTACTTTTCCATTGCCACTAAGCCAACTTAAAGCCAGGCTTACTACTGACATTTCCACTGCCCTTAGGCGTTTCAGAGCCTTTGCTTCTGCCTTACTAGTATTTGTCTAAGTCCAGATAAACCATTTTAGGAAGTTAAATTAGCCCCCAAATGGTATTTTTTTCCATAGGGTTAGTGTTTAGATAATCAGCTTCCTGACCCCTCTTACGGCATAATGGCTTAAGTGCCAGCACTTCACAAGGCAGGAATACAGGGTTAGCAGTCAATGGGGGCAGTGGACTCTGCAAACTAGATCAGTTTACATTTCCGTTTGTAACAAAGTCTGATGAAACTATACTCTCATCAGACTGCAAAGTGAAAACTCATTTTTCTAGATGTTTTGAAACTTATTGTAGACATACTGAGGTTGAAATATACATACAGACAGAAAACTCTCTATATTTGCAGAGCACTGAAAAAAGTCAGTCTCCTATTTGCTTCTAGTATTCTCTAAGGACCATGATAGAAATATGCCACTTTCAGAGCCAGAAGAGTGAAGATTCTATTATTTCAAGGTAGTTCAATTGAGCAACTTAAGATACAGGGGGAAAAATACAAACAGAAAAAAAATATAAATTACACACCAGCATACACACAGATGGAACATCGTGGCTTTGCTCATCAGAATGGGAATACAATCAGTACAGCACATGAAGTTACACTTCACACAATGGATTTAAAGATGACCCTCAATTTGGCAGCTCATTATGATGGTCACTTCTAAGGCTGTATGAAGTAATTCTTCCTGCAGTGTTGGTTACATGTGCTATATAATCCACATTGTCAGGGATGCCAAGGGGGCATATTCTAGACATAAAAATATTAGAATTAAAAAAGAATTTTTTAGAAGATGAATGTAATGTGTAATGTGCAGGAGTATTAAAAATTATAATGGCTTGTCAGTTAAATCAATAATTATTCAATAACAATTCTATACGCATGGGAATGCAAGTCCTGACCAAAATGCTGCATCTCACAATTTTTTAAAAAGAGAAAGAGAGGATCTCAGCCATGGGCACTTAATGTAGAAAGAAAAGTAAGAAGAACTACAAGAGTCAGAATAAACTGCTGAACATAAATGGTTTAGAGCAAAGAAACAAAACAATACTTTCTTTTGACTAAACTATATCTCACCAATCTGAATACTAAGTCTACCACAACACAAAAGGTGCTGCCTAAAGCAGCACACAGCACATAAAAGACTTGATTTACCAGTATACTCACCTACTTCACACCAATTCTATTCCAGTACACTTTGAAGAATCAGTGGGTTTGACTTGCTGCCTGATTTTCTTTGTGCACTAGGATAATTTTATTTGCTAAAATGATACAACAGCAGCATTAAAACAGAAATAAGATTCATTAAATGTAAACATTTAGGCTTAAGGCTCCTCTCTAAAATCAATGCCAAAATACTTCCACATCCTTCTGTCAAATACTGTTCCACTCAAACTCAGAATTCAACTAAAAAAAAAAAATACCTTTTATGCCTATATTTTTTTTATTTTTTCTTTGTTAATCAATCATTTTCACACCAGTGCTATACCTTTATTATCCGATTATTTCATCTCCACTGAATAGCAAAGAAAAGTTCCACTTTAGCTGCAAAGAATATTTATTGACATTTATTATGCAAAACTTTTAATATATGGTTTAGATTTTATTTTTATTAAAATCAAACCTAGCATGAATTAGCAAACCAAATTCCACATATTAGTAGTTTAACACTTCAAGGTTGAATCTTGAAGTAACTGAAATACACACACCCCAGTAGACATGCATGTTTAACACTTGCATATTGGATAGGTCATGAGCCTTCTAAAGAAATGCAAACAGAGTTGTATTCAGTAATATAATTATTTTTTTTTAAAGCAGTCCTTTTCTTTTTGCCTTTCAAGAATGAAATGAAATATGTACATTGGTTTTTATGATACTTGAAGTAAGAAACCATAAGGAATAAAAAGCCTCCCATTAGGGCAATAAATACAGGGTTAAGATTATGTTGATTCTCTTTCCCTTTCTGTTTCTGTCCTCCAATTCTTTGCAAAGAGGGTTAACTCTAGTGCAGTTATAAGCTAATAAATTAAGTCAATGAATTTTATAAAAGTCTTCTTTCCAGGTGAAAAAAAAAAAAAATTATATGAATTCTAGAAAGTAAAAAGTCAAACAGCATCATTTGGGAGTAAAATGGACCAAAATGGTGTTTTTAATGACCTAACACCTTGAATAAGGACCACATCAAGGCAGAAATGGAACAGAAACAGAGATGATGAAAGCCCACAAGGAACTGAGAGTTATCTGAAACTTCTGCAGACCAAAAATTGTTTCCCCGAGGAAGGGAAATATGCCAGACTACTTAATCTTTAAGCTTATGTTTAATGTTTAAAATCAGACTGCCTCAGCTTCTTCTAACGAGAAGAGGCCTAATGCAATGGAAGTGCAATATAAGCTTAAGACAACAAACTTGCCAGTTAAATGTTTGGTTCATAACTAGTCTATATTTATTCTCATTACATTCAAGAAGTCAAGTACATATGAAAAAGATGACCTTTCCAAGTAACTAAGACAGCACACTTTAATTGCAGAGACATATACAAAATTACAGCCATGGGTTTATAAATTACTGTGTGTAGTTTAATTGATAAAGACTAGCTTTTACTGCTTTAAAATACAAAAGATGTAAAAGCAGTAAAATGTGCGTATATAGAGCTACCATAATACTGCAGCAAAATGAACATACCAACTAGAAGAGCACACAACTGGAGAGGGACTCTGCTCAACTTTGACAATGGTAGAGACAGAAAAGGACTTTTACCTCCCTCTTCCACACCTTTGTAAAAAGTCAATGTTGTTACAAGGATCAGACTAGCCAAGGGGAATGAGCTAAATAGGAACTGCAATCACAGTTTTAGCTCTACCCATTTTCTGAAGCTAGAGAAAAGTCTACAAAGCTATTGTCTGCACTATTTCTATGACTACTGTATTAGATGCTCCCAGTCTTTTCACAGCCTAAGAGAACACAAAGATGGGCACCCATTTCAGCAAGCAGAAGAAACTCAGCTTCCATTCAACATACAAGACTGTACTAGAAGAACTGTAAAACTTTTAAAAGCCATAGAAGAAAAAAAGTCTACCAGTACATGTGCAAGAAAGTGGCACAATTACATTATGACATACCAGTAATTATTATTCTGAAGCAGCTTTTCTAAATTTAAAATTTCAATCAAAGTTCTCTTTCTACTTTGGCTATCAGCTTGGAAATATATTTAAAATTTCTTTGACTGACATAGTACTTAAGGAGCTGAAAAATATAAATATTTGTTGTAAAGATGATGCATATTAATGGCTATTTAACTTAAACCAACAAACACTAGAATAATAGGCCAGCTTTGATTTAAAGTAATACGATAAATAATCATCAGGACAGAGAATGAGGGCTCATATTTTTCTAGTAGTGGGACTTAAAACTTTAAGAGAAAAACACTGCATTGAAATTTAAGGACACTTCAGAGAATAGTCACACTTACTTCATACTCACATATTAAAATCACAATTTATCCAGAAAAAGTCTCTTGGCAAAGCAAATGTCAAACAAAAACATATGAGAAAAACAGAATTCCTTTTTTTCACATGTGAATTGGAAATGGGGTCTGTGATTTAAGGATGTCTTGCACGATGCTTTCACAGGTTAATATGAAATCCATGGTGCTTACAATATTCATGCCTCCTATATACAAAAGCATCACTGTAATACTATAAACTTAGTTTTGCCTTATTTTTTATAATCTTTTATCATCGATACAGAGTGCAAATGCTGTCACATAGAAATTCTGATGTGTTTCTGTTTTGTACACTCTCAGAAGTTTTCAGGAACTCAGTCAGCAGGTATAGACAGGGTCAGTTTGTGTTCATGTATCTGTCACATTTCAGTAGAAAGCTGACTAAGATTTTCCTTCAGACCATTCTTAGGCACTTGAACACATGGCTGGGTCTAGTATTTTAAGCTCCCTGAAAGGCTTTGCTTACTCTGTGAGTTAATTCAGCATGTTGGACTCATCAAATACATAAGTAAAGTATCACCTGTATAAAGAGGAAGTCAATAGCATCGTCAGTGAAGAAGACTATTTTTGAGAATCTAATTAATTCTAATTTACTTTGCAAATGATAAATACATCTAATTAATTCTAATTTACTCTGCAAATTATACCAATAGCCAATATGCACTAGTTTTACACCTTCTGCCTTTGGTGGCTAAATACGGACATTGCCAGTCCTCACTTGCCTACAGATACTGTAAACAGAAAAAAAATACTTCCAGTGACATAGTCGAGGTATGGAAAGTAAAGCATTTCATATGCATTGATTTTGTTGACATTTAAATGTATTTCTATTTCAAATTTGAATTCCTCATCTATATTGAGATCATTTTCCCCAACACTTCCTAGGAATTTATGATAAATAGTTTCAGCTAACGATCTTCGAAAAGAAATGAAAATTTTTTCACACCAAATTTATAGATGGGAAAAATTTCAATCCTTTTTGAAACAAAACATTTAAATTAAGATTTGCTGGAATTCTGACACATTATTTTCCTGTAACAATTTTTATTATTATCACTGCCTAAAAAGAAAAAACAAAAAAAAACACAAAAAAAAAAAAAAAACAAACAAAAACAAACAAAAACAAACAAACAAACAAAAAAAATGCTGGTACATAGTTTTTTCCTGGAAATCAAACATCTTGGAGCATTGATGTGAGTGACAAATAGTTACTCTAAACATAGGGTGAATTTAGTACAACAGAAAAAGCGGAAATGTGAAAACGTGATGATTCTGAAAACAGTTACAAAGTGCACAAAACAGGAAATAAAACCTGAATTAAAAAAATCCCACATGGCACTAACCCTTTTTTAAAGGAAAGGAATAAGACAACTCATGGGACTTGGTGCCATTCCTTATGTTTGCAACTGAAATATTGTTATGAGCTATCACTTTTTCAGTTTTTTTAAAGTGAACAATTGGAGATGATCTATGGCATAAGCTGACAAGACTGAGTAAAGGAACGATTCTTTTCTACTTTATTAAGGTATACATATACCTTGAGCAGAGTCTTGCGCTCTACCAAGCATCCTCAATATCTAGTATGAAGAATCCTACCACTGAAAGCAATAGCAGCAAAAAGCACTTCCTGGCTGCCTGAAGTGCTTCACATTTCACAATAACTGAGCCCCAAACCAATGTGCCTTGCTGAGATGGGAGTTTCAAGCAAACTGAGTACCCAACACAATACTGTGTAGCAAATTCTGTATTAAATTATTAATACAATAATTACAAATTAAAAGACCAAAACAAATTAACATTGCTGAAATGCTATCAAAGCAAACATAGTGTACTGCACCACAAAAGGAAACTACAACCTTTAGAAAACTGCATTTTCAAAAAACAGAATGGAAATAACTTTCAGAAAATAATTTTTGCTTTTCTGGATATTCAAAATAATTTTGGCATCATAACTTTTAAGCGGTTTTGTAACCTTTACACAATGTTTTCTCTCACTTTACTAATAAATCCTTGTAAAGTAAAAATCCTTGACAGTAAAAAAGTCAACACCAATCATTACTAAAGTGTGAAAACAAATCCTTATAGTTTTGAGCATTTTTAGTTTAGATTGAGGAGGACTTTTGACAAACTAACGATTTTCTCCAGTGACAGATTATCATTCACTCAGGTATGGAAAATCTCTCAAGAGCCAAGAAAATTGCAGGTTTAAGCAACAACAGAAAACTGGCCACAAACGTCTAAATGTTCTACACATCCCCCCAAAAAGCCCTGATTATGTATCATATAAAAAATAGCAAGGGAGAAAGCAGCTTTCTCACACTTGGGGAATGTGTATTCACATTCACAGTCTTAAACATGGAAAATGCCCACTTGTGTTAATATAGTTTCTACAAAGAGATTTTCTGTAAGTATAGCAAAATGGAGATAAGCTGTTGCAAAGAACGCAGGACCTGTGCTGTGTTTTCTTTCTCCTAGGCTGCACTTTGTCACTGACTTCTGGAATCAAAGGAAAGATTAGCAACATGTAGCAGGGCATGTACAAAGTAAGCCAGTCTGAAAGCCAAGAACTGGGTCATCTGCTGTCAGGTGTGAAAACTGCTACATGGTACAGAAAGGAAGGTGAAAAAAAAAAAAAAATGCTGGTAAGATACTTCCCTGGATTTAGAGCAGTGGACAAATTTGCTACATGGGAAAAACTTCTTACTGGATTCTCACTGACAGCAAGATATAATCTGATTCAACTCTGCACAGAAGATACCAAATTAGGACTGGATTTGAAACGAAGATCAACATTTGTAAGAGATTTTTTTTCTTTTTTGTTAACTCTCATCATCTGTTCTGTATCATTCTATCAGTATGATTTGTGAGATGCAATAATAGTTTTGCAGTATGCCACTCCAAATGACATACATTAAGGGCTGGGCTGAAAAGGATTTTCAGTCATTCAGTATTTCTGAATATTTTCTATTTCACATATCCCCTCCTACTAGGGATGGGCTTAAAATGTATTGAACCTTAAACTAAAACACAAGTAGGAGACAGTAAAGCAGAGATTATAAACCTTGGGATGTTTCCACATGCTTGGTCTCAATCAGACAGCTTGAAACATCGGATGGTCAACGCTATTCTGACAAAATGTTTTCTTGAAAAACCACTGTCTCAATGAAAAGTAAAAACTGCCCTCACAAAATTTTGATTCTTCAAATTCCAACTGTTATTAAAAGCAGGTTTTCCAAGGAAAGTGTGTTGTAATTCAAGGCTACAAGAATTTATCCCAGACTAGATATACCCGGTTAAGGCATAGCAAAGGTACATTGGCTGAGGCTAAGGATGCAAGAACTTTGCAGTTCAGCACTGCATCACTGATTTTTTTCTTCATGTGTTTTTTATTTTCCTATTTTTTTTCATTTTTAATAAAAACTCATTACTGTGCTCTATTAACAAAAAAAAAAAGAAAATAAAAGAAAAAAGAAAAAAAGCAATGCATCAGTATACCAGTAAACCAACTGTAAATAAAACTCTTGCAGTTTTATTAATGAACCATCTTTTGGGTGGAGTGGGAAGAAACACTATATCAGAAATTTGTGCATTAGTCCTTTGTAGTTTTTATATAAACTACACATACCTACGTAAAACCACACCTACATTTCAGCAATCCACAAGACAGAATTAAGCAAGAGACTTGACACATGAATGACTCAGGCCTTTCTATTACTTCTGTATGGTAGAGTAGAATGAGAAAAATAATACCATTTTTTAAATCATTGTACATTGTTTTTTGGGGAAACTCTGTACTAGGAAAGTAGAAGGTGTTCAGTAGCTTTGATGTCTTAACACATTCAGTTCATTTTGCATACCTCACTGCTGAAAGGAAAATTGCAATTTTTTGTTTGCACTTCAAAGAATCTGTTAAGCACTTTCAAATTAATTACACTGTACATTGATTTTCTCAGGAATAATTATTAACCCTTGAAAAGTCTTCTAATAATCAATTTATACTTAATTAAGCTCTGACATGTTCTCTAGTATTTCAGTAGACATACTTTTTAAAAGCTACTTTCAACATGTATGGATATCTCTACTTGTTGTTGTTAGAAATGCACACTGTTGTTTTTTTTTCTGACTTTATAGCTTCCCTTCACCAACTAATTGGTTCATTTGAGCAACCTGATCTGCAGGTTCAAGGGACATTATATATATTCTATTGCCTAGTAATGTGCTAGGAAACTAGTTATTAAATCCAGTACAACAGTCCTCAGATTAGCCAGTGCTCTTGCGTTGCCACTAGCACAGGAATGACTAATGCCAAGGTGGTTAGGGCAGCCACCATGACTGAGAATATGTGACTTTGTGTGCACTTTTATTTTAAAACAAAATTTGACTTTAATGACAAAATCCAGGGATTACAGAAAAAGCAACTCTGCTACTCCTAATCTTTTAAGTCAACTATTATGTTATTCAGAAAACACTTTCAATGGAATTCAAACCAGCCTTTAAATACAGTGAGTGCTGGTTGTAAACAGAGCTGTTAGCTTCTTTGTTTGATTCCGCCCATTGTTAAGATTAAACAGAAAATGCAGTTTTTCACTGTATGAGACAAGGCATGGACTCCCATGAGAAAATGGGGAAGAAGACAACAGCATCCTCTCTCAGTAAGCTTGGCATAGTTTGGCCTTTTCACTTTTATATAAACCAGTATTATTTTGTCATTAAAAATTTTCTATAGTTAAAACTGACTCTCTTTTAATGCTGTTCATTGTTATTGATTCTTAAAATTCTCACAGTACATTTCAGTGCAACATAGACTGAGATTATTAGATATTACTAAACTTCATGGTCTGGGCTGGGAGATGCTGATGTAACAGTCTGTGTACAAGCAGTATCTTTTGTTAGCTAATGTTCATTACAAGTTTTTTTGTCCTTCAGCAGTATAATGAAGACCAGCAAAATGAACAAAACCATGATGTTGACGTAAACCAGTAAGACAAACTCTTCATAGACTATGTAACACAGCTCTCAATTCTTATGATTTGTTATTTTTTGTGGTCCAGACAGATGTTTAACAAGATGATCATGGTTCAAGGCTTTCTACCTTGTACTAGCTTAATCAGATACTGTACTTCATCCAAGTACTACATCATATAATATATAGTGTATATAAATAAGGTAAAACTATAATAGCTTATATAACTATCCATTGATAAACAACAAAGTAGCTTGAAATAACGTGTATGAGAAGAAAAGTGTTTCTTTATGACAAACACCAAGACACTGTTCAACTGAGGATGAAATGCAGCAGTGATGTGAGAGTCCAATTTTATCTATGACCAGGTAATATCATCTCCCTCTACATGATGAACTAAAAAAATCTTTTAAGTAGCTACATTTTCTTTCATGATGTCATTTTCTCTACTGCATGAATCATCTCAGAAAACTGCAGGGTGGCAGAGAGCACTGGATGCAACTGAAGTCTCTGTACTGGTACGAGAAAAACCTGCAGCAAAAGCATTTGAGTGGAAAGACTATTGACTGAATGCTTTCAATGACCATATGTCCTCAGCACCCTGCACAGGAGGTGCCATCAACTACTAGAGCCTGAAGGCTGGAACATCACTGTGACCTGATTATTAATTTCCTGAGCCTAATGCATCCCAATTGCATAACAGCATTCTGTAGGAGGGAAGCCAAGTTCTGCTTTCAGGCATTTTTCCCTCAGCACTCCATATTTCAGAAATGCAAAGATTTCCACAGGTGAACCAGGAAACAGGCTTTTGTCACTCACACATTAAGGTACAGCTAACACAAACTAATTTGCATTCAGAGAGGATGGATTCTATATTGATACAGTTCTTTTGCTTTATGTAACTCTGCACAATATTTTCATAGAATCATAGAATCATCCAGGCCAGAAGGGACCTCCAAAGGTCAGCTAGTCCAACCTCCCTGCAGCTGCAGGGCAACCCCCAACTAGGCCAGGTTGCCCAGGGCCTCATCGAGCCTCACCTTGAATATCTCCAGGGAAGGGGCCTCAACCACCTTCCTGGGCAACCTGTTCCAGTGTTCCACCACCCACATAGTAAAGAACTTGTTTCTAATATCCAATCTAAGTCTGCTTTTCTCCGACTTAAAGCCATTGACCCTCATCTCATCACTGCAGGCCTTTGTAAATAGACTTTCCCCAACCTTCCTGTAGTCCCCCTTCAGGTACTGGAAGACTGCTATTAGGTCTCCTCAGAGCCTCCTCTTCTCTAGGCTGAACAACCCCAGCTCCCTCAGCCAATCCTCACCGCAGAAGCTACAACATTTTCTACTTTTAAATACTTCTAGCAGGGCCTGTTAAAACAGGACAAGCGGTAATGGTTTTAAACTGAAAGAGCAATTTGATTAAGTGGAAGATTTGTTGTATGGGGGTTGGACTAGATGACCTTTAAAGGACCCTTCTGACCAAAACTATTCTATGATGCTATTCTGTGAAATGAAGAGGACACCTCATCACCTTCCACTTTAAGAGCTACCTGGAACTTTATCATTAGTAGTTTTGGTATCTGAAAATGTATGCTACTTATCAGAATTGGTATTTATGAAAAGGTTACAACAGTCTTGTTAAAACACATTTGATGAATTAATTGCCATAGTGATTTTTAAGAAGGGCATCAGAAATTATAAGATAGTCACTAAAACAGATGTAACTAAATCTACTTGATAGTTATTACAATGCTTGTGCTTACTGTTAGTCAGCCTATGGAGTCCCCATTTTCACACTAGGAATTATTATAAGAGAAAAAAATGGAAGCACAGTTTATTAACAGCAAGTGAATGAAATCAACCACAGCCCTATCCCATTTTAGTGGAGATATGTAGGACACCACTTTAACCAGTAGCAGCAATAGATACACTTCCTGAAGGCTTAGTGATCTGAAGGACAGCACACTGCACTGCAGTTCTACCTGCATGTCAATTGTTTGTTGTGTACTTCTGTGGAGACTAAAGACACTGTTATTGAAGAAAAGCAAGAATTTCACCTACAGACAGAGATCAACTTGGAACATCCTCTCACAAATGTTTCTTTTACCTTTCTGAAAGATTACCCAAGGGCTTGACAAGCCCTGCATTCTCAAAAGTTGCTCCGCACTGACAACTAAAGAACATCAGAGTGGCACACCCCAAAACCCAAGAGCTGCAAATGCCCACAGAAGCTTCCTGGCCCAGGCTGCTTGTTACACTCCCTTCACATGGCACTCGGAATTGAGTAGCAGCACAGCTGGGACACTCCTTCTGATGACACTTTTATTGCCATTTACTTAGAGTATTTCTTACCTTCCATTGCTGATATAACAACTTCATCCAAATGCAGTGACATTGAATCTGGCATTGCAGTTAAAAAAAAAAAAAAATAATAAAAAAAAGTGATTTTGCCAAATTAATGTGTTCTCTTTTTACAAATAATAGTGACAGAGCATCCCACATAATCTTGACAGAGCTTGGTCAACAATTTCAAAATTCTAATATCAATGTCAAAATCCAACTCTAATGATACCATTTTAAGAGCAAAAGTAGGCACAGTATCTAAGTCACTTGTATAAACTAGCAAGGTACACCCTTCTATACCCATATAACACTTTACATTTTCAAGAGTCAAAGTCCAAATTCGTTATGGAGTCCTAAATGTTCAGTTATTGGTGTAATTTTATTAAGAGGAATCACAGTTCAAAAAGTAAAATTAGTTATAATGGCTCTCCAATTATATGCCTTACTTTCATGTTTTTAATTCCCAAACTTCACACTGAAACTTCGTGGCAGGCACCTACTGATTAGCATTGTCCTGACAAATTCTACATGCTACAAACCTTTGGAAAAAGTGATATTCACAAAAACTTGCTCACCGTCTCTCTCTTTGTAGAGAACTTGCACACAAGTCTTCAGAAACAGGGTTTTTTTTGCAGGCTAAGACTTTTCACACAAATAGCAGCTTCCCCTGAACCAGTGAGGAAAAAATTCAGATATATAGATGATCTTACCAGAATTTATCTTAGAATGATTTCCTTGGAAAAGCTAGGTTTTACCATATTTAATTCTATTCTGAGACCTACCCTCCCTGTACTGCTATATTTGTTATAAAAACAACAAAACCCACACAACAAACTGTGGTAAAATGCAAGAATAGAGCCTTTTATTTTATTTTAATCTGAAATCTATTCTTATTGAAGATGTCTATAAAATTTAATTTGCAAACTATAACTTATATCTACAAATTTTAAAGCATTCTAAAGGATTTTACAACAGATATAGAATTTTCTATTAAATTGTATGAGTTTTTAAAGTTTTATAGATTTGTATCCAAACTCTAGAGAACACTATTACAAAAATCTTAAATCTTAATGGGTTTTTATATAAAAAGTGAGATTGTAGAAACTAAATTTCAGTAGCTTTTTGATTCTTCAAAGACTCCCTTCTGCATATCATTTGAACACGTGCTAGTCCTTTCCAACATAAATTCTGATCCCACAGAAAATAAAGAAAAATCTAAGGCAAGTACTGTGTAGAACAGATTTTTTGATTTATTTATTTGCTACAATGATGATCAAGGTCAGCTGGGGTAAATGCTGGCTATACAGTTATACAAGTAGCTGTATTGCTGTTACAATGGGAGTTTACTACTACAAAATCACAGTCAATGGAACTAAGCTTATAACTGTGATGACTTATGCTGTTATAATAGCCGAAATGAAAGAAAATTACTGTAGCACATTTGCAACACAAAAGCATACTTTCAAGTGAAGAAAACATTGATGATGACATCTTTCAGATAGTAATTTAGTGGGTTCTTTTGTTGCAGTTATGTTACTAACAATCATTTTTTAAAATAAGGTAATATTTGGGGAATAAACATGCAGCTACACTTTCCACACAGAGCAGAAGGAACAAAAACAAATACAGTGCAACTTCCAGAAAATCAGCACCAGGGTCATGTAAGCACATGTCACTATTGCTCTGACCTTTTTTTCCCTTTTTGACTGGAGCGGCATTAATCCATGCTAAGGCACTGAAGATTATCAGACAATTTTGCTGACCACTACTATGATTCTAATGTGCAAGTATCTACTTTAAAAATATTTAATCAGCATAAGTTCTTTTCTGCAACCTAATTCTATCAAGAAAATAAGAAGGTTGTACTATATCTATTCTAATCCTAGTCATTTTAACAAACATCTGTCCTGCATGATTTTTCTAGTATAACAGCTGGCCACATGCAGTTACTTTTTTCAAAAGTCCAGTAGAAATGAAAGCATTTATCCTCCAAAATGAATGTTCAAGTACTGTAAAATCAGATGAAGAACAAATATTCCTGAAGAAAATCATGGTATAATTTCCACAAGGAGGAAGATGAATGTACGTTTACTTAAAAAAACAGACAGCATAGTAAACACCCCCACCCTCAGTGACAGTTTAGTACAGCTGGAGAGAATATGCACATTACCTGCTTTTTCAGTTAGAAGAACAGCCCACTGAAACACAGTCTATTGAAGTAATAAAAAAAAAAAAAAAAAAAAACTAACATCTGTCAGAGATAAGACACATAGAGCATGTACCATGGATATGCATTGACATATACAAACTGAGATACAACACCTTTAAACATCTATATCTATGAGTGCATGTAATATATGGAAGTAGATAGAACATATCATAGAATCATAGAGTGGTTTAGGTTGGAAGGGACCTTAAAGACCATCTTTTTCCAACCCCCTTCCATGGGCAGAGATAGCACCCACTAGACCAGGTTGTATTGGGGAAATTCCATGGGTGATTCTAGAATGTTTTATCTATAGGTGTTTAAACAAATACTGTCAAGCCTGATGAGCATTAGAATTAACCTTATCACACCATCTTCTATATTGTAGGGAATAGCTGCAGGATAGCAACACCACAGAATTTTAAAACAAAAGGATTTTCTTTCATCCTATATTTAAAACACTACCAAAATTTAATTCTGCAGCTCACAACAAACCTTCACTTCAGTGTTCTTCTCTGCTGCATTCATTGCCCCCTTCATACCTAACTGGATCTCTTTCTCTGTTTCCATCCAGGAAAGGCAGTGCTCTTTTCTTCCTTCTCAAGATCTGGCAAATTTTCCATGAAACTTATTGAGTAAGTATCAACTAAATGAGTTGATTGGATAAGCAGAACCAATACGTCCAAGAACAGAATAGTTTTTTATAAAATTCATTTCTGTTTGATTGCAGATTAAAATCAATTGCAGAGTTGTTGGTTTCCTCAGGAAAGATGAGTGACAAAAAAGAACATCTTTTCACAGAAGGAAGCAGAGGTTTCCTCAGTGTAACCACAGAGAAAATAAAATCTAGATCTCATTAAGATCAGCTATCATTATTTATGCAGCTAAAAAAGATGGCAAGCATCCTAATATTTTTTTAACTAAGGGTGAGTGGTAGTCATACTTCAAGCTTTTTGAACCTAGTAGAAGAATCTAGAAGATTAGCCTGTTTGAAAACCCAATCTTGCATCTGTTGACTGCAAGAACTTCAGCCACTAGAAATATATAAAATTAGGTCAAACATGATGGAACTGTGGGATGTGGCCATTCCACAATGCAGTTCAGCCATGCCCTGACAAGACAACTTCCTCTCATCCCCAAAGATCTCTTCATCTTCAAAGATGGTATCAGGATTTCATGACCAAATACCAACAAAGCAAAGAAAAAAATGGGGCTTAGGAAAGGGTATCTCCTAATCACTCATGTAAAGAAGTTATTTAGTAGGAACGAGCAAGATCCAGAGAGAATATCACTAAGCATGTTGGGTCTTTCTAGAACAGAAGAGGTACATCTATTAACTTCTGATCAAATTGTTCAAGGTAATAAGACATGAAGGATAAGGGAGAAGATACATTGCAGAGGATATTTTGTGAACTTTCAGAAAAAAAGCAATATTGACAAATTTAAAAGTTATCTGTAACTAGCAAACCTAAGTGCATTTTCTTTCATGACAAACAAGATGAAGAATGCTTAAAAATGCAATCTTACACTTTTTAACAGTCAAATTATTTGGAAAGAACAGCAAATTCTAAGCCTGGGAACCTGAATAAGCTTGATGATACAGGTATCCTGCATACTAGAGCAATACAGAAGCAGATTTTATCTCAGACATTTCAAAATTAGCTACAGGTCAATTAATGGCTCCACTGATCTTTAACATACAGTGTCCAACCAATACTAAAAAAGACACCCTCTAATAATGATATGTAGGAGATATAGTTTTAATAATGTTGATCAAGTAATTTGTCACTAGAGGTCTAAGTCCATTCTATTATTTTCTGTCTTTTTTTTTTTTTTTTCCTCTTACCTACATTATATTCCAAGAATAGCTAAGACCCTCTCTTCAATTTGAGCCTCAGTCATTCATTTACAGTTCACAGGCTACCTCCCCTATTTTACTGAGACGCTGTAAAACATGAGGCGAAGTTTGCAAAAGCACTTGAGTGAGAAATCTGGGTGCTTAGCAATCCTTCAAGAAACAAAGACAGCATATGCTACCTAAAATTACCATAAATTACAGATTTAGTAAGAAGTTACTACATAGCAACACATTCATTTTTGTTTAGAAGACAATTTTTTAAGAAGGAACCAGAATTATACTGAGACACATCCAAATGTATCACTGGAAAATAACAGATCTCCCTCTCACTACATACAAGGGCATTTGTCACATCATTACCATGTTATTCTCAGATAACTGTCAATGCGGAACCAGCATAAAACCCAATAGGTGTTCATTTGTTTTCACCTGTATTGTCAATAGTAGCAAAAATACAACAAAAATTGTCTAAATATTCTGACAGAGAGGAATGGCAGGACAGATGTTTAGAAGAGGTTTAAAATGACAGGTGCTCTTTCCAGAAAGAAACAGTAAAGCTCAGTTTTTAATTATTTTATGTACCAAGCTGTTAAGATTGTTACAGGAGAGCAGGGCACAAATAATTGGCTTCAATTTTTAAGCCAACATAGTGTTGGCAATATATCAAAAGAAAAAAATCTGGCATTTCATTTGAGAGTAATGCTAACTGAAAAATGTGAAGAGAAGAAATAAACAAAATAATAATAAAAACATATCTACCTTTGGGCCAGGAGCTCACATATTGTGAAAACAAAGAGTATCCAAAAACCATGGCTTCTGTCATATATCTGCTCAGCTTAACTCATGAAATGAGTCAGCAATTTCAACCCAACATGTGTTTATCTAGTATCCCCGTCACAACTGCCACTAATTAACCTTGCAAAGAAGTGGAAGATGTTAATTCAAGTAGAAAGTCATGCTAAAATAACTCTGCTGCTTCCCAGTTAGCATAGTTACAGTCTTAATTGCTTCTGTAAGCCTTAATTGGATATACAGACTGAATATTCCAGGGAGAAACACCATCTTCCCTTTTCCATTCAGAAACACTACTCTGAGCAAGACTTTGAAGCTGATTAGTACATGTATTTATTCCACTCATGATGAATATGTTTCCTCAATATTGGAAAGCTGGTTTTCTGCTACAACTATTATCGAGCAACATTCAGAAGCTCTACCTTCAACTCGAGGCTTCCCATGCCTTTGAGTAAGTGGCTGTTAGGTTGTGGTATGTTTATCTAAGGAGTGTATTCCTTTGGTTTGAGGATGGAGGCAAAGGGGATACACTTTTCAATGTAACTTTTGTCCTAGAAAGGATTAGCTAAAAAGCAAAAATCCCACTATTATCAGAACTGAATCCCTCACTCTTTCCTTCTGCAGGCACAAGTTTTGTTGCATCTGCAACATCTTCCACTGATAAATTTTCTCATCTTTCAAGAACAACCAGAGAGAACACAAACAAAACTTGGGACTCATCTCCACACTCTCAAGAGGTAACATGGTCCCTGTTTCTCCTCTACTGCTTATGTTAAAGCTAAATGCAAATTTTATGCTGTGTCCCAAAATGCAGACTCTAATAAAAGCAGCACCTGAGGTCACAGATTTGTGACGTGAAAAGGCCAACTCACCCCTGGGCCTGAGTGAACCTGGACAAAGCTCTATATACTCAGCACCTGTTGCTGTGAAGTTCTCTATTCAACACATCCTGTACTCGGGCTATCACAAACTGAAAATTTGAACGTACATTTTTATAACCTTGGACACGAACCCATTTTTGAGAAACCGAATCAGTATCTATTGTTAAACACAACAGTATAAATAGAGGAGCTTTTACCATTCTGGGTGTCCATGCCCAGGTCTTGGTAGCCAGGGGCTGCAGGGGGCTCTGGGAGGCAAGGGGGGGCTGCCCTATACCAGACATGGCCGGTTCTGGCCAGCTCCACCAAGGCCCCACCTCAGGGCCCAGCCAGGCCCAGCACTGAGGCTGGTGGGCTGGGGGAAAGGTGTTGTAGTTTTCGTCTGTCTTTCTCACCATCCATTTTTAATTGGCAAGAAATTACATCAAGTTTCTGCAAGTTGAGTCTGCTTTGCCCATGACAGTCATTGGTAAGCGATCTCCTTGTCTTTATCTCACCTCAGCAGGTTTTTCATTTTATCTTCTCCCCGTGAGAGTGGCTGAATGGGTGTCCAGGAGCCAGCCACAGAAAACCCACCAGAGAAAAACAGCAAAACAAATAAAAAGAATACCATGCTGTTTCACAGCATCTTCTGCAACAACAGAAATTCACATTTCATCTGCTATTTTTCAGTCAGGCAGAAACACGCTGCTGTTCTCAGCTACCCTCACTTCTCCTCCACTGACTGATGAGGACACTGCTACCCCAAAAGCTTTCAGGATGAATTACGAGAGACATTTTTCTCATTCCTACTTCGCTCATTTTTCTCTTTTCTCCCTTTTTTTTATATTTCTTTCCAATTTTTGGAAAGACAACCTCCCTCAGACTCCTCTTCTGTTTGTTTTTTTCTTTACCACCTATCTTCTGATTGTTCTTTTTGTTCAATCCATTTCATTCATACCTTCTAAACCCAGCTTTTATAGGAATAAAAACCTAAAACCAAAATTCATCCACCTGAACTTAGAAGTTAGCCTTGTTTGAGCAGGGCATTAGATTAGCTAACCTCAAGAGGTCTCTTCTCTATCCAAATTATTCTCCAATTCTGATATACACACACACATATGCATATACAGAGCTGCTTTTTGACTAGAGCACGTATTCTACCTCACACTGCAATATAAATGTAGGTTCACGGCATCCCAATTTCTGCTGGCCCTTTCTGCTGGCCCAGAGAATGACCTTGAATTTTTAACATTAGTCTCTATTGCCCACTCCCAAGCAAAACACTCTTATTCAGGAGGATTACCAGAATCAGTAACGACCTTTGCTCCTGCATGGATTTCTAGTATTTGCAAGTATAACTTGTACAGCATTGAGATAGACAGAGTAAACAAGGCTATAACAAAGAAGCAATACCAATGAGTTCAGGTTATCAGTGTCAAGCTTCAAGAGAGAAATTTCAGTGCTGAAATGCTGAAAATCTGAACAACTGAACAGAGTTTCTCATTAGAATATGAAAAACTTCAAATATGTGAAAACTTTGTTACACTGGATATGCTCTTTGCTATTTGTTTTCACGTAAGTTTCTTAAGACAGTAGAAAACTAATTGCTTACTAACATAAATAAGCACTGTGTGGCATATTTAAGCATTCACTAAGATTTACACAAAAACACGAAAGAAAAAAATACTGTGCTTTCAGGACATAGTGTGACATTGAGGGTCTGTCATAACAATAAAAGCTCTTAACCTTGCTGTCAGTTGATGTCTTGCTTGAACTGGCTTGGAGTTCAAATTCAGCGGAAACCAGTAAGACTAATTCTAGTATGCACAGTTCATTACCTCCCACAGAAAACACCATCAACAGAGTTTAATAACTTGCTTCTAACTGTTTGTGATGTCTCCAATAGTAATTATTGATTATGTCAAAAAAATTACATTTTGTATAAGATTAACACACAACACATGTAGTAACTAAGTGCCAGCTGATACTTTGCCAATTTGATTTATTAAGAGTTACGTATACACAAGTGGCAGCTAATGTGCTGGCTGCCTTCCTGCTCTGCCTATTCTATCCTAGTCCCTCCCCTTCAATGCTAATCAGTAAGCAGAGCATAACAAGCAGATAATTACACACTGCTGCTATTTGTGCCAGGAGACTTTATGTAAATATTTTTAATACAATCAGTTACTTTTCTCTGGCTACAGGTTGTATTTTAAGGCAGAAGTTTGGAGAGACACCTCTTTATGCTTTGATGTACAGTGTTAACTTGTTAACATGTTGAAAATGATACTAATAATGTGCAATACACGTTTTTAGAATTTATCTTTTAGTTAGCTCAAACTGTATAGGAGATTTTTTTTTTTTTGTTGTGGGCAACAAAGTAGCAAAGATACAATAACTAAAGAAACTTTTAATACTGAGTGTCTGAAAGTGAATTAAGATACTACATTTTTGGAGGCCAAAATTTGCTCAACTATTACGTTACTTAAACTAGGGCATGTGCAAACTATTATTTTTTATATTTTGTAAATATCCATATGGAAATGATTACAGGTGTTCATTCTTCATTCAAAAAAAGCTCACAAATTCTAAGATTAATGCCAAATTTTCTCAAAATTCGTGCTATAAAAAACGGACATAAAATTAGCACATGCCATTGAAAATATGGATAAATATGACAATGAGCTTAGAAGCAGCAGCAATTAACCTAAAAAAAAAAAAAAGCCTAAAGAAGACACTAAAGAGTCAGGTTATTATTAGAAAAATTTGTTCCCTTTCTTATTTAAATGTTAAAAATAAGTTAGGAAGCAGGTTAAATTGCAACACACAGCTTTTTAAATTATCATAAAATATAGTAACTGAAAAAAAAATATCTCAGAATAATTCATTCTAATTTGTGTCTACCACAAACAAGGTCACCTGGAAGCAGACCTTTATATAAAGTCATTAGACTGTTGCTATTTCAATGGGCAAGATTTTTAATGAACCAATGGCAACTTGCTGATAACAATTAGATGAGATTAAATTAAAGTATACACACTGTCTAAAAGACCAGGGGTGCTTCTGGTAACAGAGACTTAATCATTGTTACCTAATCGGCTACCTATCTAGGATTTACTTCATTGCAGGCTCAAATTTAGTATTAAATGTCCATCAATAATAGTATGCAAATAAAAAAACATGAAAGGAAACTGGTTTGATGTTGAACTAATCAGATTGGAAAATCTGATTAAGGAATTTTATTTTATCCTTTATCAAATAAAATGCTTAGAGGGGAGGGGGCTTCTTTGCATTTACCGGAGTAGGAGATTTCAGTGGTTAACGAGAGGATCAAGATTAAACGTCAAACTAAGTAATATCATAAGAATCTTTATTTCCAATGCTTGCCAACTCAGAGTCACTGCTTTCAAACACCCTGTTGTAACAGATTCATTGGCCAAATCTGAACTTATAGCAATAGTAAAATCTCATCTATCAATGGTCAGACATTAATCTGAAATCCCAGTGTACCAAAACAGCTTAGTGCAATACTGAGTCGCAAAATAATTACACAATGGTCTGAGAAAAACCAAATTCCTAAATTTACAGTTACTAACAGATTCTTACGGAAGCTATAAGGAATATTTTTTAAAGTTTGAAACATAAAAGCATACACATATATTAATGACTGCAGAGATCTATCCATGTTCTGTATGTGGCATATCCAGAAACCAAAAAAGTCCCCTCCAAATGTTTTCACATCTTCAGATCAAATGCAAGGAAACCTTACAGTGAACCATTAAAAACAAGGGTATAGTAGCGACAAGTATTTTTTGATGGGGTGAAGAGCTGATTCCCATTGGAAGACCAGTAGAAGCCCTCTCCATCAGTTAAATCTCAAAGGGAATTCCAGGAGCTAAGTGCTGCTCAGCTTTGGTCAACATCACCAGTAATGACTGATTCCACACATTTTACTGCTGGCTAAAACCTAAACTGCAAAAATGGGCAAACATCTGAACATAAACAACCTTATCATTTGACACTACTACAGCTACAATTCTATTTCTCAATATTTTTTCAGGCCTTCTCATTTTACACTTCAGATTTCCTTTAACCAAAGGAACTATGCAGGACTTTTATAAGGATTAACCCTGGATAAGATGGCCTTTATAAATAAACATTTTTTGAGATTATCAGTATAGGAGGAGATGATGAAGAAAGGAAAGAAAAAGGCAACTTTCACATTACCTTTAAAAAAGCACAAGAAGTCCAAAAGGATAAAAAAAAAATAAGTATTAAAAAATGTTGAGTTATTGCCCTCTTATGTTTCAGCAAGAGATTCTAAATATCATCATGGGAGAAATCAATTTGCAGCAGCTGTGGACAGCCTTAAGGGCTTGAATAGCTTAATTAGAGAAATGTTTTAAAAGTTAAAAGGCCAGAATCATGTCAAGTACATGAAGCAAAAATTCACAGATGCTTCTAAATGTATTCATTATAGAGTATTACAAAGGACAGCATAACATAAGAAAAAATGTTTTAAAAGGATCATTAAAAACTAGTTTTATTGATGAATTCTAATCAAATAACAAAAGTATCAATATAAGTATGTATATTGTATTTTAATATATTGTAAAATTTGTATTAGAAATTTTTAAGAATTATCCTTTAATAGGTATTTAATGTATAGAAGCTAATTTTTCAGGTACTTAGAAATATAAGAGCCTCTTAATTAAAGTCAGGATTGAAATTTAACCGTTCACTTAAACTACTCATGTGCTAATTTAGTTTTCTTCTTTATGTTGAATTTAGTGTTCATGCAAGGAGACAGTCTGACTTTCACAAAGTTGAAGCCCAAATGCACAGAATATGAATGGGCACAAAACCTCTGGCTATTAACTTCAGAGCTAGAAGGAATATTTATCCTTTCACTTAATTGCACATAGAAATTATGGTGCCCTTAAAAGTACCTGTGGGCTGAGTAACTCAGACCTTCTGGATAAAAGTAGTACAGGAGGAACGTAATGTCCAGATAAGAAGCAGGAATTTTACTGTTCCTTATTCCCTTCATTAAACATGTGTTTTACCTCTCCCACCATCATCCCTCAGCAGTGCTGCTTATGAAGGAGACATTACAAGTCCATCACTCACAAGAAGGAGAGGTTCTTCAGCTACTGCTCTGCTCTCTCCAGTCAACTATGATCTGAAGTGTGGATAAATTCAAAGGAAATGCTACTGTCTGGAACTATTGTATGCATACTAGAGGAAGAGGAGGTTACGAAAATGTTGATGTTTGGCCCCATTCTCACACAGCAGCTTCAATGTATTATTCCAGAACTGAGTGACAGTAAACAATGCAAAACAATCCTTGTTGACTCTTTGCTAGTGTAAATTTACTGCACTGCAGAAAAAAACTATCATTGAGCAACAACGACATATATCTGCATCAATATTAGTAATATACTTTCTGAATAAATACTCTGTTACTTATCATACAAAAAAAGAGTAACACCGATTGCTCTAACGATGTATATTCTTCTGTAGTATTTGTAGGTAGTTTGATTGAAAACATTACCAAGGACCTCAGTTAAATGTGGTGTAGACTGTGATGCCCTCTGTGATGGTCTATTTACAGTTTGTCAATCTAGTGCCAAGTACTCTGGTATTACACAGGATTATTTTTTCAGTAATGACTGTAATATTGGGTTCTGTGCTATACTTCCATCTGTTGAGGCACCCTTCTGCTGGAGTTTGGCTGGAAGCCTGTACTACCAAGGCTCCTTCCCCAACTCCAAATTGTTACACAGGAAAGCCACCCAAATCCTGCTACCTTCTGGGTGTTCTCCACATCTCCAAAAATTATTGTCATGTGCTTTTGTGTAAACATCAGCTTACATAAATAAAAATAAAATAAACTAAATGCAAAAGAACCAATCACAGTCACTATTTAACTAGTAAGGTCAACAATTGCTTTACTTCAGGAAATCTTCAGTTGAGGAGCCCATTTCTACTCTGGAAATACCAAGTTAATGAAGATATAAGTATTTGCCTGAATTCTGTTTCCCCACTGTAAGCAAGCCAAATTTAAGGTTGATCTCTTTTATCATCTCCCAATCCATCTGCTTGCCAACTTATCTAGTCTCTATCAAAGGCCAGTAATCAAAAGCCTTTGTTGTTCTTTTATGTTGTACAATAAATATCTCTGAAGCTATCTGTTACAAAAATTGTGAACAGTTGTGAAGCTGTGTCATACAAGTCCTCTACAACAAGGAACTAGAGTTAAAAGATTAATTTGTGTTCTAATTGACCTAATTATTGGGAAAAGCAATTGCATGAAGCCCATAGCATTGAACTAATTCTCTGTGGAATGCCTTCTGCTAAAGAGGACATGAAAAGAGTCCTCACCTCATGTCAGCAATTATTTTGGAGAATACAGAGCTGAGTGTTACGTAAATGTCAGAGTTTACTTGTTTAAAGAAATACCTATTTAACCATTAAAAAAAAAAAAAAGAAAAAGAAAAAAAAAAGAGAAGAAAAAAAGTAGTCCTCTTGTGTAGAGTGGAAGTCTTAGCCTTTTTCAAGACACAATCTCAACAGTGACTGTGTGGCTTGTCTTCTGTTCTAGGATACATAGGTCAAACTCAGGTCACTGCTAACAACTACAACCTACAGTTAGCATGAGACTGAAAAGATGTAGGGTGGGAATCAGGTGGTGGAAAGCAATACCAGTCCATTATTTTAGACTAGATGAGGATATCACACAAGGCTACCAATGATGGACCTGAGCCTCTGCTATGCTACTCCCAACTTTCTGTCCTTGAAATTTCTTCTAAGTAACTATTTCAACAGAATGATGTGTCTAAAGTATCTCAGTTATAGCACTGAAACCAGTTTCTATTTCCACATTACATCTGTAGAGTACATAACTGTTACTCTCCATAGCTAGTTCCCGTACAAGTCCAAAAGCATGTTCACCATCAGAAATGTCCCTGAAAGCTTTTTCCCCCAAAGAACACTTTGTCTCTTTTCACATCTCATTCTAAGGAATCTTGAGCATCTCTAGCTTTATAGGTTTTTCTGCATTAAGCTTTCTCCTTGCTAAGAGATGCTACAAAATATAGTATAGGCAATCACAGAGGTAAATGTTGCATTTGCTTTTTTGCTTCATAAAATCAGAAAAACACATACACACACACCTGCCATTTCCTTAAAAGATATAACTGGAAACAAATGGTTATATTTGCAGTATCCTTCTTTCTGTATTCAGACTATTAATCAGAGTGCACAGTCCCATCATTCTTATTTAGACCCAACCAAGTTTATACTCTCTATTGCTTCCATGCGCACTAAACCCTTCATGTAACTTGTTGGGGGTAGTCCCAAATTTGCAGCCTCTGCTGTTCTAGGCATTTGCAGGCACTGCCTGATTTTCACCAAAGGAGAGAGCAGCTGTGGGGCAGGCACCATGGACAATCTGCCTTCTCACCCCCAACAAGGACAACTTTTTTCTGTGGGCTGGAGCAGTAGCAGATAGCAGGAAACATGTGCAGCAGCACTTTTGGAACTGATGGTTTTAATTTACTGGTTGCGGTTTTATTTATGTACCCTCAAATTTGTTTTATCGTTTTCATTTTCTACTCATAATACACACAGGAGGAAAATGAGTCAAAAAAGTCATATCAAAATAACCTTTCAGATTTTTCATAGGTAGATGGGCTATTCTGATATGGGAGTCCATTATTTTTCCATTTAGGTATTACAATATCCTTTAACTTACTCCCATTTTCCCTGCCTAATTTGCCATCTCTTACATGCCAAAAATGTGTAGAAATCTCTGAGGGGCGTTTCTCTTATCAGCAGAAAAGGAACATTGGAATAATGACTTTCAGGCATTGGTGGCAAGCATTGTATTCTCAGAAGCATAAAATCAGAAATGGAGAAACTCCTAATAGGTCACCTAATCTATCTTTCTGCACAAACTGAGTTCTGCATAGTTGAAATATCCTCAATTTCGTTACAAAGTTGCCTGCTTGGGATTCCATATGCAGATTTCTATCCAGTAATACAATCATACACTCTTCCCCATGTCCCCTTTCAATCCCAAGGAGGAGTTGAAATTCAGAATACATAAGGAAGGAAGGAAGAGAGATTTGTTAAATTAAAAACACCAACTTCACCTGACGTAACCCAGAGTTCTTGGCTCTTTATGAAATGGAAAAAAATATTAGACTGGCACAACATTTCTATGGCAATATTTACTTTCTAATGTACTGCAATAAATTTGATCTTGATGAAATCCCATCTGATGCCAATGCAGTGACTACTGCCTCTCTAATTCTCTTATTGGGAGGACAAGATCTTGAAATTCCTGAATAATGAACTTCCTTACACAGTTAGATGACTACCAGTATCTAAAGATACACTTTAGCAGTTCCTCTCAGAAAAAGTAATGATCTGTTTGCAAAAGCTAATAGGTCTATATTTGCTCTCTGCTTGGGTCTGCAACTTTTCAGTTATACCTATTTGTGCTACTGTCGTAAGAACTTAAAACATTAAATGGCCTCTGAACCAGACATCTGTTTAATCAAGTTACACTATTCAACTCGTTTCACCAGCAGAAGTTGTGACACAAAATCTACCCAACAAGCATATGGTGTTAGCAAACATCTCTAGACCACAGATCACCAAAAGATGTTAATACTGTCAAGACTTCTAGGCCCCAGTCCTATGCTACTAGTGAAATAGCTTTTATTTTTTAATGTGCCTGGAGGATGAAGGAATGAATTGAGGGTGAAGGAACTAAAAGCCTTATCTTTCATTCAATAGCTGTTCCATGGATCTGGAGAAAACAGACACCTCACATGTTCAGCTGAATAGCAAACAGTCACAGATGGATGAGAAGCTGACCTTCTAAAGCATCATTCAGCAGAGCTGAATTAGCAGAAAGGTATAAATAACCAGCTATTAGTATTGCAGCAGAAGCAGTGATTCTGTCATACTGCAAGGCAAGACAATCAGATTTTATTATTTGCATGTAATCACAGTTGCTATGGGGTAGACAGAAGCGAAGAGAGACAAATAAATTATAACCTTTTAGCAAAAGTAAAATCAAAGTAGTTTTGTGGAAGCATTAAAATCAATGAGAATTCTTCCCAAACGCGGCTTCTTGTGTTCATTTTGACAGCACAGGAATTTTTTTCCAGATCACATAAAAGCAAAAAAGCAAAAGTTTCTGTCATAGCTTAAGCCAATAGTTTTCTCCTAGAAATGTGTTTACAGTTTTAGTCTCAACAGGGAGGCATGTTTTGCATGTAAATAGCAGGTGGTTATGGAGAGTTACTTTGACAGCTAATGTCTTGAGCTGCCTTGACATCTGTGGTCTAATAGAGAGGCTCTGTAGTAAGTGAAGTTCCTGATGAAAGGCAACCAAATTAAGTGGAGTTTTTCATCTCAGCTTCTAGCCAGCTATACCACGACCATTCAAGAGGGAATGAAGAAATGATTAAAAAGAGATTGCACTCTGGCTCCAGTGGCAACTAACATAAATGAACTTGAAAAGACAAATAAGACAACACTAATTTTAAAGCCACAGTGGTTCTTCTCAGTCAGCATCACTGGAAATTGCATTGCTGAAAGCAGAGGTAGTCTGACTCTTGCCCTGAAAACAAGCGACATCATGCTGTGGCAGAGGGGGAATGTCAAATGCACCCCAAAGAGAGATAATTAAAGTCTTTGTCATATTTATTTTTCTGTGTAGAGAATTAATTGCTACAGTGTTTATAATGTCTCCTGGTTCCTGTGCTTAGGCTTAATACAAATTTTCTTTCTATTTCCTAAATTATAATCTGAAAATTACATTGCAGATCTCAGGAAGGTACACGATTCTCAACAGTAATGTCTCTGTGCCAAAGAACTGAGTAGGCCATAATTTTTCCATGCTGCAATTGTGGACATTTCCTTTCCAGATGATGGCCTTTCCTGCACATCTTCTCCTAGGAAAACTTATGAATCTCACAAAGATGTTTGGGCAGTTGTATACTCATCAGTCAAATGTATTCAAGGAGTGTTAGAAGACTCCCTAATCGATAAGGCTCTATGAAACTCCATAGAATGTACAACTAACTCATCCATAAAGGCATGTACTTATGTTTCTCTCATATGCAGATTAGGTCAAGAGGCTTGCAGGCATTTCAATGATTTCACTGTTCAGATACTAACCATTCAGGTCCTTCCAACTGGATCTTTGTATTCAACTGTACAGCATTATTGTAAAAACAAAACCTACTCTTCAAAAGCATTTGGGGTAGGTTTGCTGCTAGAGCTGTCCAATACATTTTTAAAGCATAAAATATGCCTGAAAAAAGCAAAGCTTTTTGACAAGCATGGATTTTTTTTTTTCCTCTGAAGAAAATGTATTATTGAGATATTGCTGCTATCTGAGTTTATGCTAATGTTTTGAAACAGAAAACTGTATGTTTAGGCATTAATTTTTTTCCTTGGAATTTTAAGAAATCTGGGTGTTACATCCTATACAACTATGAAATGAGAGGGGGTTCATGGAGCAGCTGCTATGTTGCAGCACACTCTTTGCATTTCCAGGGAACCCTCTCTCCAGAGAGCTTGTGAATGCCCAAAGTGTGAATGCAAGCATCTCTCCATAGATTTGCACATTTCCTTGCCACCAGACCCTACAGTGGTGTGAAATATTCTTTGCAAGAGAAAGAACAGCGTCACCGATAATCTGTTTCCTCTGAGAAACATCCTAGTTGAACAGGACCAAAAGTGAAAGCTGTATGTGAAACATGTAGGATACATCAGTCTGCCAAGCTATAAACAGAATGACAATCCTCAATGTTCCTTAATTATTCTGATTCTATTGTGCCTTCATATTGCTTGTTGGCAAGTACACTGTATCTTGCCCTAGCGTTCTGCTTCAGAGAAAAACTGTGTTTCTCCCGCCCCCTCTGTCTGTCAGAAAGATGCCACCATAAACATGGTGGTCTCACAGTGATCTGTCTTGACAGGTAATCTATTACATGCTGCATCCTGAGCCTATGTCTGTGTCAAAATAATGGTAGAACTCAAAATCAGAAGACCATCATGCTGGCTCCTTCTTTTTGTCCCTGTATGTATCTGCATCAGTTGTGTTATGTTCAGGAGCATTAAGAAGCTATGCACATATAAGGTTTACAGTCTGTGGGGAAAGGAAAAGAAACACTGATTAGATTAGACTCAGTAGAAAATTTAAATACTGAAGGTCCATAACTAAATCCTGAAAATCAAATATTGACATGAAGATAGCCCATAATAATCTCTTAAGTGTTTCTGCTCTGCCAATTATGTGCTACAAATACTGAGAGCCCACGTTTCACTGGAGGTAGAATTACCATTCAAGTGACATTTCTTCCTTTTACATCTCATGACAAGACTTTGACTCAGAAGTCACAAACAATCATTAAGAGTTTGTTAAATCCTTGCCATTTCCTTTTTACTCTGTGGCCTTGACATAACATCATTAGAAATGATACCACTATTAATCCATTGCACAGCAAAACAAGGTAACCCTGTATCTTCCAAAAAGCAAGAATTCACAACAGAATATTTGAATGCAGGGAAACACACATGCTTGAAAACACTAACAAGTTTGTACTCTGCTGAGAAATATAGAGGTGGTGGGAAAGGTGCATTTGGGAACTGATGCAAACATGATACAGCTCACGTGGGTTCGCAGAAACCATTTCTGGAGCTTGATTTCATTACTGCAATGTGCTTCTTCAAAAGATAGATCTTTGATTGATTCAGATCCTACTACATCTTGAAACTACTGCCTTCCACAGACCCTACAACCTTCTCACAAATTTGCTAATTGTACATGTCCTATTCAAATCCGTTCTCTAGAAAATTATATGAACCTGACTGTAATGATAGATTCCAGACCTCATCCTTCCTGAACAGAAATAAATCTGAACACTCCCAAGACAACAGATCTCTATTCATTTTGTGGGAGCAGATGGCTTTCACTCTGGGGTTGGTTTTTTTCTGCTCCTCAGATGTAAAAAACCTAATCCTTAACAGATCATCATGAAAATACTTTTGTATGCTTTGGTCAACAACTCAGCTATAGTCTTAGATTAAATGAATAGTGTAGGATGCATATACAATCATGTCTTCCCAGTTCACATTGCAAGTAATATTTTAACAGAGAACCAGGATATGTCTGTAACAGAAAGGTGACAATTTTTTCCAGCCCTCCCTCTCTCAAAAAAAGCTGGGGACAAAAATTTCTACTGGGTTCACAAAACTTATGCCTCAAATCAAAACTATGATATTATGATTTATTGTAAATATTATGATTAAGCAGAAACAAAGAACATGCAGACCAGTATTCTGCTTATCACAGTCACTGGAAATCATTTTAATGTTAAAAAACACTACCTACTGTATAATATTCAATGAAAAATTATAACATTGTATTCTTACAATTTTAAATAAAATTTCTCATTAATGATGAAACAAAAAGTATAACAGCAGAGCTACCAAAATAATTCTTTGAGATTACAGAATCATAGAATAGTTAGAGTTGGAAGGAACCTTATAGATCATTGAGTTCCAACGTCCTTGCGATGGGCAGGGAATCCTCCCACTACACCAGGTTGCTCAAAGCCCTATCCAACCTGACCTTGAACACTTCCAGGGATGGGGCATCCACAACTTCTCTGGGCAACCTGCTTCCACACCTTACCACCCTCACAGTAAAGAATTTATTTCTAGTATCTAATCTAAATCTCCCCTCTTTCAATTTAAAACCAATACCCCTTAACCTATTGCTATGTTCTCTAATAAAGTGTCCCTCCTCATCTCTCCCTCAGGTACTGGAAGGTCATTATAAGGTCTCACCAGAGCCTTCTCTTCTCCAGGCTGAATAACCCCAACTCTCTCAGCCTGTCCTCATAGGAGAGGTGCTCCAGCCCTGCTCTGATCATTTCTGTAGCCCTCCACTGGACCTGTTCCAACAGGTCTGTGTCCTTCCTGCGCTGAGTTTTCCAGAGCTGGACACAGTACTCCAGGTGGGGTTTCACAAGAGCAGAGTTGAGGGGAAGAATCACCTACCGTGACTGCTGGCTGCACTTCTTTTGATGCAGCTCAGGATGTGATTGGCTTTCTGGGCTGCCAGTGTGTACTGCTCACTCAAGTTGAGTTTCTCATCCATGTGCTTTTCCCCAGGGCTGCTCTCCAGCCATTCTCCGCCCATCCTGTATTTGTGCCTGGGATTGCTGCATCCCAGGTGCAGGACTCTGCACTTGCCTTGGTTGAACTTCATGAGGTTTGCACGGGTCCCCGTGTCAAGCCTGTCTAGGTCCCTCTGGATGTCTTCCCTCCAGTGTGTTGACCACATCACACAGCTTAGTGTTGTCAGCAAACTTGCTGAAGGTGAATTCTATCCTGCTGTCCATGTCCCCAACAAAGATGTTGAACAGCATTGTTCCCAGTACCGACCCCCAAGGAATGCCACTCATCACTTGCTGCCATTTGGACATTAAACCATTGACCGAAACCCTTTGAGTGTAGTCATGCAGCCAGTTCCTTATCCACCAAGTGGTCCATCCATCAAATCCATGACTTTCCAATTTGGAGACCAGGATGTCATATGGGATAGTGTAGACCACTTTGCATAAGTCCAGGTAGATGATGTCTCTTCCTCTGCCCTTGTATACCAGTGCTGTGGGATATCATAAAAGGCCACCAAATTTGCCAGGCAGGGTTTGCCCTCAGTGAAGTCACATTGGCTGTCTCAAATCACCTCCTTATTTTCCATGTGCCTTAGCAGAGATTCCAGGAGGATCAGCTCCATGATCTTGCCAGGCACAGAGGTGAGACTGACTGGCCTGTAGTTCTCTGTGTCTTCCTTTTTTCCCTTTTTGAATATGGGGGCTATGTTTCCATTTTTCCAGTCAGTGGGAACTTCACCAGACTGCCACAACTTCTCAAATATAATGGAAAGCGGCTTTGCAACTTCTTCCGCCCTCAGGACCTGTGGATGGATTTCATCAGGTCCCACAGACTTATCCATCTTCAGGTCCCTTAGGTGGTCTCAAACCTGATCTTTTCCCACAGTGGGTGGTTCATTTTCACAGCCTATTTTTGCCTTCTGCAACTTGGGTGGTGTGGTTAAAACACTTGACCATGAAGACTGAGGAGAAAAAGTCATTCAGTAACTCAGCCTTTTTCATATCCTGGGTGACCAGGTCTCCTGTTTCCTTCTGGAGAGGGCCTACAACTTCCCTAGTCTTGCCTTTATTCCTGACATATCTATAGAAGTTTTTCTTGTTGTCCTTGATATCCCTGCCCAAATTTAATTGTCTGGGATTTAGCTTGTCTAATCTGGTTCCGGGCCACTCAGACAATTTCTCTTTATTCCAACCAGTCTACCCATCCTTGCTTCCACCCTCTATATGCCTCATTTTTGCTTTTGAGCTTATCCAGGAGTTCCTTGTTTATCCATGCAGACCTCCTGGCTTTTTTTGTGACTTCTCTGTTGGGGTGCAGGTCTCCTGAGCTTGGAGGAGGTGATCCTTGAATACTAACCAGCTTTCTTGGGCCTCTTTCCCCTCCAGTACTTTTTCCAATGTTACCCTGCCAATCAGGTCCCTCAAGGGTCCAGAGTCTGCTCTCCTGAAGTTCAGAGTAGTGAGCTTGCTCCACACCCTCCTTGCTGCCCTAAGGATCTTGAATTCTACCATTTAATGATTGCTGCAGTCAAGGCTACTCTTGAATTTGACATTCCAGCTCTTCCCTGTTGGTGAGGACGAGGTCTAGCATGGCTCCTTTCCTCACTGGCTGCTCTGCCATTTAAAGAAGAAAGTTGTCATCAACACTTTCCAAGAACTTCGTGGATTTCTCGTGCCCTGCTGTGTTGTCCCTCCAGATGCCGGTGTTGTTGAAGTCCCCCATGAGAACTAGGGTCTGTGAGCAGGATGCTGCTCCTATCTGTCTACAGAGGGCCTCATCCACCTGATGCCCTGGTCAGGTGGTCTGTAGCAGACCCCTACTGTAACATCAATTGACCCTGTGCTCCTTTAATCCTGACCCATAAGCTTTCTGTTGGGTCTTCATCAATCTAATTATAACTACCTATGGGAAAATACATGTAGGTGAGGTGTGTAATATACATCTGCATGCATAGCTGTGATGTATTTATTAGAGGTTAGCTATTTATCACTTAATGCAAGTTATCTGTTTAATGAAGGAACAAAGAACAGCACCGGACAGCAGGAAATAAAAGAGAAAATACTTACTACATAAGAAATTAATAGCTGTTGGTAACAATGTAGTGTATTCAATCCAGCGTAATTCCTTTGTTAAACTACACTCTCACTTTATTAACCAATGTTTGCTTTTCTTTGTGCCAAGCATGCCTAACAAAAACAAATAAAACCAAAAAAAGCTAATGTTGCAAAGAGCAACATAAAATTCTGAATGAACGCATCAATACAAGCATATCATTTCTGCAGAGCAAAATCAAGACCCAGGTGGTACCAACTCTTTGACACGGGCAGTAATGTTTCAACAAAGCAATGATATGCTTATACTAAAATAGTATTAGAATTCTGTTTATTTTTTAAATGCTGTGGAAAAAATAAAAAGTGTAAGATAAAAAGTGTAAGAAATTCTTCTTCTAGACTACAACTGCAAATACTTGCCAGTATAACACTGATTTAAAATCACTGCCATCTAGCAGCAAATCACTTACCTGGAAAAGTTAGTAGACTGAATTCAGTGTAGCTCTGAGGGAATCAAAATCTGTATCAGAAAAAAATCAGTTTAGACCCACACTGGACATCTCCTTAGATAGGCTTAATAAGGCTAGAAACTAAATGCACTTTTGTTCCTAGAAAAGGTCTTTGCTTGATTACAGGTCAGACATATTGACAATACAGTATATAAAAATTATATAAGTATTGTCCTTGATGTTTCTCTTCCCTATGGAGAGGACTTCTGTGTTCAAGTGTAGCAGTCAATAATATTTGCATGCAGATAAAATTAATCTTTAAAAAGTGCAACAGATTTTATTCTTCATCACTTTTAAGTTTGTTAAGATTAATGAAGCACATTTCCAAACCTGATGATGCATCTACTCTTTACATCACTGTGCTCTATTACTAATTAAGACTACATGTATTTATTGCTATTACTATACACTTTTGATATAAAACCAAAAAACAACCTTTGACTGAAATAGTTGGTTGACTTAAGATGTTAACCAACCTTTTAGGTTTTCACATCATAGATCTCTGAGGGCTTTTTTTGTTTGCTGGTTTGTTTTCACAGAGGTCCATCAGAATACAATGTGGTTTTAATCACCTCAATGTCATCGCTTAATTAATGTGTAGCATCTGTTGCCTATTACCAGTGTGTGGCACGTATTCATCATATAGTGTACATGATGAAGAATTTAGTACATACAATTTTTTCCTGCAATGCATCCCAGGTACTGTTACTCGGTTTCTTGACAACAGCCAAAATAAAACATTGGGCAGAAGACAGGAATGAATAACTGGACTGAGACCAGGCTTCAGCTTTTCACTTGGCATGCTTTGCTCTTTCTTGATATTCCTTATGAAATTAATCCATCTTGCTATCACATCATGTTTAATTAGTAGTGACAATCTTTCTCTGAAGTCCCTTTTAAAGTAAGTTTCTAGGATATATCTGCACATTCTGGCCATAGGATCTGTATTCCTTTTCCTTTACACTCCATTTATTAAACTTTGATACACAGTCTATCAAGTAATTTTGAGATTTTCTAACTGGAAACTTTTTAGATAATTACCAACTATGTCATTCTTTATTCAGAGTTTTACATCAGTAACCTGATAGTTTCATTACTATTGCTCTATCCTGCAGAAAAAAAAAGGACCAACGTAACCCCGCTGACAGTTTGTTACTGCCAATATAATCTTAGATTCAGCCTCAGAAAGCTTGCTTTCGCATTCCAGGCATTAGGATGTACAGTGCTGTTCCTTCTGGGCTGGATGAATGAAAACAAGAGGGCCAATTACTATCAACACATTAAATTATCTTAATCAATGTTTCCTTCCAACCACCTTCAACTGCTCCACGTGTAAACTGTAAAACCTGGGAAAGTCCCACTTATGAAAGCTTTGTGAGGCAGAAGGGAATTACTGAACTTCCCTCTTGGATCTCCTCTGATCACATCCAATAAATTAAGCTCTGCTTTGTGTACTGGGTTATGATGTCATGAAGAATTAATACATGAGTAATACCACCTATAAAGCTGGGTGCAGTGCCAGTTGCTAAATAATGCCAGTTTCCTGCCAAAAAAGAATTCCACAAGACAACAGAATTCTCCCAGTTGTTTGGGGTTTTTAACAAAATCCATTGCCATTTAGTAATCATGGTTTAATTGGATGCAGCAATTGCTCCATGTGGACTTCATGACAGTTAAAGAATGTTGTTAACAAATTTGAATGAAGCTGTTGCCCCATGAGGCCTGCAGAAAGGAGACCTTTAATGGTGCTGGTAGTAACCTTCTGTACAGATTGAAGCAGGATCCCTTTTATTCTTTTATTATTACATGTGTGTGCAGCAATCACACAGTAGGACTCCCAGTCCCAACTGGGGGCTTCTACTACTCCAAGATAAATAAAATATGTGATTAATAATACACACTAGAGCAACATCAGTACTTCTTAAGAAAATGGAAAATACACTCCTGGAGAATAAGCACATACTTTATAATAATTCTACTTAGCATTCAGTTTTTCTTCTCACTTATAAGCAACAGCAACAGGACAAAAGACAGCAATTTTAATTGTAAAGTAGCTTAATAATTTCATAAAGGGAGCTGTACTCCTGCTGTACATCACAGCATAATGAATTCCTTTTGAAATGGGAGAAGGAAAGAATAATCCCAGAAGCTCTAACAGATAAGATGAAATGCCATTCTAATGCAATCTGCATCTTGTTCCCACCATAATAAGTAGCTATTTCTGTTCAGTAAATTGAACACTGTGTTGTTCCCAATGACCAGAATGAGTACGGATGGGGAAGATTTTGCTTACATGGGAACAATTTTTTATCTAATTATTAATGAAGTTGTTTATTGTTCACATTGTCTGCACAGCCTATAAATGCCTATATTGAACATTCAGCAGAACTTAAACAAACCATTAGTCTAATTAGAATACTGGGAAGGGATCAAAGATATCAGAATATAATTTCAGCAGCTTTTTGAATTTTACTTGAATCCAGTGGAATCCAACCCACAAATCTCAGGTGATTAGACAGACTGCAAGTCTCTCCTACTTATGTATCTCTATCTGACCTCCTAAATCCTTCATATATTTCTGCCCAAAACTTTAAGACTTATACCTTAGTTTATGCCTTTGGATGAGAGTTATTTATGGCTGTCAATGTTAAAAAAAAAGGGGATTAGTCTGAAAAAGAGATTATCTGGCAAGACAGCTGAATTGTGAATGAGTCTCATGGATTTATCCAATTATATTTTTTCCTTCTGATTATAATCTTAAAATGCAATATGGCTATAGATGTGATATTTGAGTCTTGTGGTCCAAACCATGCTTATAATCAGACACATTGGCTGTACTTAAGAAAGCTATCAGATTCAAAAGAGTAGATGGCAAAATGAGCCACAGAAGAATCCTGGGTTCCCTAGATGAGGTTCAAAAAATGCTGTTCTGTGCTAAAAAATTGAAGCATGACTTGAAGATGGGTGATTTTTTTCTTTTTCTGTACATACACATTACTTTTTCACATAGTGTTTAGTGGTTAGAAATGTAATTATTAAGTCCATATATTAAGTGCTCTCGGTGCCATATTTGCCACAAAAATAGCTATTGAACATGTGACTAAATTAATATTCTTAACAACAGAAACATCACTTTGGCAATAGTGGGATATAAAAACAACACTGGGATGTTTATATGGGGAAGAGAAGCTGCACTATGTAACTGCTAAAGAAAGCACAGGAGTGCACACATGGCCCACCAGGTGAAGACAGAGGTGAAGACCTGGGATCTTGCAAAGGTCCTAAGATTTTAACAAATATCTTGTCAGAAAGAAGGATGGTGGATATCATCCCAGAGTTCAAAGAACTAGTAAGCCCATGAAAAACATGAAAGACACGAGAATTCAAAGCACGGCTGAAAACAGAGGGATCTCAGAAGCAACATCAGTTATAAGTATTCCCTTTCCACCTATTTTGCAGAGGTTTTATTTGTTTTGGTTTAAACCACATGAGTTTGTTCATCCAATTCACAACATGACTCCATAAACACTTGTGTTAGTATAACTGAGGGAGCACTATGCTGCAGCATGGCTCAGAGACGAATGGCTCTGGATGCGATGGGAACGCATGCTGAAGTCATGAGATTGTCAGAAAAGGGCTTCTGTTCCATCTCAAGAAAAGAGCTGCACTGTTTACATTGCCTGTTACAAGTGTTTGATCCAGAATAAAGGGAAGCTGCAGCTTTATCTAGAGCAGAAAGCTATTCTGAATTTAAGCTCCGCCATGAGGACTGATGATGAATCACGAAGATGATTAGAGGGATGGAGCACCTCTCCTATGAAGACAGACTGAGAGAGCTGGGGCTGTTAAGCCTGGAAAAGAGAAGGCTCCGGGGAGACCTTATAGCTGCCTTCCAGTACCTGAAGGGAGCCTACAGGAGAGCAGGAGAGGGACTCTTTGTCAGGAAGTGTAGTGATAGGACAAGGGGTAATGGTTTTAAACTGGAAGAGAGGAGATTTAGATTGGATATTAGGAAAAAATTCTTTCCTGTGAGGGTGGTGAGGCACTGGAACAGGCTGCCCAGGGAGGTTGTGGCTGCCCCATCCCTGGAAGTATTTAAGGCCAGGCTTGATAGGGCTTTGAGCAACCTGGTCTAGTGGGAGGTGTCCCTGCCCATGGCAGGGGGATTGGAGCTCGATGATCTTCAAGGTCCTTTCCAACTCTAACCATTCTATGATTCTATGATTCTATGACTGAAGCCTAAGTTAAGAAAGAATATTGCCAAGCTGTCAAATAACTTAGTGAAGTGAAACAATTTGGATTATGACAATAAAGCTTTAACCTGTTACAAAATTGAAATTGTCTTACTCTATGACAACACAAATGATTCTCTAATAAGTGGAACATAAAGAGCTCCTTGCTTCTTATGTGACTGTCACAGAAACTGCATGCAGTACTCAAGAAGTCATGAACAGGTTCATTCTTTGCTGGTCCTTAAAAATAAACTCTGTGTTATCAAACGGACTTCCAACCATGGTTCACCAGCTGAAAACTTATCTTTAGATATTCTTTAACTATCTGCCATAGCTTATATATACATGCACAATTCCTATACATTTTAGTGGGAAAGCTAAAGACCAAATTTAAGAGACAACAGCATCTGTACAACTGCACAAGTATTTCTAACATTTGTGAAAAGGCAGATGCAGTAGTACTTAGATTCTCAGCTCAGTTACATAATGACTTACGGAAGTTATAGGACCACTTGAAATACCAAGAATGTTGAACCCCCTAACTACAAATATCAGCATAATTTACAGAATTATTTACAAAAAGATAACAGAAGCATGGGATGTGACATACTCTTTAACTGTGAAAACAACTGCAGGGAAGCACATAATAAAAAATAACAGAAAGCATAATCCGTTTATCTTTCTTCTCATATTCTGTTCTTTAAACTACAGTAACTGCAGTCCCCATTTGAAACTTCTTACTTCTCTTTCCTCAAATTAGCTGCCCAGTGCAGGTGAATTTCTTAGAACCAATCTCAAAGTTTTCACAATTTCTATTGCTGATGATTTTTATAAAACTGTGCTTTAGTTCCAAGCCCTAAGCAAGCTTTTTTTGATCCAACACTTCTACTATTGAGGATGAGTTTCTGTGGTTTGGGCAACCTTTTTTTCTACCGAGGCTTTCCCTGCAAGTCTAAATGAGCTTAGACTTCTGATAAAGAGTTTATCTCTATTGGACCCACACAAGAGCAGGTGTTTGCAGAGACAAAGAATGGGCTTTTCCAAATGAGCTGGCATTGGAACACACTATTTTAGTCAATTGGAATACACTATTTTAGAATTCTTAGGTTAGAATAGCAAAGCACTGAAAACCCATGATAACAGACTTACTTACCTACCTCTTGCTTCACAGTAGCTATAATTTCCCAAATTTTGCTCCAAGCAGGTAGCTCTAAATTCAGTTCTGAAGAAAACACTGCCAGTTCAGTAGCCCTATACTGTGTCCCACTGACCCAGAGCCTTGCCAGGACACTGAGAGCTCAGAATAAGCTGCAACCTAGATGCAGGCTACATTACCTGTGCTTAGTTCTGTCCTGCCATAGCCAAGGTTGCTCTTGGCACCAAAATAAAAGTGCTCCTAGTCCATGTTAAGCTGCATTTAATGCTGCAGCTAGCAAAGTCTAACTTTATTGCAAGAGGGACCACAGAGAACAATTAAGTAGGAAAAGACTTAGGTTAAAAGTCTGGAATTTGGACATGATTTCCCATTTATGATGCTGAAATAGATCTTCATATTTTGTCCATTTGTTAGTTCATTTATTAAATTTCACCTCATTTAGAATATTTTAATAACCAATACAAAAGAGACTAATGGTTTGCATTATGATAAAAGTATTAAAAATAACATGCATCTCTGTTTTTAACGTTTCATTTCCATGATTTCAAAGGCATGAACTTTCTTAAAATCAGCCAAGACTCCACTGGATATTTTAACCATCTCAATTTTAATTGCAACTAGTTATTAAGTGATAGAATTAACTTTGTATCTTCCTTGCTGTCCAGGCAAAAATAGTCCATACATTACTGAATAAAACAAAACTATTCCAGTTTAGACCCCAAACAATAGACAATTTAATCCTTTAAATTCTTTCAAGGGAAACAACCCCCAAACAAATCATATATTTTTCATCTTTAAATTGATTTTCAATATTGCTCTGCTTTATTTGCTATCTCCCCATGTTTTCTTCTGCTTCCTCTTTCTATTGTACTTCTTCTGACATGTAATTTCCTACTTGTTTTTATTTCACTTATTCTACTATTTTTTTCCCATTATTTTTTTCCATTATTTCCTCTTTCTTTCTGTTTGTCAATTTTATGCAGGTTTTTTAGTGTGGTTTAGTGTTTTGACATGCCTTTATGGTTGCATTTATTTTTATTTACTTTTTTGCTTTCATTGTTCTGTAGATGAGACACTGTGCCAAGTCAAATCCCTTTTCAAATTTTCTTTGAATAAAAGATGAGCTCCTCTGGAATCATTCCAGATGTAGCTGCCAAAATGAACTGGCCAACAAAGCTTTCTTTGGATACTGATAGTTTCACTACCACTCTAGCTGTAAGAGGAATGCAAGAACTTTCACCATTAATCTCTTTTTTGGTCATTTTCAGTACCTTTAATTATCTCAGTCTATTGTATTTCAGACTCAGAACAAAGTGGAAAAAAAGCTTTCTTGTGCTTACTTTTGACAAATACCTACTGATGGAGACCTTTAAAAAACACTACTTGTGTGAACAGTAAAACAGAGAAAGACTGAATTCCTATAGTTCTTGTCTGTTGGGATTTTCCCATGTCTACCAGTTTGGGTGTTTTGGGGTGTTGGCTTTTTGTTTGTTTATTGCTTTTGGGGGTTCAGTTTCTCTTCCTCTATAGCACTTTTATTTCCAACTCCTACAACCTGAATATTTTCATATTTCTGCCATTGTTTCAAACCTGTTTAAAATGTGACAACCAATTCTAAAGTTTTGATTCTATAGTCTTTTTGCCTTATCTCAGTGCCTAATGGCTAATAAACTGAATGCTCCTTACGTTCACACATATAAAATTATTTTCAGTCCTGGCTTTAAAATCAGTTATTCCATTACAGATGGGGAGGATAGATTTTTATTATTATTATTATTATTATTATTATTGTTGTTGTTGTTGTTGTTGTTGTTGTTAACAGAGCAATCTTTCCACTAGTATTAAAAATACACATAGTTGGATCCAAAAAATTTTTTTTCTTATGGAAAAGGTCAGACATGCACCTAAATATTTTGTTTAATAATTGTAAATTACCTGAGAAATCTTATGGCACCCCTGATTGAAAACACATTACTTCAATGCTTATTACTGGAACTTGAATTATTAGACTAAAGCTACCATAAATACAAGATTTCCACTTGGTTTCTGAATGCCCAACATGTTGATGGATCCCTCTGCACGTACCCAAACTATTGCAGCTACACAAAACTTGGATGTATTTACTGCCAGTGTACACATAAATTGAAGAATTATTTTAATGCAAGTTCTTTTATTGCTGTGTCTGCTGGCATAGAAAACTCTAACAAGATGTTTCTGCACCATGTCGCAGAGCCTACTGGAGGTGTCTGAACTGGCATGAACCCAACAGAGTAGCATTGACCTAAGTGGGAAGCACTGAACACATCTACCAAGCATACTTTATATTGCTTATTTGTGCACATGGAGGAAGTCAAACACTTGTAAGCAGTTACTCAACTGACTTTCGCTTCTACAGAAAGTACAACACATGCACAAGTGCCATAATTACTAGGTGGGCACAGAATTATCATACACAGACGCCATGGGTCATTCATACAAAATTTTGTCCCAGAAATTCCTGACTAAAATGTGTTAGTTGTACAAACAGAGGTCTGATTTGTACTCACAATCCCAACCTCTGCTGACACAAAACAGGTATATGGACATACATTGCTGAAAGATTTTGCAGATGCTTGAACACCAAATCCTATGTAGCCTCAGAAGCATAGCTCAGAAATAAAGAAATAGCTGAGCTACTTTTGAGCTGTTCTCTTATCAAGGTATAAACCCCCTCACTGTGCCACAGTAGCATTGCACTTTGATTCTCTGTGGGTATCACTGTGGGTACAGGCACTGCCTTGTTCCAATCTAGCACAGTTATTTCTGCATAGCACCACACTGACACAGCTTTACATCCTTCTGTTATGGAATATTCAAAGAGCAATGGTATACTACAAGCTAATTAAGTTTTCTTTTACTATACTTTCTTTAGACAACGACTTTCTTCTCTTTTGAGTTAGATTCCACTGTGGACATATCAATTTACATCAGCACTAACTTGGGCTGTTTCATGTTGTGCAGGCTTCGAATATCATCAGTGAACTCTACGCTTACCAGTTAATTTATCAACAGGACAAGCTCTTGGGTGAATTGTACATTTAAGGATCAAGGCAGTGGTTGCTCTAAACATGAAGTGACAACTGGCTTTTTAAGAATAAAACAAAGGAAAGCATTTATTTATTTGCATTGTATTGCTATGCTGTACTTTAATATCACTGAAAGTTACAATGAAAATTAATTGGTACAGCTCCATCACAAATGCCTCCAGGTGTGAGAAACAGTACTAGCATAATGTCATTCCCAAGGTACTTCTGGAGAATAACACCACAGCAGTCAGTGAAGCCAAATCTCTACAGTATTTAAAAACACTTCTTACTTAGATTTGGCAAAAAGCTTCTTGGAGAGGAAAACACCAACTGTAGTAGCAGCTTGTACCTGAATGCTTCTAAATCCATTCAGCCCACCTATAATAAATAAAAACGTCAATCAATATATTTGTACATTAGATTTTCAAAAGCAAAACAGAGAAACAAATTGGATGCAAGACAGTGCTATGTTTATAAATGCAATTAACAAAGTACACCTACATGCAAATCATCATCCATCAACACATAGCACCAGCAGATATGAATTTGCACACATAGAACAACATGATATAGAAACGAATAGACACATTCAAATATGTACGCAGAAAGTAACAGAAACAAGAAAACTCTGTATCTGATACTCAATACTAAATCAAAACAAGGTGTATGGCTATACAACTTGAGGAAAAACACTTGGTAGCTTGCTTTTATCCTGTTCTCACCAGTTCTACCTTCTTTCTCCAATGAATCTTACAGTCTCCCAGGTCTAATCCTGCTCTAATCCTGGAAAATTTCTTCCCCTGGAAAATGCACTTTTTGTATTTTTTTGTAAGAGAATGGATTTCATGTCCAAGAAATATGACAGAAAGAAAGAAAACTAGTGCGTAGAGGAATGCTACGTAACACAACAAAATGAGCTCTGTTGTAATTAATTGCTGTATTGAGCAACCTGCCCATGGTAGGGAGGTTGGAACTCTATGATCTTTAAGGTCCCTTCCAACTCTAACCGTTCTATGATTTAAAACTGATAAATTGAGTATTATGTTCTCAGTTTTTATCTAGAGGAACTCTGAAAATCTCTCACTCATTTTTTAAAAAGTTCACTAAAGCTTTCATACTAGAAATGTGCATTCCAATACTATCTTTACAACTGTGTATGTATTTTAGACACCAGGTTCAATGCAATGAAACATGACAGATGCTGCCACATTATACAGACAACACAGACATTATACAGACAACACTCTTCTAGCAGGAGGGACAAAACCCATTTGTATCCTTCATTTTTTGCCTGTGGAAGACAAGCTTTTCAAAATGCGAATGGATCCCATCTTCTGGACTTCCATGTCCCAGATGCCTTTTCTTTCTTTGGATTCAAGACAACTGTTAAGGCTTTTCCACTGCATACAAGGAAGAAACTATCTTTCACCTTTTCATTCTTCCAATTATACCTCTACCCAGCAAGTAGTTACAGATAATGCAGGTTATGGCAGACAAAGTTTACACTTATCAAAATTATATTCTCCTAAAGCTGTATTTCAAAATATTGTTCATTTGTGCTGTTACACAAATAAATGCATCATGATTTTGTTGTCATCTGACTCCAACCATTAAAAATACTAATTAAAAAAAATATGCTACAGGATAAATGTGGCAATTTAACACGTTTCTTCTTACAAGCCAAATATTCGAAGGCTAGGTTGAGCTTGTTCCAACTTACAGAATTTGACTTCTGGGACTATAACCTACTGTGATATTACTGAAGAAAGAACATATAAAATGGTATAACAGATTTATAAGAATTTTTGTAGTGGCTCTGACTATTATTGACATTCTTCGATTATCATTGACCTTTACATTCTAGGACAAATACTATTCCCTAGAGTAAGCACTTAGAAGAAAATCTAATGTGCCATTCTTGAACATGTCATTTTTATGCTACTTTAAAAAAGAAATGCTGCTTAACCAGCTAATTGCGGAAATTGCATGTCATCTAATGATAGCTCTTCTCTCTAGGAAACCTACAGTAAATTAGCACAGCAAATGGGATGGGGCAATTCCACTGTTTTCTGGTAGACTGCAAATGATAGATGTTCCTGGCATCTAGAAACATTTTTACTTTGTTTCCCAAAAGCTGTAAACTCATTAGTGTCTCATCATATTCTTGAAAGCAAAACCCCACAGCATGCACTGGACATCTGGGAAAAGCTGTAAAAGCAGATTAATCACTGCCTTTTTGTGATATGATGGAAACACAAGAAGGATCTTTCTACTCCTGGCAACTACATTTTTGTTCTATTCTTCTAAATCTTTAATCCCTTTCTCTGTGCAAAGGAATGTTAACAAGATGCCTAATTTCTCATGCAGGACACTTTCCAGCAAGAAGTGAATTGATCAATTCACTGATTTTTCCCTTTTTCACAACTATATCTACAGCTACTTTTTGCCAGGCACAGACAGTCATGGAAGGGCCTTCTTTCAGGGTAACTACCTTGGGTGCATGTCATCTTTCTCCACGGAACACCCCGTGTCTTTGTCATTGAACACAGGGAACTCACCTGCCTGCCATAACCAGAATCAAGTTCCCAGATGAGCATTTATCTGTCACATTCCATTGCAAACAACACAAGTATCAGAGAATTTGATTAATGAAGAGTGTAAGACAGAACCAGTGCTGAGATGTTAAGACAGAATAACAGCTAATAAAACTGTCTCTTTAAATAAGCTTTCTAGTCTGTTAAATGATATAGCTCGTAGTAGCAACAGATTTTTAAGTGACTTTTCAAACGACTCCATCAGTTATCAATGAAAAAATGTTAGAAATGGCAGATATGAAAAAGCTTTACCTACAAGATCCTGTCCACTGAGCTTTGGGCCCATTTCTGTATCATTTTCACAGAGTTTCTTATCAGAGTACCCTATCACTTATTCCACCTCTGAGCCCGTATGCTGAAAAGTTTAAACCACACCTTAACGTCCTTCATTTAATGCAGAATTTTAACTGTAAATTTATGCTCTAAATGGTCTTAAGAAATTGTGAACTGTTTTGTTTTTTTTTTTTAATAAGAGTCACGATATTTTAAAATGTTATTGATGGGAACTTTGCATAAGAAGGAAAACCTGAGTTGCAAGTTCCTTCAAAGCCTACACTGTATTTTAAAATATGTCACACAATAATTACAAATGTATCTTTAAAGAGTATTTAATTGAATTGTGGACACAACCTACTCAAATATATTTTCAAGCTCTGAGCTATGCCAAGTCAGGCTTCTGGGACAGGTTTAAGAAGAGAAGTCAGAAAACGGTATCAGTTTGTATTTATAGCTTGGACCACAATGAATTCACATATAGAGGAATCGTATGGAAATGTACTTTCAGGAACAGAGGCCTGAAACTATTAAACTTTACTAACATTTCCTACAAAACATTCAACAAGACAGAGTGCAAAGTATTATTTATCTAGTTCTTGATTCCAAATATTAATCACATAATTAATAAAAATGCAAAGAAAGCCTGGTGAAAGAATGGAAATATGAAGTGATCTGGGTTTTTAAAGGAAACAGTAGACAGCCAATAGCCCTATCTAATATATGCTAAATAAAATCTTACCAAATCATTGTTTCCTTCAGGTCAAAACAGTTCACAGAAAGTATCTCTTGGAGAAGGAAAAGACCCTCTCATTTTTTGACATGTTTATCTTTAAGGCTTTGGCTTTAAATTCAGAAGATTTTAATTAAGTATCTAGAATTAAACTGAGCAGAATTTATAGCCAAGTTCCTCCCACACACTACTCCTCCACACTAATCACCAGGTATACTCTTTCAGCATACACTTATCTTCCTTTAAAGCAAACTTTCTGAAGCTTTTCTGTTGTTACAACTTAAGCTGTACAGCCAGAACAAACCAGAAGCAAATCTCTAAATCTCAGAAGTTGACATTGTTGAGGATCATCCTGGTATCATCTGCTTTTGTTTCAAGAATTATCACATTATTATCTGCACTAGCTTTAGTTTCCAGAATACCTGAAAGGAAAAGCTAAGAAGAATCTTTGATGCTTGGGACTTATGTGTACATAATGCAAAAGCTTTCTTTGGTTTTAAAAAGAAAGGAAGAAGACATCCCAGATGTGCAAAGACTTCTTTTCCGATATGGAAAGAAAAAGCAGAAGACATTTTCCTCTTCCTGAAAACCTGCAGTCACTGCTCGTTGGTAACACTAGGATAGACACCCATTGATTTACCAAAACAGCAGCCTGTTTCCAGCTTCCAATGATTAAATAATAGCTGTGTTCGTAAGCTGGGTTTCTTAAATAAGTGGAGTGTTCTGGGCCTCATTTTTCATGTTGCTGAAAATCCCTGCTACTAGATCTCCCACTTCTGCCCCTATTACTTAAACTTGTATTGCAATTGAGGTGATGTAGGAGTCTTCTATACAAGTATTGATTACAAAGACAGAACATCAGCCAGATCCACATCTGATGAACATCAAGTTACACTGACTTATACCAGATCATTGTCTGACCTCAAAACACATTAGACCCCAAAGCCCTATTCATGTGCTAGAGAAAAATTACACAAATCCCTGTTTAGTAAGTATGGTTATGTCCAGCAGACACTTTCAAAATAAAAAATAACATCTTTTTCATCAGATAATTTAAAAGAAAAAAAGCCAGTGATCAAAGAGATTTTTCACTCAGTTTTACCTACACCTAACCTTTCATACACACAAATTAAAACATGAAATCAACAAAGATGACACAACATTGTATAATTTTAAAATTACTGAAGAACAATTTCATATCATAAAATAATTTTCAGAGATATCCTGATGAATAATTACTGTCATATTTTTACAATGCAATTAAAATCAATAATAGTACTGAAACTATAAGCCAACATATTGCCCTCTGCTCACGCTGAATGCAAGTTATTTTTCAAACCGCTAAAGTCAGAAAAAAAAGCTATTCCTTTATTAAAAGAGCCTATTCTTACTAAATAGCGACTATAACAGCACCTGATTCTCATGTGTGTCTTTTGGAGAACTCTGATCCTCCAACAAAGTAATGGAGGTAGACACTGTAATCATCAATTAAATCATCAGAGCAAGCAAATTATATATTAGCGACCAAACCCAAATAAGTTGAGGAAAACTAACACAAAAAAAGGAAACTCTCCCTTCACTTGCTTCCCCTGCTGCAAAGATAAAACAGGAATTGATCTTTCATAATTTAAATCAAAAGTAGGATGAAGGGAAAAATCATGACATTCTGGGAACATTCTCCTTTGACTTGGGTTATGCAGAGAATTCTACTCTCATGTTAAATAGAGGTCACTCCTTATACAGTGGTAATATTTAAAACATGTTGAACACTTCATAAGCACAGAGAAAGAAATGGTTTAGGCAAGAAGATTTAAATAAAATATAAATTGATGGAAAAAAAAAAAAAAAAAAAAAAAAAATGGNAAAAAACAGAAAAAAGAAATATACTATGTATTCACAGAGGGAAATGTGCTGTTACCTTTACTTTTTTTTTTTCATTCCATAGGCAGCTCCATTTAACTGCCCAGATTGAACTGCCAAAAAAGATTGAATAAATGATCTTAAGTCAGCAGTGTCATCAATTGCCCATGTGTTACCTGTTTTCATTTTTAGAATACAGCTCTTATATTAGAATCAATGAAAACAATGTGGATTTCTATGAACTTTGGATCAAGGTAGTCATACTAAGCATGTCAGAAGGATGCCGGAATCCATATGCACCACAAAATAGCTTTTAATGTAAAACTCCAGTATTACTGCAGTCTGAAACATAAAAATTGTCCTTTCCCCAGCCCAAATCATCCTAGTCTGTTTCCATATATAGTATTAAATTATACATAACAGCCATTATTTATGCCACATATTTAAATAATTAACCTTGAACTCTTGGCAGAAGCACCAGAACCTGTATCTTATCTTGCACCAAGCCTGCCCAAATGCCAAGTAACACTTGAGTGTTGTAATATGCTTCTCCTTTTTATATCTCTTTAAATCAGTAAACAGTGACAAATCTTTGTGATGGCATTTCAAAAATACATAAATATCTACAAGGTAGTTTACAATAATAAGCTCTTGGAAAGAAAAAAAAAGTGGTAAGCCTAGACTTTACTAGAACATGGATTAATTTGGTGAGACACTGTGCCATTTGCAAGTAGCTTGACTCATTGCATATGAAAACTAGAGTGGCACTTGCTATCTGCCTGAATGAGTTTCTCGTAAACAAAGCATGATGTGTACAGATTTTCCTGTCACTGCTTGAGCTCTGTCTACCTTTTAGGGTTTGGGGTTTTTTTTGAAACAAGGAAAAATGCGGGAAATAAGAAATTACACTTGAATGTTGAGTCCCACAGGCCCAGGAAACCTCATGTTCTGTCCTGAACTAAAGCTTTAGGACATACCAAGAAGAGATGCTGAACAAAGGTTTTTTAAAAGAGTTCAAGCAGACTAAGGTGTGTTGCTCCTAGCTACTGACCAGCTCTGTTCCACAGATAAGACTACATCTCTAATATCCACAATACCAGCTTCCAACCCTGCCAATATGAAACCCAGTGGGAAAAACCCCATGCCATTTGTATGTAATGCAAATACCCACACCACTCCTCCTGGTACACAGAGTCAGCTTCCCCTCTGTTATTTACCATCCTGCTCTGAGAATCATATAAAGCTTATTCCTTAGGGTAAGATATTTTCTTAATGGGCAGCAAGTTTTGCCAGACTTGTGCTGTTATCTAGTATTTTCCCTGGCATTATGTCAAAGAAAGGTTTTTAAAGCCTTGCCCCTATGCTGAAGGGCCTGTTCTAAATGCCTGTGATCAATAAGGTGCAGAAAACTGAAAAAAACTAACTAAATTTACATTTCAAAAGTTTGAAGCATTTACTGGAAGTCATGGGATTGAAAAAAACCTTTAATCCTTCTTTTCTAGCCTAAATATGAAGAAATTCTTGGCATGAGCCCTGTCATGTTACAGTGCAAAGCTGGTGGAAGGTTCTAATTGACTTCAGCTATAGAATACATAAAGGATGACGAAGACATTCAAATGCTACAAAGAAAACTGATGAATTCTCTTTTACAGATTGCATAACAAACGGGTTTTGTGGAAAATCATCTCACATCACCCTATTAAAAAAAGAGAAGTGCTCAGAAAATATTCCTTCTCTTGGTAGCACCTGAATATTTGTACCAGTAAGGAAAAGGAGGAGAAGTCACCTTCTTTCTAAAACATTAAATGTTTGACCTTGGACACATACTGCTTTATCTGTATCAGTCCAAGAAAGCCAGATCTCTTTCTGTGCTGTCGTTTTAAGAACTTTGAGATTCCTGCATGAAAGCCACTATAAATGACACTTGATACTCTCATCATTTTATTAATTAGCTATTGATCAGAAAGTTCCAGGCTTTATGCAGCAGAAACTGACCGGACCATGCACAGCTATATGCTGAGGGAACAAACATACACAGCTGTTGGTTTTTCCCCTCTCTTGGCTCCTTTGCAGAGGGAATTGGTTTAGCAATTTAAAGTTATGTTACAGGCCTCATCTTCCTAGCTTCAAAACCAAATAATTTTACTATAATTAAAAGACATATTCAAGATATCACATCCTGTCTTCTTGCAATTGCGCTTGCAGGATAGGACTTGAACTGCAGGTGCATAATTTCATATACAGAACTATATGGCATGCAGGTATATAAATACAAGTAGCGGAGAGAATTAGTTCATATGAATCATGAGTGCTAGGGACAGGGAAAACCCTGTCTTTCCATGTGCCCTACACTGAATATACTGATGTATGCTACGCAGAAGGTTATGATACATTATAATGTTCATTTATTCAAATTATGCTGCCCTTTGACAATCCCTAACATTACATTATTTTAAATTACATATTTTAAATCAAATAAATACTTTCTTTTGAAATGGAATAATATTTTTTTCCTGAGCATTTTGCGGTTTTTCTCTCTCATAAATTTAATGTGCTTCATGACTTCAGGCCAGTCACTCTCACCTCTGTGCCTGGCAAGATCATGGAACACTTCCTCCTGGAATCTCTGCTAAGGCACATGGAAAATAAAAAGGTGATTGGAGGCTTCACCAAGGGCAAATCCTGCCTGACAGATTTGATGGCCTTCTACAATACTGCCACAGACTTGGTGGACAAAGGCAGAGCAATGGACATCATCTACCTGGACGCCAGTAAAGCATTTATCACTGTCCCACAAGACATCCTAGTCTCCAAATAGGAAAGTCATGGGTTGGATGGCCACACTCATAGGGTTATGGTCAACAGGTCAATGTCCAAGCGGTAGCTGGTGACAAGCGGAGTCTCTCAAGGGTCAGTACTGGGACCAATACTATTTAACATCTTTGTCAGAGACATGGAGAGTGGGATAGAATAGACCCTCAGCAAATTTGCCAATGACACCAAGCTCGGTTGCATGGTCAATATGCTGGAGGGAAGGGGTACTATCCAGAGGGACCTGGACAGGCTTGAGAGGGCGATCTGTGGAAACCTCATGAAGTTCAATCAAGCCAAGTACAGAGTTCTGCACCTGGGATGCAGCAATCCCAGGCACAAATACAGGTTGGGCAGAGAATGGCTGAAGAGCAGCCCTGAGGAGAAGGACTTGGGAGTGCTCATGGATGAGAAGCTCAACATGAGCCAGCAGTGTGCACTGGCAGCCCACAAAGCCAACCGTATCCTGGGCGGTATCAAAAGAAGTGCAGCCAGCAGGTTGAGGGCGGTAATTCCACCCCTCAACTCTTGTGAGAGCCCACCTGGAGTACTGTGTCCAGCTTTGGAGTCCTCAACATAGAAAGGACATGGACCTGTTGGGACGGGTCCAGCAGAGGGCCACAAAGATGATTAGAGGGCTGTAGCACTTCTCCTATGAAGACAGGTTGAGATAGCTGGGGCTGTTCCACCTGGAGAATAGAAGGTTCCAGGTTACCTTATAGCAGCCTTCCAGTAATCTGAAGGGAGCCTGCAGGAGAGATGGAGAGGGGCTCTTTGTCAGGAAGTGTAGTGATAGGACAAGGGGTAATGGTTTTAAACTAGAAGAAGGGAGATCAAATGTAAGAAATTTGCTCACCAAAAAAGTTCAGAGTTTTCACAAAGAAATACCAGCTCACAAATGTTTCTGATATGGCAGTGCTTTCTGTCTATCGAGAAAAGGAAATATCAGCTCCCAAAAGATGCCTTCACTTTTGGTAACTGCAATCATTTAGACTTAAAGTGGCTGACCAGAGATTTTCTTTGTGTGTGTGTGTACACTGCTGCTGTTGTTTTTAAGCACTCAAACCCACAGATGATTTGAGCCAATATTGACCTTTAAATATCAGTTATAACACTTTGAGATAAATGAGTGTTGCTACTTGAGAGCTGTGTGAGGCACAGAGCAACAGGGGGAATGAGTGGCTGAGCTGGTAGCACAATCAGTAGCAGCTCTGATTAATGAATAAATACAGGTGGGACAAATGAGAAATAATTGAGCTTTTTTTTTTTTTTTTTTTTTT
>VZRU01014720.1:523909-553384 GCA_013398155.1 Pedionomus torquatus
TTTTTTTTTTTTTTTTTTTTTTTTTTTCTTTTTCCTTAAATGTCTCAGTCTACAAAAAGCAGTGAGGACAAACAGTGACATTTTTAGCCTCTTTTCCATTATCAGGAATTAATGAATAGTGGGCTCAGCTTGTCTAGTATTCAGTGCAGCAGTACAGCCGTAATGAAGGTGATGAAGAGGATTTTTACTGCTGTTATTTTCTCTGTTGCATTCCATCATGAGTATTTTAGCTTTGGCCATTGCCCCAGGCTTGCTTGATGTATTTGTTGGCCTTCTCCTAGCCCTTCTGGGGCTGTCCTCCACTCATGTGGGCAGCATAAAAATTAATTAGCCCCTGGAAGAGCTAAGAATCAAAAGCAGTTGACATTCACCACCAGTGGTGGTCTTTATGCTGCAGACCTACTGGCTGTGGTCTCTCAGCACACATCTCAGGAACATTCAAAGTAAATAAGTCATAGATTATTTCAAATTTACTCAAAGTATATGAGGTCTTGGATTTTCAACTTGACTCTCTTCTGTACTTCTACTGCCCACACACCCTTTTCACTCTAGTTTCATTACTTCCTGCACCTGAATTATTTTGCTGGTCAAATTGCTGAGGGAATTCCTAAAAAGGAATATATTTTAAATGTGAAAAGAGGTCTTTGTTTTATACTGTACAAAATCAAGCACTGGAATTGTTTCCACTACTAGAACCCATCAACACTAAAAATCATAAAGCTTGAGAACCAAAACAAAAACTATCTGGACTTCTAATAGCAAGGAATCTTCCAAGAATGCTTTTATTCCCCAGTAAAACATTTGTACATGAAGGATTATACAGAATATCATCAACCAGCATCATATTTGAGAAAGAAATTTATGAGTAATGGATGCCACTATCACTAATCACTTAATATTTTTCTGCTTTTTTCTTTAAAATCTCTGGTACTGGTCACTATCTAAAAAAAATACTAGATCAGGCTGAGTCCTCAGCTAATGTGGCACAAAAACTCATTTAAACTTAGTATCTATATATTGCAGTGAAATATGGTAAAGTAGAAAGGTGATCACAGGAATGTAATTAGGAAATAAAATCTTCAAGGAAAAAAAAAGGCAAAATGCTAAAAGTTAATTGTATTTGTGAGTAGGAAGTATTACATGTAAAGTACTCCTACTGCCATTCACACTTTACTTTTAATATAGTTTAAGGTCAAATCATCTTTAATGTGATGTGATGTGCGGATAACATGCAAATTCTCTAATGTAATGTTACAAGAATATACATAAATATTTCAAAACCAAGTGGAAAGACAAACACAATTCATCTTGTCTAAACACACATTCTCTTTTCCCTGAATCCTCCTCCATAGTTAAAGACTATGATCTACTGTAGACATTTCCAGGAATATAAATCTTGCAGTAGTCGCTAATGATTCTCTGGCAACAACACAAAAAACGAGAAATCTAGCTTTAAAAAAAAAAAAAAAACAACTCTATGAATGAAATGCAAATTCTGTTTTCTCAAGAATCAAGAAAGTGCTTCAGAGATATGTCTGGAAGAAACAACTAATAGCCCCCTGGATGGAAGCAATAGTGGAAATGTCTTATTATTTATACCACATTAATTACTGCTATTGAAATGCATACCTATAACAGGTCTTAGAACTTAGTTCATATACCAAACTATTCAAATATATCTTCTACCACTTGTATCCTACTCTTTAGGACCATGTATAAGAGAAGAGCATAAGCTTACATGTCTGGTAAGTAGAGTTTGTCAGAGTTTTCATGATCATTAAAAAGCAGTATTTATACGCTTAAATATTTACAATTCTATGGAAATCACTAAAAGGTACGCACATATTTCCTAATAGTCATGCTGGAGATAAAACAGAAGCTATGACAAGTAACAGGCTTCATACTGCAGATATTGCAAAATGCTCTTGGCCCACAATATGTAGTGAGACGAAAGAATGATACCAATCTGCTCTGGGTACTAGAGTGCACTGTTGATGGGTTTTGGATTACTGTTTTCCTTCACAGTTTTTAGGTAGATGAGAATAGTGCGCGGAACTGAGTAGGCTTAAGTACATTATGGTAATATCACAAACTACTTGCACATATTTCCCAGGCAAACTCATTAACTGTCAAAATATAGTAAAACAGCATTTAGTCAATTTCCATCTATTTTATATCTCACACTTTCCTATTCCTTTCTTTTAAAGATAGGGGGAAAAAAAACAAACTGGAAAGCAAAATTATGTGCAAAACCTGAATACAACACTGATTTATGAAGAACATATACCAAAGATGCCACACCCCACACAAGCCATATACTCTACTCAATTTAGAAATCTGGCACACCCAACAAAATGGACTGTCTCCATTACACTAACCCAACAAAATGGAACAAAATGAAGAATATTCCATTCCCAGAAAATTGTTTAATTTGTGCTTGAAAGTTTTATTTAAAAGACATAATATCACTGTCTCACATACAATTACATCTCATGTATAATACTATTTTTATTTATTAGCAAGTATATGGTACTGTTAAGAATTCAGGGGGTTGTATATCTCTTGATGTTTAAGTCTAAGTGTGAGGAAACTCGATAAGTATCTGACGATAACTAATACTAATATGAGGAGGAGGAGAAAATAAACTCTTGTACTCTCTTTCCAACATTTTTATTTCTCCATGAACTAATACGACTGTCACCTTCTCATAAGAAGATAAGGAGATCTATTAGCTGCAGCTGATAAGCACTCTAAAGACGGTTATTTCTTCACTGTGTTTCAAAACAGAGGTTCACCTTTCAACTATATGTGATAGAAGAAGGATGGGTTAGTAAAAGTCTTCTACTCAAAATGAAGCAGCAGCTGCTGAACAGATGGTAATAAGTAAGAGAGAAGTAGTTACATTTGGGGGCTCAAGTAAGATATCTAGATAATTCAGCTATTTCAGTTGTAACTAACATGCATTACAGATGTAAGACTGCAATTACTTTTCAGTAAACCTGTATTACTTGTGTCTTTTATGAATAACAGTATCTGAATGCTGATATTCACATCATGTAATTCATTACCACTGACTGATCAGCAAAAGTAAGTTCATACAAATAAATACATCTTCAAGCAATTTCCAGTAGAAGAGTAACAGATATCATTTCTATATGTATTTGGATATCATAGCTATAGGAATATGCTAGAAACTGGAGCAAGACTCCAGACAAAAAGGTAGTGAACATCTTTTCCAGAACACCCTTCCAAAACAGATAGTGGAAGAAAAAAACCCAACATGTAATTACCTAAAAGAAATATTTTGGAGTTTATGAAAGAAATTACACGTCAAAGGTGTTTGCAATAAACAAGATTGAACTTGATGGTCAGAAGATTTCAGGAAGCCTTACCCCATATGTTAATCTTGTTTTTCAAAATGTAATAAACCTCAGAAAGATTAGACAGAACTGACAAATGATTCATCCAAAAACTTATATTTGTGCTTTCCCCCAAATATAGTATTTACTCTAAATTATGTGTCAGGTATTTGGCAGAAGAAAGCTGCAGAAAGGGTTCTTCAAGGTCTCAAACTATACTGAAATGGAAGTAATCTGTTTTTTTTTTATTTGCAAACCAAGCAAATAATCATAACTCCACAATCATTTTATTTCTACCAATAACCACCTAGACCTAATTTGTCATCGTCAGTATTTGAAAATGTAGCAGATGTGGCTACTAGAAAAATAAAAGCATTACCTAGAAATCTTTACCGAAGAGATGACAGAGCTTCATGTGTTTTAAAATGATCATTCTTAATTAATCTAACAGTTTATAATTATGCTGATTTTGGTTTTATACAGTGAGATTTAAACTGCTCCAACCAGTATCTGTCAGACAGCAGAGCACCAGTCACACATCACATCATCTTTCTGTTCTTCAACAGTTTCTTTCCCTTTCCCACTTGTATTTCATTCTTTCAGCTGCTTCTTCTATTGCCCTTCAGTTTTTCTGGTTTTATTATCTTCCTCATTGCTATAAATAAACAAACAAAGCACAATACTCACTGATTGCTTTTTTACATGCTAAAATTCTGTGACACAGTATTTCACAGACAGAAAAAAAAGCCTGATCTCCAGGATAGAATTCATTCTATTTCTGAAGTAACCACCAATAGCACATTACAATAACAAAAGCTACATTTTTTTTCCACTGATCATGAAGGAAGAAACATTCAAAGTCCTCCTAATAAAGAATTTTCTTAAAATGCTTTAGCCTTCCATTTAATTGATGAAGAAATTTTGTACAAATTCTCTAAGGAGTACTTAATTTCTAGAGCAAGTACACAGATGAGAAAAAAAACGTTTCACCTTCATCTTTGAATGCAAAAAACTCAAAAGTTTCTGGACATTTTCACCTTTTCTTTTCTGTAACAATAGAAGAAAATTGCTGTTGCTCTCTCTGGCCTCTCAGTCTTTTGGTCAACTGTGGGACCTCCAGAAGAAAAACAACTGCAGTTTTAACACATTCATCAATCTTCATCATTAACAGGCTTGGAAAATAATTTTGTGACCATATCCAACCGAGGAAAAAAGAAACCCTCTGAAACCATGTAAACCATGCTTCAAAAGAGATGAACAATGCAAACTTCAGCGCTCAAGAAGAGTTCAGAGTGGATGAGTTCTTGTGGGGACCTGAGCTGGCCCTCAAAGAAACTGCAATTCTTCCCCCCAGACCATCTTTTTCCAAGGGGCAGTAATTCTTAGATATACTGCTGGAAAGTTTAAGAAACCCTGGAACAAATATGTTCCAACCATGGATGACATCTGGAAAGCAAGTGATAAAAGGCTGTATAGAGTGAAATTCTACCTCTCTAAGAAGCAATGGCCAGTACATCAAAGACATCATTTGAAGAATACAAAGCCTTCCCAAGTTTATAATGTGCAAAAGCCCTGAAAGCAGACTCTGATTTCAGGTTTGGGCTTGAGCAAACCTCAAAACTATGCTGATGCAAAACCAAGGTGTTTTGGGGAAAAAACCCATAAATAGTCATTTTTTGCTTTCTGTTTTGTCCATTATGAGTGTTGTATGTTGAGACTGACTTTCTTTCAAGGCCTTGTCTCTGGACTTTCTGGCTTTTAAAATAAGACTCTGCCCATAATATCCCAGAAGTTAACCTGAATTCAGAACAAAATGACAAACATTTAGGAAAAAAAAAAAAAAAAAAGAAATTTAGAGAGGGAAAACAAACTCTAAAAAAATTAAGAGCCTCTTTGCAGTAGTATCAAAAATAGAATTTTTTGGCCTCTGATAGTGTTGTTTTGATATGTCACAGGCTATTACATCAGTCATGTTCTGTTATGTTAATGTATTGAGATGAATCACAGTAATGCCACAGCAGCCAAGAAATGTCAAACACCAATACCTTGACATTGAGAAACAGGTCTTATGTATGCTTAGGCCTTTTGACTCTCCATTTTATATTCCACTGAAATACATAATCCAAGTTCTATGCACTTACTGGAAGTAGAAAATGAAGAAAAATTTTCCCTTCAGACAGATTTTAAGTAAAGGAATTGTAGAACTTGAAGGTTTCACCTTCCCAGACTATCATCTCTCCGTTTTAAAGACAAGTATACTAATTTATTCACCCTGTTGTGATGAAAAATCTTGTCACTGAGGTATATAAGAAGGAATGATGAAAAGTTGCTGAGAAAACGCAAGCATGTGTGTTTCCATGATGTAACATGGAGGTTTTGTTACCTCCAATGAGGTAACAAAACTATTTCAAGTGTGGAATCCTCTCTTTTATTTTTCCTAATGGAAACTGCTAAACCAGAAAATAAAATGTTTGAAACAACATACTCGAAATTAGGTAATAAGAGCATCTTTAATTTTAACACCATGTCAGGTCTCTGATCCAGCTTTTTCTTTTCAAATGTCTGCAAAAAACCTCACCCATATACAAACAAGGAGGTTAGGGGTTTTTTTTTGGTAGAATGGCAAAGCAGACAGGCTTGTGATTAAATTCAGTGACTACTGTTATCTACCAATACCCAGCAACTCTGCTAAATGCAATGGTTCTTGATACTACAACAATGCTGTGTGCTGTACCGACACAACTTCTAATTTAAATATCTATCAGAAAGCCTAAAAGAAAGTCTTCATTTGGCCAGTTTGTCTGTAGTTAAATCACCTCTTCCTTTTCCTTTAGAGGATGAGTACATTAATCTGTATTTTTATTGCTTGTTCTGGTAGACCTGAAGCACAATTTCCCCAGTTTGAGTACGCAGCCATGTAGATACCCTCCTTTTGTAGCACATTTTCCAGGAAACCAACCAGTAAGGTGTCAACAGCAAAGACTGCAATAAGCAACTTCATGGACTCTTTAAATTGTTCCACTGCAAGTGTTAACCTCACACTGCATTTACAATTGGAAAATTAGTCCTCTCAAACTCACTGCAGGCACAAAACAGACTCAGAGGGCTAGATTTAATAAGAACAACTTGATAAGAGTAACTCAAATTTATACAAGTACAAAGGGAAGTTGTTAGAGATGCAGTTCACATAAAAGCGATGCATTTATGCATTTCAATTCTGCCCCTTTTTCTACTTTGGCAGAAGAACATGAGGAGTAGAAAAAAAGAAGATCAAAAGCTATGGAAGTTTTGCAAGAAGCCAAGTTAGTTCATAAGTCCATAGAACAAAGTAATGTTATTTCCTAAGTTGATATGGCCTTAAGTGTCTTAAAAATGCCTAGAGCTTGCCAGAGGCGAACAACTCCTGCAGACCATCCTACTCCTCATCTACTTTTTGTTCATTCATTAGGAGAAGTTTTCCATGTCATGTCTTACCTACCTCAGTTTTCCCCCTGCCCTGAAGACACCGTGGTTACTTTGAGTGAGTTCATCTGCAAAATGTGCTCTCACTGCCACGCTCGCTCACCACATACATGTGTACGTGCACATACCCATGAACAAGCACCTCTTTTTTGTATAATAATGGCGTTTGTTTAATCTTTTCTTAAAAATTGTGATATCCTTTGCCTGTAGGTTTGCTATGCTCAATAGAATTACCAGCTGTCACTAAATTCATGTGCTGTTCATAAATCTAACTGAATTTTTTGGACAGCTGTTCATCTGGGCATAAACACATTCATTCTAATAGCTACATTAGTTCTACAAGCTTATTTGTTTGTAGTTTTTTAACTTTCACTCAGTATAATTAGTTCTAGACCCTTCTCTCATCAAGTAAGTTTTCCTGTGGTGAGAATTTTCTTACTTTCATTTGTTTTAAGCCAATCAACTACAGTTTTTGTCATAGCAGACACTGTAACATGATGGACAGTCTGTCATAAACAGATGGACTTGATCTAAATCCATCCTCAAAAAAGCTCCCCATCAAGAATGAAGAGCTGGTCCCCTGGGAGTATCAATCACCACTCAGCAGACCTTCCCAATGTTTAGTCAGCACAACTCCTGGGCAAATTTCAAGCAAGCAACAACTGGTGTGCCAATAATAAAGGCAAATAGTGGCAGTATTTTACCCAAAATACAGAAGTCTACATTTCTTCAGGCGTAAGCTATCCATATTACAGGATACTGATAGCACAACAGATACAGCATGGAGATAGAGCAGGACAATATGGGAGTGAGAGAGCAGATGGGAACTGGGTTTGGATCACAACTGTTATGGTCAGAGAATAATTGAGCAAATGAAATGTCTCTGTCTCAGATGCCTATAAATCCAAAGCCAGCAAGAAATGGGAATCTATATTCAGCACAGAAGACATTCTTCTCAGAACTAAGGGGAATGGGGCAAATTTCAATTCTATTGAATTGTTTGAGTGATCTTCTGAAAGATTGTCTCTCACTTCTTCCTGAGAGAAAATATCTTTTATTGTTCCACAGACCAAGAATGACTATCCTATATATATCCTTATTCAAACAAGCCAAGTGCAGAGTCCTGCACCTGGGATGCTGCAATCCCAGGCACAAATACAGGTTGGGCAGAGAATGGTTGGAGAGCAACCCCGAGGAGAAGGACTTGGGAGTGCTTGTGGGTAAGAAGCTCAACATGAGCCGGCAGTGTGCGCTGACAGCCCACAAAGCCAACCGTATCCTGGGCTGCATCAAAAGAAGCATGACCAGCAGGTCATGGGAGATGATTCTCCCCCTCTACTCTGTGGTTGTGAACATAGAAAGAACATGGTCCTGTTGGAACGGGTCCAGCAGAGGGCCACAAAGATGATTAGATGGATAAAGCACCTCTCCTATGAAGACAGGCAGAGACAGCTGAGCTGTTCTGCCTGGAGAAGAGAAAGTTCCAGGGAGACCTTACTGCAGCCTTCCAGTATCTGAAGGGAGCCTACAGGAGAGCAGGAGAGGGACTCTTTGTCAGGAAGTGTAGTGATAGGACAAGGGGTAATGATTTTAAAGTGGAAGAGGGGAGATTTAGATTGGCTATCAGGAAGAAGTTCCTTTGTGTGAGGGTGGTGAGGCACTGGAACAGGTTGCCCAGAGAAGTTGTGGATGCCCCATCCCTGGGAGTGTTCAAGGCCAGGCTGGATGGTGCTTTGAGCAACCTGGTTCTGGTAGGAGGTGTCCCTTCCCATGGCAGGGAGGTTGGAACTTGATGACCTTCCAACTCTAACCATTCTATGATTCTATGATTCTATATCATCACTGGAGACAGTACAATTAACTACTGGCTATAGTATAGTTAAAAAGCTTGTTATTTGTTTTGTCTGAAAATTCCCTAATTTCTGATTCCTTGAGATTATAGCAACTTGATCATAAGCAATTCATGGGCTTTAATTCATTTATTTGGATTTATGGGTGCTGTAAGCATCTATGAATCAGATCCGATGTGCTTCAACATAAGCATTCGAAATAAATTCCCTTGTAATAAAGTGTGGTTAGCTTCTCTATGAGGATTTATCCACTGCTATAAAACACAATACAAATTCATAAAGTAGAAAAGTTATCATTAGTAATGATTATGGCAGTCAGACTGCAGCAGGATTGTTAGGAACCCCTGGTTTGGTATATTTTCCACTTAAACTAAACTAAACAAATGAAAGGATGAAGGGGAAAAGATGCAGAACACGAATGCAATGCATGAAATATGAAGACTGGCTCACACTTCTTTGTACTTGCTTCAATTTGACCACAGAAGCATGCATAGGTTAGAGGAAAATGAAAGTGGGGAGGTAGAAGAAAAAGGAAGAGGGTGGTGAAATTGAAAAAATGAAAGGGAGAGGTGAATAATAGTAAAGGATGGAAGACTGGAAGCAGAAAGCACTGTGGAGGTGAAGGCAGCAGAACAAAACTGAGAGGGAATGGGACTATTTAGCAATTCTATTGCCTTTTGGTGATATGGGCCGAGTACAGATAAATGCAAAAGTGTCTGGCAGATCAAACTGTATTTACAGGTCCTCAATATGCAGCCTTCTAATAAGAAGTGGTATATGAAGTTTTCTACTATCAACAACAGTTTTGAAATCCTATCACAACTGATCCACTAAATGAGATTCTCTACTTCCCTGAAGATGCTAGTAACCTGTACAAAAGCATACTAATCTGTTTGTCAGCATTTGCACTCTATTTCTTAAGATGCTTTTACTATAACTAATTATGTTCCACTAGCTTGTGCGTACTAGCCACAGTTGAACAAAAGGCTCAATTGTTTGATACGTATTTGAGATTTGATCCAGATAAGAACACTAGACATGGCAGAGCTACAGGTCAGGCTGCAGCTGCACCTCTTTGGTCCTTAGAAACAAACAGTGGCAGATTAATGACTACCGTAAGTTAAAACAATATGAAAGACCACATTCTTTTGAAATCTCAATATGAGGGAAAATATCATGATGTAATAATTATACACCAAAATTCAGATAAATCAACCTGCCACTGGATGTCACTGTTCTTTGAGAGCTGAAAACGTCTCAGAGGAGAAAAAGGAGGAAAAGAAGAATGAAAAACCCCACCTGCTTCCTACAGCCTTAAGATGTAGAACATTCAAAACTCTTAGACTATAAAGTATTTTTTCCATTCTTCCTTTTAGCTGTACTTGCAGAAAGGTTCTGTTTAGCAGGTGGATATCGGAAAAGAGCTCTGCAAATTGCTTGCATAAAGCCCACCAAACAATTGTGCTGTAAAAGCATTCCTCAGGTATTTCACAGACATTATCTGAAAGAGAAGGCACAGAAAAAAGCAAGTGGATTTTCCATTATTCCAATATATTTACTATGTTCTGATGGACTGTTGTGATAAGGAGGCACAAATCAGTGCTTTCAGTGCACTCTGTAAGCTGCCATCAGCTCAACAAAGCTGCTTCTATCAGCTGCACCACCATAACCAATTTTTCCATTCAAGATGTCTTGGAATCAGAATAGGTTTTCGGTTGAAGATTGCTAGGGCTTGAATCAAGATCCACTAGACATTATAATGAAAGCTTTTTTTTTCTAATTTGCCAGAATGAAATTACTTAAAGTAGGTAGAAATCTTCCCATATACTTTCTCTTGTTAATACAGAGATGAAGTAAACGTACTGCACCAGAGCAGAATGAATTTTACAGTATTTCAGGATTGCCGGCTGCTGTAGTTACGTTTTGTTTTACTCTCCAGGAAGCAAAGCAATACAGAATCTCCTGTTTTACCAGGGAGGGATCCGGCAGCCATCTGCACAGTTCCAGAACAGAGCATGACTCATACATGAGAGAGATACATAATTCATGGGATGTTCCAGGGCTGTTGCCATTCTCTTGTGTAAGAGGTGAAAAGCTGTGTCAGACAGGGGGGATGCTCAGCAAAATTGAGTTTTGTGTAAAGAGGCATCTTAGCAGAGATGTGAGCCCTTAGATGGGGCGCCTAACAATGCCAGGGGACTCAGCAATCCACTAGCATGCAATGCTCAGCTCCATGGAGTAGCGGGTAGCTTAAAGAATTGTCATCTTTTGCTGCAAGGTATTCCTAACACACTCCTTATCATCTCTGTGTAAGTATCCTGGGAGTCTTGATGGTATTTTATGGTGTTCCTGGAGTCAAAAAGATTAATCACTGATACTGCACATTGCTGAAAATTTAAAATGAAATTTAAGAGGCAGGCAGGCAGAGGTGAGAATCATGCTGTCTGTTTCTAGTCACTTTTTTAGGTCTCTCCACAGGATAAAATGCAAAATAGAATGACTGCGTTCCAAAAATATGAGTTATTCATACATGGTAAAAGATGTAGTGGATTCAAAAAGCCACAGAAGGAAGTTCTTGAAAGCCTCTTCACTTGGGGAGCAAGAGCAATTGGGCCAGAGAATGTTGTCACTAAAATAACTGCCTTATTTTCTAGAAGTTGTTTTAGCATTTGTAGACATCTGTCTCTCTTCTAACGACACCAGCTACCCACCATGCTTCCCAGGACTTCAGTGGAGGTGAAGTAGCAGTAATTATTTTACTGTTGTCAGCCCATAGTCTCATAATTCCTTGGGAAAACTGGCATTTCATGTTCCAACTACTGAGAGCATAATTTTCTAACTACCGTCAGCTCACAAATCTTCTTTGGTAGAAGGACCTTTACAAAAGTTCCACCATGGCAGTACTCTAAAGTATCCCTGGGTGACTGATTTTGTCAAGTCTAATCATCTTGGATAAGATAGCTGAGATTTCAATTTGATTATATCTGGACTAGAATTTGCTCAGGCGTGACCTTTCAACACTACGGAAGACTGTGTATACGAGCATTGTGTTGACTGTAAAGGCTTGTTGATTTAATCACCTTTTTCTGGACAATTTTAAACTTTGCCAGGGAGACTCCCTAATCAGTGACCCATGTAATTACTTTTCCATGTAGAGTGAACTTGAGAACTATTCACTAATGCTCCAAATATACAGATACCCATGTTTAAAACCCATAATCATAAATACTGCCAGATGCAAAATTTTTCAATGGGTTTTGTTTGGATCCAGTGGCGTAAAATATGCAGGAATATAAAGGCACTAGAAATCAGAAGACTCCTCTGGAACAGAGAACACATAATGGTGGGAGGTGCTACAGTGCTTGATTTCTACAGGGGACTTAAAGTTGATGCTACCCACCCCCATTCCCCCAAATGGAGGCTCTGGTCACTGCAGTACTGGTTGTTCTTGCTTCAGTATTTTCCAGTGAAAAGAAAATTATGTCACAAGCATAACCCATAGAAAGCAAAATACTAAAACAATTCCAGGATAAAACTGTATAAATAAAATAAAATCGGCAACAACAACAACAAAAAAATCTAAAACCTACAAGATTTTTTTCTTCCTGGACAGATAATTTCAAAATGTCACAGGGTCCCTTTGCTGAACCCCAGAGACAGAATGGTCAAGTGGAGACGCCAAAGTAGCAGGTCAACATCACTCTGTGTCTTTCATTTTAGGTAACTGCTTCTGAAAAACCAAAAACATTTTTATGCAGATATGAAGTAACATAAAAATGTTAAAAGCTTTATGAGAGATATGTCTCTATTTTTATGTATGTTTTTTTCTTACTTAGTATCTCAGTGAAAGAAAGAACAACTACACAGAAAAGTAGACTTTTCAGTACTGCTAATGCACTCAATTATTACATTTGTCCACTTAAATTACCTAAATAACTCAGTCACCCCTGTGGCCAGTATTCATTCTTATCCGTACCCAAGTAAAAATTTAACTTGAGAAATAAAAGCCTATAACTTGGAGTGATTGTGCTGTGTAAGATTATCAACTGCAATCAATTTTTTCGTATGTGACAAGGACCTCACACCATCTATCAGTAAATGCCCACTTTGAGACCATTTTCTTATTGGATGCAGTATGCAGAGTAAACTGTGGGATTTCTAACACTTCAAATATTCTAATATTCCCCAATTCACAGGTATTAAAAGAAAGCACATAGAAAGTGAGTGCTCCTCTTGGGGGTAAAAACACACTAGCTCCAGTCACCAAAACAGTAGAAAGAGTAGTCTATGGCTGTATCCGAGGTGCTAAACTGTACCTCCCATGGCTGCAAGTTCCCTGGGCAAGCTCAGGGATATCAGCATCACACACTAAAAATACCCAAAGCAAACTGCCTAAAGGCACCTGCAACATTCTGTACCCAAATATCCAATCTGCTGAGTCCGAGCCTAACAAACAAAATTCTGTATTCGTTCCTGGGGAATCCCACATAACCATTATGTCTTGGCAGCAAGAAACTTTGGTGACACCGGCTGATCCTTCTGAAGCTTCAGCAGAACCTTTATTTAAATTTATTGGCTTGGTCTTCTGGCTTTTACATGTACAAAATAACAACACGATACCATCAAGTGCAGTTCTTATATGCCTTGTAGTTATGGCATCAAGCTCTAATTACATTGTTATTTTCATTTTATATCATTAGATTTTCACTTTGTTGTTGTTTGAGTTTTTTTAGTTTAAGGGAATAGGAAACTACACAGAAAAGCATGGCTGTGGATTTTAATTGCTGAGCCTTAAACACAAATTATAGTAAGAAGGGAAATTAGCCAAATACGGTGTAGCAGAAAAGACTTATATCTTTGCAGTTTGCTGTACCGACATCTGGGACTGTCAAAACTGGCAGTTGAGACTCTACAGGATGAAACTTTGAAAAATATGTACGTTCTGAACTCAAGCAAAGTTTAACAAATTTTCTGCACTTCTAATTCACAGTACCGAAGACCCCTCCCCCCAGCAAGGTTAGAACTTCAGCTGAAAAAAGTCCTCGCTTCACTGACTTTAATGGATAACATAAAACAAGTAAAGATTCAGTCCACGCTATTAAATATTGGGTTTACCAGATACTATGGCCCTAAATTTGAGATTCAAGTTGAAGAGACTATGGTATTCCTAGGATAAATCACATTTATACAAGAAATAATTCTCTTCATGTAGTTTTAATTCATTCAATAATGCTTTTTGAAAGCATTTATATTTTTCTGTTTTTAATGTGGTAAGCTGCTTTCTGTGAACACCAAAACTGAATTTAATTGTAGTTGCAGAAACGTAAGTCTGCACCTGCTAGCATTATGCAGCATGTCACTTTGTGGTTTTTACCTGTTATACACTGAACTGTACCAAAATTAATTTTAGGATTGTGCACATTTTTTAAACAACATTTCAAAACCTTAACAGCTGACAACAGTAATTTAATTTCACTTTTCACATCTTCCAAAATGCTAGAGAAAATTTAATTCAAAGTCCATTTCCTGCAAACTCTATCGTGTACTTTTCTCAAAAGAATGTTTTTAGAAGCAATCTCCTTGGTACTGTTGAGAATTTCCTGTTTCCAGAAAATTCTCTGTAATTCAGAGCAGATTACAATTACAAACTTTGAGAAGAAAAAAGAAAAAAAAAAAAAAAAAAAAAAAACAGCAAACTAACAAATCAACAAAAAAAAAACAAACCTCACGGTAAAGACAAGGAGCAAACAATAAAAATGAAGCCAAAAAGGTATAAAGTCAAGCATTACAGAAATGACTATAGTTCCTGCGAGAGATACGTTCTCCAGATGGTTTAGTATTGATGGCAATTCACTACTATTTAGATGTGTTTTATGCTTCTTCAAGAAAAGTAATCCAGCATTTCCCTCCCTTTCTGCATTGCCTGTTTCCCAAGAGTACTGCTCCACAAGCAGCGCTCTCAGCTTCAGAGACATCCATAATTGGTCCTTCCCCTCTCACGCTTGCATGCATTCTGCCTCCGTACAGCACATTACCTCCATAACTTCCACCCATTTACTGACTCAAACATGTTGTCAAGCCTCATAAGTCTCACTAGAAGTAAACTGTTTCCTTAGTACTCATTCAACCTTTATTGCAGGAACTGGGTTTTTTTCTTTTCTTTAATGATCTGAATTTGGAGACACAGATATTCATGCTATTGTAGTACGCATTATTTCTCTAATACATTTTCTAAATAAGAGGTGATTAACTGCTGGAACATTTCTACATAAATTTGCTAAGAGTCTGCAAACGAGTATTACTATTATAACCATAATATTCAGGACAAAATTGTCTTTGGAATTTTTTTTAGTTCATTGTTTCACAAAAAGCCTGGATTTTTTTTTTCCAATTTTATACAGTAAATATATATATATGACTTATGCATCCAAATATTCTTTACCATAGAAGTCATTAAAAGCTTTATTGTTTTAACTAGTAGTTTGACCCCTTTCAAAGATTAGTAAAGACTGAATTTTTCATTCAATTGCTTTTTATCATCTTACAGTATGCTAATAGAGGAAATATTTATTACTTTCTTGTCCTGTCAAACATTCTCTATATGAAAAACAAATATAGGTAAAAGGGACCACCTGGGAGGTCAGAGATGAGACAACATTACTTGCTAGTGAAGCCCAAGTTGTGAATCTTTATCTGGGCTGCTGTTTAGAGATTATTCTGTACATCTTGAATACTTCAGTCTTCCTTGCTGTATTTTCCATACAATTATTCATTACAACTATTTCACCGTGAGAATGGCTCTAATGCTGAAGCTGCCAGTCCCTAGCAGACACTGCAATCTATTATATACAATCTTTCCGAATGCCTAAAATTTACTCACGAGACAAAGTGCAGTCATGATGTAAGCCGGTACACAACCCTCAAATGAAATCTATTTTCAGCTGCTTACCTGAGGGATGAACTGAAATTCAAGTGTACTAAAGTGCAGCTCAAGAGAGTTTGCTGGGCAAAATGATCAAACTAGTTCTTTTTGTTCTTTCCTAGATAACTTTGTTGATACACTATTTCTAACCCATCCCAGTTCCCATTTTTGTTTGTTTGTCCATTTGTTTTTGGGTCTTAGGAATAGTGTATAATAATAAAATATATACATATATTATTAAGCTGAATTCAGATCTACTTTGAGCTTTTATTTAATCTGCAGTTTTTTCTGCTTCTTCATTGTGCAAATTTAACAGTAAGCCAAACGCTTTCAATTTCAAAGACATTAGTCATGTAATTATATATCAGAGCATGACAGAAATCACACAAAGATCAGAAGAAAACCTCAAAAGAATTCATCTGAAGGAACACAGTTTCCAAACTTGGCAGTATTTTACATTACAAGACAGTACACTAATAACATGTCACGGGTGAAGTGCAGGTGAAGAATTTAGATTGAAGGGTTAATAACATCATTTCCACATCATATTAAGCAAACTCGTCCAACTTCAGCTGTGCTTGTACAGCCACAAGAAGTCAAGTATTTTAGTTTTTACAAATAATGAAACACCCTGAACACTGCTCTTTCTTCCTCTACATGAGAAACACTTAAATGAAAGGACAAAGTATTTCTTATAGCTAATGAGGATATTGTGAAAATTGACAAATTGTGTCAAATACTTCACCTTCTCTCTTCTCACAGCCAACACAGTAACAAACTTCCAAGTAAAGGTCTTTGCATCTAAATACGCATCTCCTTAGACTATACATGATTAGGAAAAACAGAGTGCACCCTGTATCTCATCTCTGAAAGAATCCCGGCGTCTAAACCATTTTGCAACATCGAATAGGCCACAAAGAGGCACTTTCCAGATAGAGAAACCGACTTCACTACACCACAGGGGTGGGCTTCCTTTCCAGTGTACTGGTGCTTTTGCTGAGAAGGACAAGGCTTCAAAGAACTGCACTTTGTTTGGTGACCCTTGTACAGTCTCGGTGCCCTTCAGGGGCCAGTTCTTCTGCTCCTGCAGGTAAGGACACAGCATGGGACACCAGCCACCTTACCTCCTGTCTGAGCTCTGCCACACAACAATCATATGAAAACTCACTTCTCTGTGCTTCAGCCTTCCCACCTGGAGATTGGGAGGTTTAACTAATCTACTGCAGAAAACGCCATATTACCAAATGATTTCATAGAAATCTCAAAAGCAAATAAAACCAATGTCACAGCTAACTTCTGTACTACTGCTTTTAAACTGCAGGTTGGAATGGGAAATGTTCTAGCTCACTTCTCTATAGACAACAGTTAAGCTCTAGCCACGCTCTTACTAATTTCCGGATACTTACACCGCATTCCTTTAAAAAATGCATGTAATAAGTACCTGGGCTTCAATGGACCACAGTCAAATTTCAAGCTCTGTGAATCTCAGCACAATTTCTACCTACTTTAATTCAAAGTTATTGTACTAGGTCAGTGGAGTCGTAGTCACTTACATCAACTATAAAATGCTGAGAGACAAAACTGGGAAAGAGCTGGAAGGACCTTCAGTAAGGGCACAGCCACACCAAGGCAGACATGGTATATGGCCTCACTGCATCTTAACAAGAGGTTAAAATCAGTCATTTTAACATACTTAGCAGGCCTCCACTAAGCAGCTGTAAGAAAATAATGTGAAGGATGACATTAGAAATTGTTGGATATAAAAGTAAACCAAAAAAGTATCTTTGCATCTATCATGGTGATCATGGTGCACGAAGATGAACACAACATGAAACGTGACATAGAAAAAGTGGGGAATATGGAAAATAAGCAAGCTATGCTATTTTGCTGAAAGTACTCCGGCAGTCATGGTGGTGTTTCCTGTGTCTGATGCCATGGCAACAATAATCCATTTTAAAAATTGTAGTAAGAAGGTAATATATTATCATGACAGCTGTGTTAAATGAGTGCCTCTCCTGTGTTATGCTCTTGACTTTACACAACAATGTTAAGATGTTTTTTTACCAAGTTTTCAAGATGAAAATAACATGGTGTCAAAATATTTTTTCTACCCAATCAGCACTATTGAAAAACATCACTGAGCTTTGTGTTTCCATGACAACTAGTCTCAAATGTTACAAAACTGCACCAAATTTACTTACAAAGGTTCTTACACGAAAAACTGGTTTGTGTAACATATTATACCATACCATACAAACGTATGTATGTAATGTATGCTCACAACAAAAACTGTATTGGTGATCTTTAAGCTTTCTAGATTTACATTTCTTGTAGGAACTTTTCATATTTGGTAGCGACATAATATATTTTGTTTCTTCTCTGTTGTAATAAAATATGGATTTAGCTATGGACTCCTGATTACAAAGTAACTGCAAACCCTATACACACAAGAATTTGAAGCCATTACTTATTTCCATCAAACAGAGCAGGGGCAATTTGGTCTGCATGGACAGCCATACAATTAAAAGAAAAAGAATATAATTCTAGAGTTCCCCTGGGTTTTTACACCACCATCGAGAGCTGAGAAACTCAACTTCATTGCTTCTACTAAAGACAGTCATCCTGTCATTCCAATGATTTGCGGTTAAGGAAAATAATCCTCTTAATATACTGGCAGAGACGCCTTATCAAACACGGTTGGCTATGGGATTAATGATTTATTATCACATCTAAAATCACTCAGATTAGTAGCATATCGTGATTAGTAGCATAGTGTGATTAGTGGAATAAACATCATTAGAGTATTATAAACCAAACATAACCAATTACAAATTTCAATCGATTTGCGATGGATTACTGTGTACGTTAAGTGGGGGTTTTTATTAACAGTTGGATGGAGAAAGAATTGGACTTCCAGTATTATTCCACCTACCCTGTTTGCAACAAACTTTTAAAGCACACAGTAAAATAATAATAACGGTGCTTAAATTAGGTATCCTTTGCAGATAACTAGACCTCCTAATAAAGTAGTAATATCCATTTTCAGTAACACTGCTATATACACATTCAAGGATTCTACAAGGAACTACAAAAGGAATCAGAAAAAGGAGGGTTATAACCCTTAAGAAGTGAAGTGGAAAGTCAATAATGATATTATAATCATTATAATATATAATAATATAATATAATGTTATAATTATAATATTCAATTAGAATAATGATTAACTTTTAAATGGTTATAGAATATTCTTCTAACTCACCTTTCTGCAGATGTGACTTTCTTTTGATTAATAAAAGAAGAATTTTGATGTCACTAACAAATGGGTTCAAAGTCGGTCAGAATCTTGGTTTTAATTGGCTGACATAGCCCAAGCTTGTACATTATTACAATATGGACATCAAATCAAGTTGCTACATATGTGATTCTTTATTAAGAGACTCAATTACGTCTGTCATTCTTGTGACCTTTACTACAAACGCTAAAGAACAGCATTTTTCGTGACTAAAATCGAATGCGAAAACTCTGAATTTGTGAGCTTTATCCAGAGGTGTATTTCACGACTGGTACTGCTTTGAGTACAGTGATCAGTCTTTCTGAAAGTGCTTTAGAAAGTGCTGGTGAGACTGTACTGTGGTGAGGCCACTCTGGGAAATTTTGCTGAAAATCCTACCCACATTGCAAAGCAACACCTCAGAAGAGTCATTCCAAATGACTTCTATGCAAATCATTAACTGAAAAAAAAGATTACCAAATCCACTTATTTTTGAAGTGATTTGTCTGTCTCATTGTCAAGTTCTGGTGAAAGGCAATTCTACTGCAAAGAACGGGATTCAGTGAAGCACACCGTGATCAATCTAAATGAAGTATGAAACATAACATTTCCTGCATTGATTTCACTACATCTTGCAATAATCATCCCAGCCTCCTTGATTGACTCTTAGAATGACAGCAGCCATTTTTTAGAGTGACATGTCTACAGCATCAAACACGTTCTGGCACAAAGTACCTGTTATTAAGCATCCTTTAGAATGCGATATTAAACCCCCATAAAAAAAGACCAGATAAGACACATTCAGGTTCTGTCTAGATGATAGAAAATAGCAACAAACAAACACCCACACAGGAGAAATTCTGAGGAAATCACATTGTTTCATAAGGATAAAAGGAAGAATGTGCTTTTGTAACTCAGCTTGACACTTGGCCACTGAATTGGCCTCTTTGGCAGATTTGCATCAGGCCCTGGTACTCGCTCTAGACAATATTCTTACAACCATTAAGCAACAGCAGTAATTTCTTTCTATTTAAAACTTAGATCCGCAAACAGTTAATAATTTACCAAGCAATTAAATACTAGAACAGTCGCTCTAAGTTAGCTAAGCATAACCATATGTGCTCTACAGATGGAAGAAACAGGTAAAGAAACCTAAGCATGCTTTTTCATGTGATGGCAGCATCAGAGAATGGTGAACTTAGTTTTGAAACTCCCAAATCTGAAAGAACTGTAGTGAAAACAATTGGAAGGGTTTGCCTTTTGTCCTAACTGCTTTAAGTGCTTTGGATATCAAAACCAAATGAGCCTGGCTTTTCTTTGTTTAGATGCAAAAGCAACCTCCTTCACTCCTACACACAAGAAATCAGCCGAGTCAAGTGTCACCAGAAATCTTTCAGTATGAGTTTCTGAGTCACTCTCACACTGCAGTTTCCACTTTGGGCTTTGAAAGGATAGCCAGGAACTTCTGAAATGAAGGCTGTTTGAGGAAGCAAAAATGTTTGGGGTTTGAAAAACAAAGCACAAAATCTCTGATAATGCAGCAAGCTTTTAAACCTGTAAGTCCATCTCAATTATAAGCAAACTGCAAGACCATGCAAAATAAATATTCAACCACTGAAAATCATACAAAAAGTAACAAACGTTTATGTTAGTCAATTCAAACCTTCTCACTGCCTTGCTAGCACAGGTTTAGAAGCCGTTAAAGCATACCGAGGTCTGTCATGTAAGCAGACTCCAGGTTCCTCTATTCTATCCTCACCATTTGCAAACTGTGAATACAGACAATTATCTGACACTGTGGCTGCAGAAAAAGGCGAGTACACAATGACATTTCTCTAAAACAGGTCTCCTGACCTCTGGGGAACCGCAAGACAAGCAGGCTTTGAGCCAGAAGATATTAGTTAGCTCTGACTAGATTTTTCTGTGTTTGAGCACACCATTTTTGACCCATGTAAACCTTCATCATGTTCTTGTGGCAGAGTTCCCCCATTTGAGCATCCTCTTTTCTTTCTCCGGAGCCTGGCACCTCTTAATTTCAGTTCACATGCCCTACTTTTTGTCTGAAAAGAGAGAACAAAATCCCCAAGAGGTCTGCATTATGTGGTGCATGACTCAGAGACCCGTGTTGTGTGTCTCAGCCATTCTTTCTCCCAGCTGATGCATCCTGGTGCGTATCATCAGCCCTTGGATGGAAGCCTTAACACACCCTTGAATATCCATTTCAGGTTCCTCTGATGCTTTCATTAGCCCATGCTCTTTTTAAAATGGCAAGCAACAGAGGTACGTGAAGTATTCAAAATGCAAATAAACAAGTACACTACAGATTTATAAAAGAGCTTAATAATGTCCTCTGTTTTATTTTTTAATTCATTTTCTGATAAATCCTAATATCTGAGACTCTTTGGGAGCATTTTTTGAGAATTGAGCTGAAGTTTTCCAAACATGCTTAACTCAGTTAATTCATTTTACTGGGTTAATGATTTCAGCAAAAAAAATGTCATCCTCCTGAACTTCCTATGGCAACGTGGCACCTATTATCTGCCTGCACTGCCAAGAGCAAACGTGTTGTTGGGTTTATTAATGTTACCTGAAGCAATCTGTTTGCTTCACTGCCTCCAGCAAGTGGGCATACCAAATTCACAAGAGAAATAATTGTTTTAATATTTTTGTCTTGTTTGGATCTTCATTTCAGTAACTGTCCCCTCAAAATCTGAGAAATTAATTTAACTCACTAACTGATCGCTAGATTAAAAATAAATTTAATAAAAAAGATAAATTCTACTGTTCTTTCCCAACCTTTTCAATAACATATTCTCTACCTTCACTGATACACAAGCGAGCAACAAGCATTATTAAACGTCTTTCATATGCAGGCCATTTAACTGTCTTCTGCTTTCCCCAAATGATGTGGCCTCACCTGCACCCTTGCCAAACCACCAAGACAAATTAAAGAGAGAGGGAGACATTTTCTAGGAGACAGGTTAGTATATTCTCATCTTTGCCCTGTGTGATAATTTTACCACCTCCTTAAAATTACTCTTGGTGATAAGATAGGAGCAGAAGGAAGGGTTGGGGGCTTTTTGCCTTGATATACAGCACTGCAAACTTTCTTCATCAGTTTGGCCAGAGTCTGGTATCCAGGATTATATTTCAAATATGGTAATTAATTTCCAGAATTACAACCACACTGATATAAAAGGTAAAGCCAGATGCTCCCTTAAAAATTATACACAAAATCACGTTCAATGCTATCTGCTGTCCAGATTTTTGCCAAGGGTTTGAGAGGGCTACCCCCTCCAGTGACTGCCCAGTGCCACCACCTCAGATCTGCCTCATGAAACTTTAGAGCACAGATGGAATTCTGCAGACACATGGAAGAGCAGATGAAATAGGCTGAAACGAGCTTAATGCAGAAACAAATGTTTGGCAGTTCAAGACAATGATTGTGTGGCTTTTAATGCAAATTAAGCACTTCTCAGGGTTGATTAAAGCTGCATTTGTAGAGAATTCATAAAGACACTCATGAAGTCCACTTGCTGGACTTTGGTCTAGGGTAATCACTGGCTCTCTGGAGAGACAACTGCAGTAGAAGCACGAATTCTTCTGGAATATCATATGTTGAGCATCTTCAACATTTTAAAACTCAAAATATTCTTAATCCCACATGTAGAATCAGAGCCTGAAGTAACTCTTCTGCCTTCCTGTCCTGGTTTGAGGTAAAATGAACTAATTTTCTGTTTTACAGTTTTGCTTTCTTAGCTAGGCCTCTCCTAGTTAGCTGGACTCTGAAATTAACAGCACATTGTGCGGAGCTGTTCCATCTCGCAGTGATAAGACCTGACTGTACCGGGGGATGGTATGCAGAGAGGCCCTTGTTTAGACTTATTGCTGGAAGAACCAAGGTCAGATAATTTTCGTCGTTCACCCGTCGGAGGGTCCCGCCTTCAAGGAGGAGCGGACAGGACAGGTGACCCAGGACTGACCAACAGGGGTATTCCATCCCATCAGCATCATGCCCCCCCTATAAAAGCTGAAGGATCAACAGGTCAAGTCTCTCCGCTTCTTCGTTCCGGCTCTTCTTTCCGCCTCTTCTTTCCCCTTCGTCTTTGATGGCTGACGTCCAAGGAGGGCCCTGCCTGTTCATCTGCCTCTGATCCCGATCTCGGCGTTCCTGGCTCCGGATCTGAAGCCCAGCTCCTGTCGGTCGCCGGGTCCGGTTTGGGACTTTTCCTGAGGCCTGCTGGTGACGTGGTCGTCGTCCTGGGAGCTTGATACGGTTTTGTGTTTACTGTATACTCCCTTTTTCCTTTTTTTTTTTTCCTATATTTCCTGTTTATTGTGCTGCTTATATTTTCATTAAAGTAGTTTAGCTTGTTCTAAACTCTTGAATCTCTTTAACTCCTTCCTCTCCTCTCTTTACCCAAAAGGGGGGAAAAGGGAGGGGGGTGGGGGTCATCTGTCGCTCAGGGTTTGGCTGAAACCACGACACTTCCTCAGGCCTTTAAATATGGCCAGGCAATTGAGAGAAAACAGTTTCAATTAGAGCAATTTTTATAGGCAAGTTATAAGTCCATGAAACCAGGAGTTTATAATAGCAACACTGACATAACTGTAATACAACTCCACTACAATAAATCAGTCGTTTGTCCTGTAAGTCACATGGTCTATAAATCAGAAATTTGGACGTAAATCTCAGCACTTGCTCATAAATCAGCAATACTGATCAACAGTAGGAATAATATTTTGGCAGCAAATCACATTTGCCAAAGATTGCCCTGTGTTAGTTCACTTAACAATTGCTTAAAGTTGTATTTCAGAGATTCTCCCTGCAAGCCTCAGGAACGCGCCTGCTGGAGCCAGTGTCAGTGCAGACCCAAGAACGCAGCTACCTGCCCCCTGAGACAGCTCTGGCTGCTCAGAGTAACTTCTTAGTCCAGGGGGAACCCCCTTTGTAAAGACATTCCTGTTACTAATATTAGCATCACAATAGCAGTTAGTACCCAAATAGACATCTGAAATTTGACTAACAGATTCCCCCCCACTCCACACGCCTACTTGAGAATGCAGAGCTCTTGCTGAGCAGCTGAAGCCCATGTAACTGTATTCCCACCACCCTGAGTAACCCAGCAAGCGACTGGAGGTACCTACACAGTCTCAGTGATGACTCTGCTGGTACTGCACACCTGTCCCAAAAAATAATTTACACCTGAAAGGTAGAGAGGTACAACAACAGGCATGGGATGTATAGGGAACTGAATGTAACATGGTAAAACAACCAGGCTGAAAGACAGAAACCAGCTCTTACTGGTTTGGGGTCATTAGTTACTACCCAGCTTAATGCTACAGCTTTTGTAATTCCTATCTCTTCAGTAACGATTACAATTTTCAAGTACATAACAGAAGTTTTTCTTTAAAAGGAAGAATACAGCATGAATACAAGAAGTATTGTGGTTTGTTTTCTGGTTTGCCAGTGCAAATTTGCCAATGGTTTTATTTAAAACAAACAGAAAAAAAACCCGTGACACTGAATTTCAAACTTGTAAAACTCCACTTGTAGTGGAGTGAGAATGGCACTTTCTAGATAACACTTCTTTCTAGTGCATGCATTTAATGTGAAGCATATTTCTAAGTAAAAGCTATTTATCTCCTCCATGCAATCAGTAGCCACATACATGCACATGTTTGTTTAGAGCAGTTTTAATGTTCTGCGTTTACTCAACTCAGGGACAGTCATCAAGGTTCAAGTTAACTTATTTTCCCTCTATCTTTTGATACACAAGGGAAAAGTTCTCTATTACTGAATTTTGAAGAAATTGCTGCTGAAAAATACCACTGTGCATCCATAAATAACAATACAGAATGATATAAGTTTCTCTCCTTAGAACTATTTATAGCCTCTAATACAAACCAGTGCAATCACTGAGAGTCAGACTAACTTGCATGCTTCCCTAAATTACACCTAATGCTGTGCTTTCTAAGGACTTGAGACAGCGATTTCTCCTCTGGAAAAACATAACTTCCAAAGCCATGCCTAATACTGCTATAGGAAACAATATACCAGAAGAATATAGTTTCCACTCTTAACACTGTTACTTCTTCAGTTTACAGGAACAGCACCCACATACTGAGTTGAGAATAGAACTAAGTGACCAACCCAACTCGTCTCCTTGCAATTGTAATCTACTTGCAATTCTAGTGGCTAAAAGGAGAAAAGAAATTAATGCCATTAAAAACGCCCCTCCAGCTCTCCCAAGAACTTTGTATGTGCAGAGTGGGATTCCAGGCGTGACAAAGTGCTTGTCCTTGAAGAGGACTCTCCAAACTTGCCTCCCCCTGCCTTTCCCAGGGCACTACATATCTAACTAAAAGAGCAAATAAAAGGCAGGGGGGATTGTGTGGAGACATCAGTCCTAATAACATGGTATTGTGCTGTCAAACAACAACTGAGAAGGCCTGATATATTCCTTTTGCTCCAATACCTTCTTTTAAGGCCTCCTGTACAAGCCCCTATGTGGCATGCTATTTCACAGCCGTTATCAGAACCAGCAACGTTGCAGCTTCCACCTCAAAGCCAGGTAGGTTCATGTTCTGGAGGCAGAAGCACCATACTTCTGTGGCATTATGTACTAGGAATTACAAAACTGGCTTATCCAGAAAATTCATACACAAAACAGAGAAAGATAAATTAACTAGAATATCATGTAGAATCCTTGTGTAATGACAAGTTCAGATAGCAAGACTGATATGAAGTCCCTGGTTAAACAGTATTTTCATAGTGAATTTTTGAGTAGCAAACCAGCCTGGTATGTTTTGTTCAAAAAATATTACTTTTTTTTCTACTGACTTTCAGAGACGTTTGAGCTGAGTTTCTAGTCTTTGTGATGTGTTTGTAAGAGCATTCTTACACAACACAGATTGCCTGTGTTTGAATGATTTTACCTTCATAAAGAACTGAAAAGGAGGAGTTATAATGGGAAATGGTAAACAAATTCCATGTAAAGCTTGCCATGCTAGAATGAAGTAAAAATGGAGTATCTACAGTTTGCCTTCACAACAAGCAATTTCAGTCCCAACACTTGTGATCTAACAGCTGTTGCTATTAATTGCTGAGAAACATTTCCTCTGATTTTGCTGGGACTTCTTCCTGGTGCATGTTGTTTTATGGAGACCTGTGGAAGAGGAGCAAGCCCTGTAGCAAACAAATGTTTACAAAGCTCAGGTTCCTACAAAATGTTGGGAAGTGTTAGCAGTTGTGTTTGTGTCTTTGCAACACTTCAAAATATTTTGAAATGGTATTAAAATCTCTGCCAAGCAATATATTTTAAAGATTCACACAGTCTGACAAACCATAAAAAAAGCATTCTGAAGAATAACCTTTGATTCCGAAGGGAATTTGTAACTGTGCTAGGAAACTGAAAGCATTATGAATTATGCCCAGACTTGCGAAGGGTTTTAATAGCATGATATAATGTAGATAAAATATTTCTGCCATATAGGTGTTTCCAAAGAATCTCTCAAGGATTCTTGACCAATCTCTAGTAATTTAAAAAGATTATAAAACTGTTTCTGAGGTACAATTGAAAGCTGTTAAATCCATGCAACTGTGAACAGGTAAGGCAACTCCTTTTAAAAGCTGATTCTTCTACCAAAGGTCAGACTGCTCCAGTGCACAGTGGTTTGACACTCCAGAAGGGACTGTTTTGAGCACAACACCTAAATGAACCAAAGCTGACATGTCTTTGAAGGAGAGGATGAAGGGGATAACGACAGAGAGGTAAGCTTGTTATCACCAATATGTTAACTTCACTTTAGCCCATTTTTTTTTTCTTGCATAGGTGATTATTTTTGCCAAGTTATTCTTCCAGCGGCTTAAAGACACTAAATACAATTTAGAGAGGAAAGCAAAAGAAAACATGGAGAGTTTTCTGGTAATCAGATATTCATTTATTTCCCCCATTTCTCCCTTGCTTGATTGTCCAGGATACATTAGGCTTTTGAAATATAATCACATAAGCATATAAGAACTGGTGAGATCCAATCTGGAAGTTCAATATTAAATTATAAATGAAACTCTGAGGCAGACACAATTCACCTCCTTCTCTGAATGTAAAGTGGGATAGGTAAACATTGGTAAATGTTACGTATTTCAAAACACACGAAGTTTAATCAAATTAAAGCTCTGGTTCACATTCTTTGGCTCTACTTCCAAGGAGACGTTCCTATTCTAACTAGCTGTATATTTATTTTAATATACAACACTGAAAAATATCATCTTACTTCTGTTATTTGCCTGAAGGAAATTCATTTCAAATATGAAACTTTTACACAATATTTACTGTTCAAGTACTGCAGCTTTTATTAAATGGGGACAGAGAGGATGCTGAGGGATTTCAAGAGAGGATTAAGAACAACCATTGCTAATTTAGGCTTATGTACTACTTTATTGCAAAACCAAGAACGAAGATAGGAAACCAGGGATAATCCAATTGATACTAAACACTTTGAACTTATTAACTGTATTTGAATGAAACATTTTTAAAAAGAAGGCTACAGAGCTAAAATAAGACATGCAATTTGTCAGAGACAGCATACAAACTTAATCTTTTCCTTTTTAATTTGTGTAAATGTAAAAAACAGATCTATCTTCCTCACCTTTATATGATCTACTCTGATTTCAGTGAGATTTCCAACATATTAAAATAAAGAGAAATGAAAACCAACTGTAATTCAAGGAAGCTCAAAAACAGTTTTCAATTAACAATCCCTTAAGTAAGAACACTGGAATAAAACCAGGACCAAGAGATAATTCATATTGGAAGGGACCTCAGGAAATGACCTAGTCCAATCTCCTGTTCAAAGCAGGGCCAACTCAAAGCCCTGAGCAATGTGATCTATACCTAGTCTGGTTTTGAAACCTCCAAGAAAATAGATGGCATTACCACTCTTGGGCAACCTGTTTCAATGTTTGATTGCCCTCATCATAAAAAAGTTTTTCCTTAAATCCAGTCAGAGATACAAGGACTGTAATATAGGTATAAGGAATATAAATTTCCAAAATAAGCTATACCTCATTTAATACAGTCAGCCATGGTGAGAAATGAGTCTGGTTTTGCTTCACAATTTAATGAACTAGTCCACTATTGTAATACCTCTGTACAGAAAAAAAGAGAAAGTAAAGAGAAACCCTAAGTTATTGGAAGTCCATATCATTAGGTCTCTCTTTCAGTATGGGATGGATGCACTCTCTTTAATCCAACATGTGCATTCTGAATTCAATCCAAAGACTATTGACTTTATATAACAAAACATTTTGACTTAACTTATCCTTTTATTAAAAGGATTAAAGGAAGCACAGGTGCAAGTGATGTTACAGAGGGGGTCTGCTACAGACCACCTGCTCAGAGCGAAGAGGAAGATGAGAGCCTTTATAGACAGATAGGAGCAGCGCCACATCACACTCACACACCTTGGTCCTCATGGGGGACTTCAACCACCCTGATATCTGTTGGAAGAACAACACAGCAGGGCACAAGAAATCCAGGAAATTCTTGGAATTTGACGATGACAACTTTCTCCTTCAAATGGTTGAGGAACTGACAAGGAAAGATGACATGCTGGATGTTGTTCTTACCAACAAGGAAGGGCTGGTGAGTGATGTCAAGTTGAAGAGTAGCCTTCGTTGTAGTGACCATGAAATGATAGAGTTCAACATTCTTAGGGCAGTGAGGAGGGTGGGCAGCAAGCTTACTACCCTGGATTTCAGGAGAGCAGACTTTGGACTCCTGCGAGATCTGATTGGCCGGATAGTGTGGGAAAAGGAGCTGGAGGGGAGAGGGGCCCACAAAAGCTGGTTATTATTCAAGGATCACCTCCTCCAAGCTCAGGAGAGCTGCATCCCAAAAAAGAAGAAGTCGGGCAAAATAGCCAGAAGGCCTGTGTCGATGCATAAGGAAGTGCTAGATAGACTCAAAATCAAGAAGGAGGCCTGTAGAGGGTGGAAGCAAAGAAAGGTGGACTGGGAGGAGTATAGAGAAACTGTCTGAGTGGCCAGGAACCATATCAGGCAGGCAAAAGCACAGAGAGAACTGAATCTGGCCGAGGACATCAAAGACAACAGGAAAAACTTCTATAGATAGGGATAAAGGCAAGACTAGGGAGGCTGTGGACCATCTCTGGAAGGAAACGGGAGACCTGGCCACCCAGGATATGGACAAGGCTGAGGTACTGAGTTAATTTTTTGCCTCAGTTTTCACTGGCAAGGGCTGCAGCTGCACTGCTCAGGTCATGAAAGGCAAAAGAAGGGGCACTGAGAATGGAGAACTGCCCACAGTAGGAGAAGATCAGGTTTGAGACCACCTGAGGAACCTGAAGGTGCATAAGTCCATGGGACCTGACGAAATCCATCCACAGGTCCTGAGGGAGCTGGCTGACCAAGTTGCCGAGCCGCTTTCCATCATCTTTGAGAAATCGTGACAATCTGGTGAAATTCCTGCTGATTGGAAAAAGGGGAACATAACCCCAATATTCAAAAAAGGGAAAAAAGACAACCCAGGAAACTACAGGCTGTAGTTTCTCACCACTGTGCCTGGCAAGGTCATGGAGCAGATTCT
>VZRU01014722.1:0-14886 GCA_013398155.1 Pedionomus torquatus
GCTTTCCAAGTGGCTGCGAGCAGCAGGAGACGGGTGTTTCATGCCATGAAATCCCTCCTTGCCTTGCAGCCCGGCTGGCAGGCTGCCTGCTGGGGGAGAAGGGCTGTCCTGTGTCGCTATTGACGCAAGAGCTGGGTTGCAACCTTAAAGCTGCCAAGCCGAGTGGGAGTTCTTGTCAGCCTTTGGCTAGCGTGGCATTTGCCCTGCCTCTTCTCAAATAAGCTGTAAGTTTCCCCCTCCCCTGTACCCAGAAACAACACGGAGGAGAACCCCAATACCATGGTTGGTTTTAGGTAGATATTGCCCACATCAGTTCTGTTTTATTAACTATGATTAATTCTTCTTCTGTTCTGCTTAAAAATTAATTGTGATGGCAAAAAAGATTCTACTTGGCCTGATTTGGCTATGTAGCAATAGTAAATGTAATGAAGTTGTTTGGCAATTAAGTATTTCAGTCTGCATGAATAAGGATGCCAAAAAGCCATTTATTAATAATTAAGAGTTTTCAGTAGAAAGTCATAAATAAATAAATGCTCCAGATGCACAGTGGGAGGGAGTTTGATGGTACAAACTTTAATAGTTACCCAGTAATATTACTCTTGAGATCTCTATCTGCGTTATAATCTGGTGCTGCTGTTCAACACTGGATGGAAACCCAAAACAGAATTTTAAATGAACGAGCGAACTAACATCAATATTAGTAATGAGAGTGGGAGAGCAGAATTTATTAAGAGTTTATTTATTTTAGTATTTAGTTATTTAATTTATTTATTAAGAGTTTACTCCTAATCAGCTTAGGGGTGGGCCAGAAAGAATGAAGCAATGCAAAGTTTCGGCTGGAGGTCCCTTATCCAGCAGGGATCAGTAGAACTGTATCAGCCCTTCTACTGTCAACAGCTACAGACACTGATACCTTCAAAGAGCTCAGAAGAGATGCCAGCATTAACAGCATTGGCTTACGAATGACCGAGACATAATGTCAAATTACAGATAAGAAGAAATAAAGGTTGCCAGAAAGCAATAAACACCAGTGAGAATTTCAGACCGTTGGGAATGTCTGCAATACTTCAAAGAAGATGTGATATGATTTAACCTGTGGAGTCCTCATGCGCGGTGCTGATTATCTCAACTATTTATCTTATAGTCCAAAAGTTTAGTTTGCAATACAACTGTCATTGGCTGCAAACTTGATTCAGAGAGGATAAGGTGTTGTAAATGAAGAGACAAGGGAGTGAAGGGTTATAGAAAACAGTCACAATCGAGAATGCCTTCCAGTGTTTACTTGCTCTTGAAGAATTTGAGTTGAGAATTACCAGAGGTTAAATAAATCACTTATAAAGTAATACATAAAAACCACGTATGAAATCAGGCTCTAAAATTACCTTTAAACTTTCATATTAATCATATTTCAAATTCACACCATCGCAGCAGAGCCTTCTGGGAATATTTATGGCTTGTTTGCTTCCCATTTCAATTCAAGTATGCTGCAACAGCGAGCGTTCAAAACTGTATCTGAACACCCCGGTATTCAGTGGTTCGTATCCGTCACCTCAAGTTGACTTCTCTGATTCTCAGAGGGCGATCACAGTTTTGGCTGATCCATTACCTCACTGGCTTTGAGTGTTTTTTTTATTCACCTGTGTGTTGATATTAACAGTTGGCACGTAATTATCAGTTCTAATTGAGCTTAAGAAAAAAAAAATAGCTATGTGAAAGCTTTAGATTTCCTAGTAGTCGCTTTAATTGTTTATTGTGGTGATGTTTGTTTGGTTTTTTTTTAACAGGAATTGCAGTAGCCTGAGAGAGACTTCTTCCTAATGGACAACTGTTGAGCACATTGGGACTCCTGAGAAAGATTTCAGAAGCTGGAACCACGTCGGAGTGGAAACATGTTAAACAAGCCAGTGCTGGTAGAATCCCTGATCGTGTTCGTCATCGTCCTCTCTGTGCACGCAGTGGTGTGGGACCGGTATTCCTGGTGCGCCGTCGCTCTCACCATCCAGGCTTTTTATGTCCAATTCAAATGGGACCGTCTGCTCCAGCTGGGGGGGGCTGTGTTCCAGTTCCGTACGGCAGCAAACAGCGGCCTCCTGCCAGCTAGCATGGTCATCCCTTTGCTGGGGATAGTGATGAAGGAGAGGTGCAAGTCTGCTGGCATTGTGTACTTTGAACGTTTTGGCATAGTTGTAGCTTCCACGGGCATGCTGGTTGCTCTCTTTCTGTCCGTAATAGCAGTTGGCATCACAAAACCTGTGCCAACCAACACCTGCATCCTTACTGGTATTGCTGGCAGTATAATTATCTATACCATGAAGCACTCCTTGACGGTTTCCGAAGTGATAGAGGTCCTAGAAGTGCTGCTAATTTTTGTCTACCTCAGTATGATCTTGCTGTACTTGTTGCCTCGATGTTTTACTCCTGGAGAAGCTTTGCTAGTTCTTGGAGGTATAAGTTTTGTTCTCAATCAGCTCATTAAACGCTCACTGAATGTAATTGAGGGCAGAGGTGATCCCATAGACTTTTTCCTTCTGGTAGCAGTTGTTGGAGTTATTCTTCTTGGGCTTTTTTTCACTGTGCTCTTCATTTTCATGGATTCAGGTACATGGATCTCCTCCATGTTCTTCCACATGATGACAGCAGTGCTAGGCTTAGGGGTCATCATGCCTTGGCTTTACCGACTGATCCAGAGGAACCCTTTGTTCTGGCTACTGCAGTTTCTCTTTCAGACACAGACAAGAGTTTACCTTCTTGTATATTGGACCTTTTTGGCTGCTTCAGCGTGCGGCGTAGTTTTCTACCAGAATGCCAAGAGATCATCTGAATCTAAAAAACACCAGGCCTCGACTATAACCAGGAAATATTTTCATTTCATTGTTGTAGCTACTTACGTTCCTGGACTGATCTATGACCGCCAGCTTCTCTACGTTGCTGCAGTACTGTGTCTGGCAGTGTTCATCTTCTTAGAGTATATTCGGTACTTCAGGATCAAACCATTTGGGCAAACCCTTAGGCATTTACTGTCTCTCTTCTTGGATGAAAGAGACAGTGGACCTCTAATCTTGACCCATATTTATCTCCTCCTCGGCATGTCCCTCCCAGTATGGTTGTTCCCCAGATCTTGTGCTCCCAAAGGTACCTTGTCAGGGGCAGGAGCGCTGGTCCCCTACTCTGGGGTCCTGGCAGTAGGGGTAGGAGACACTATTGCCTCCGTTTTCGGTAGTACAATGGGGGAAATCAAATGGCCAGGAACAAAGAAGACGTTTGAAGGGACGATGACAGCTATTTTTGCTCAGATCATTGCTGTGGCTCTTATTCTGATCTTTGACACCAGCGTGAATCTGAACTCCAGCTACGCCTGGATTCTGGCGTCTGTGAGTTTAGTTTCTCTTTTGGAAGCTTATACCACCCAAATTGATAATCTGCTGTTGCCTCTCTACCTCCAGATAATGTTTATGGCTTAGAAGCATTTCCAGCAGCAGAAGTTTCCCCTTTTCTAGAAAGAAATGATAATAGAATATGTGCTATAATGAGAGCTCAAAGTCGATCTAAACATTGTTTTTGGTACAGCAGTTAAAACTGTTAAAAACAGAAATGAAAAACACCTATTTAAAATAAAGGTTTTGTTTGGTCTTGGTTTTCTTTCCCCTCATTTAAAACAGCATGATTTGATTTATGTTCTCGCAAGAACACAAATGTGACTTGTGGAGGGGATTAAGAAATGCTATCTTTCTGTCTCTTCTGGGTGCTCAGAGGCAGAGGAGGGAGAGGAAGAAGAGGTAAGTCAATGAGAAGTAAAAAAGAAAAAGCAAACCTCTCAGATTATGGCATCTCTGTGTTGCATCAGAGCCAGAACTCAATTTACTGTACTGAGCCCTGCCACCTTGTATTACTGCGTATGCAAACTCCTCATTTCTGTATAAGCACCGTTTAAGGCATGTTTTATAAGGCGGGTGACCACCTTCTACACAAAGTGACTATGACTGTCCCAATGTATCCAGTCACCATCAACAGAAACTGTACTGATGCACTGTGATGTATGAACACAACTTCACATTCAGCAGCTGTAACACCTAAATTTGTCTGGGGCAGATGCAGGAGGTTTGAGAATGTACGAGATGGCTTCCTCCAAAGAGTACTAGGCAAGAGGGGTGCAATTTTAGCCCTAAAGGTTTATGCAACAAGAAGAACATTTTATCTTTTTCAAGATTTTAAACTAGAAATTCATATGGAATAACATTCAATAAAGGAGGAAAAAAAAAACCAAAAACCTAAGGAAAGTCACAGAAAAATCTAATTGCACATTAATCATGAAAGCAGAAAATCTGTTAAAGTCAATAAACTTCTCTAATACTGTTGCGGTTTTCTACTTTTCACATTTTTTGAGCTAGAAGTTTAATCAATTTATTAAAATACTTCTATCACCCAATTGAGTAAGGCCATTTAATTCTGTCCATTTTGTTAAAATTATAACTATCATTTTATAGCAAAATACCCCACCTGATTTTTCCGTATTAACAATCTTCTCGCCAGTTTGCCAAGCATCCATTAGAACAAGACGCATTAAAACATCCTCCCCGCCTCTACACTTCCCCTGAGAAAGATCCAAGAAGAACATTTGCATCTCGAGGTTGTTTTTTGCAGGATGAAGTTAACTTCTGACACTTCTTCTGCTCATTTTAGGAACAGTCTCATGCAAGTCACAGATGCCTCACACAATGCTGTCCTACAGTCCTGGGCCTGAGACTGTCTTAGGAGTGAGAGTAGGACTGGGGGTGGAGTGAAACTGGTGCTCCAGGGCAGCAAAATTGGCTCCAGAACCTAAGATTGTGTTTATCCCCGCAACAAGCCAGGACTTGACTGTTGCCCAATATACCCCCCTGCCTGGGCAGGGCTCCTGAGATTCAATACTGCTTTTCCTGAGGATGTCAAAATTGTCCACAGTTGGTTTTGGTTAATTCTGCAATAAAGCATCAGATACTTTTCGTAGGAAACCAAACTGAGCAATCGTGCTAGGCTGACTTTCCTTCACATTGAACAGGAAAACCTGCAAATCCAATCCAGCTTCTTGCTTTCATTTATGCACTTGAACTAGATGTTTTTCTGCATTGAAGGTAGTGATGCATGTAATGTGGGCAAACTATCATTCCTCAGCAGAAAGGTGCTATTCTGAGTTATTTACCCTTCCAATGGAAAAATACGGAAAGCGCTTTAGTCACATCCATCATGAGCCACAGCCTTCACCGTTACCATCACAAAATAGTAGCAGAGGTGAAGTCATTTTCCCTGCACCCCACTCACAGCTTTCAAACAAACTAGAAAAGGGAGGGCAGCAGCTCTCCCTCCATAAACTTTGAGCTCAAGGGTACTGCTGTTGCTATTTCCCAGCTTCCCAATTCCTGCTGCAGCCACCCCATCTGTCCTCCATGATGAATTCTTCACGGTGCTGACTCTTTTCTGCATTGCTCAGCAAAGCCCAAAGGGCTGAAAGGAAACTTCTTCCCGTAAAGGAACCAAATTTGACTGTTCCACACCAAACAAATGCCAGAGACGGGCAATACCCTTTCAAAAGGGATGAGTCGGCAGGAACCAGGGCTCACTCTGCCAGGACTCCAAGCAGCCTTAAGGCTTCTAGCATGTAATTAGTGCATTGATGACACCGGGCTTATATCTCAGGGTTGCCACTGCACCAGTGCCAGTGAAATCACACCTACACGGCTTCTGTTCAGCTTAAGATACAGGCTTTAGCTTGCCTTGGATGTAATTTGGATTTCTTTAAGTTCCTTAGGTTTCACCTGGATAAAAGTTGGTTTGGTTTTGTTGGGATTTTGAGGATAATCGCTCTTGTGCACACTGAGGGTTCAAACCACTCATCGAAAAACTCAACCCTGGCCCTGGGAGAAGGTCACACAAAGAAAAGATGAGAGAGATGAAGAATTTCTTTGGGTTTTTTTTATTATTTATTAGGATTTTGACTGATTGGGAGTTCTGTTTTCATAATTTCAGTATGAATTTTTAAGAACTGTAACGTTTTTAATCAACAAACCCAGAGATCACTCAGCTACAGTTTGCTAGAAAGACTTAAGAGATTGATTATAGAAGGAGACTGCCTGCTTTGTATTCATTTTACTGACAGTAGGGTTATTCTTAATCACTATTATTCAAACAATAGGACAGAGACCTAAGGGTTAAAGTCATCCTTCTTCCCATGATGCGTTCATCTGCACTGCTGGGATCGACACAGACAAGAAATGCACTAGACAGCTCCACTTAAACAGAATACCGAGTGTTTGCAAGAAGAAATACTTCTTAACTGGCCCCACTCAAGGTGCAGTGGTCTTTAATGGTCTCCTTTCTTGGGAAATTAGTAAGTTTCCTGACGAAAAGGGCTGGGTGACTGTTCTCATACTAGTAGGGTCCATGCTGTAGTGAATGCTCCTGCCTAATGCAGGTGTATTCAGCTGCATCAAGGGTGCTTGTTCTGAGAAAAGGATTAATTAATCTTGAGAGCTGATCTAGTGGAAGTTGTATTTAAAGAGAACATGATTAGAAAAGAATATTGATCAGTTACTGACTCCAGAAGCCAATCACTAGCTTCAAGTATAGAGCGATGGAAAGGGCAGTTCAGGAGTTGGCTGGAGCCTAGGGAGTAAGCAAGAAGGAAAAACAAAATTTCAGAGCAAATTCATGAGATTCAGCAGAAAGCTGAACATATTTAAGAGTGGCTGACATGTACATTGTTGATGAGGACACCTCAGATCAAAATGATCTGTGATTCCAGTTCTACAGGTAGGAAGTCAATGCTAACCGAGGTACTAGCAGCAGCAGCTCTGTGACATGCAAGGCTGCCAATAAAAGTTTATCTGGGCTACTGCGTTGGAAAGGGTCTCATTTACTCAGCTGCTTGTTAGGATGGTGACCTTACCAGTTCTCTTTGCTCCAGCTGGTGTCTTTGGCTTCCATCACATGGAAGGTGAACACGTGGCGAGAAGAGTCCGAGCTGTTCAGTTCACTCTTGTGGACGACTTCCCCATGGATGAGAATGAGTCCACCTGTTTGACAGAAACATCTATACTGCTTCTTTCAAATTGTGAGCGCTGGCTTTAAAATATAAGGGAAGTTGAAGGTTTTAAAATACAATTTTAGCTCTCTAATCTTTCTTGAGCTGTAAAACAGGCTTGTTTGGGGGTTATTTTTACCTTTACTTATAGGCAGAGGAATGAACTGGCTGTCATCGTAGGCTGGCTCTGACCCTACAAACTCCACACACGTTGAGGTACCCGGAGCTGCACGGACCATTCTCCGGGTAATTCCATCTGCAAATCCCCAGAATAAGCAAACACACATAATGATTAAACAGCCAGTTGTATTCTGCACAGCTGAGGAAGAATATCTGATTTCTCTTGGCAAAAATAAAAACTTTATTATTATAGTATATCCCTTTTTTTCCCTTAGTAATTTAGGGGGGTGTGGTGGTGGTTTTTTTTCATTAAGGAAATATTTAGGATTTTCCAGCTGTGGCAGAAACTGATGGAACAACTGCCTTTGGTTTGTTTGCTTTTCTGGCTCTTTTTGTGCATTGCAACATAGCCCTGTAGGAACACAAATAGCCATAAACTTAAACAAAGCCAACCTTTGGTCCATTTCTCCTTTCTATACGAGCATAAATTGCCATCAGAGTGCAGACCACTCCAGAATTACAAGGGATGAGTGCACTAAAATCTTTAAGAGCACTGTCATGGCTCTGACTACCATGTCACTCATGCAAGTAACAGTTTAACACTGACTAGTGCGCCCTAGAGGCGGTGAAAAACAGCAAAAAACAGACAACTCTGCTGTTAATCCAACTGTGGACACACACACGGCAACCACCATCCGTCACAACAGCCGTGACACGAGCCTGTGCTGAGCTGGGTTTGTCTTTGTGTCCCCCACCCCGGGACACCGGCTGCACCCCGACAGCTTGGAGGGCGTCCGAAAGATCCCTGCGTAAACTTGGAGGCTTTCCTCCTTTACTGAAATTTAGACCCATTTTTGACAATTGTGCGCGTGTAAGAGGATTTTTATTTCGGTTACATCAGACTGGTCAGGACTATAAGTTTTATTGGCCAGGGGAAAAAAAAAAGAAAAAAAAAAAAAAANCGACTATTACACTTAGACTTGATGAACATTTTCAAGGCTACAGTCAAAACTGTGGAAGGAGCATCAACATAGAGCAGTGACCTGCTTCACTGCAGGAAGAGAGGACCCAGTACTTTAAGACCTTCTTTAGATTCAAGGTTTATATCTCAGTGGCCTGGAAGAGAGACTCTAAATCACAGAATCACACAGGGGAAGCTTCTGAAATAGTACTGAAGTAAAAAAAAAAAAAGATTCAGGAGCAGTTTTAACAGATTTTGGAGTAAATAAAATTCAGGACTGTCCTGCCTTGTCCCTGCACCCTCTGTGATTCTGTGGTTGTTAGTTTTTAGGGTAGAGCACAACTTAAACTAAACAGACAAAACCAGCTCAGCAGAGAGTCAAGCAAAGGCTGTTGTGAGTGATGGTGGTTGCTGTGTGTGTAACCACAATTGGATTAACAGCATAGTTTTCTGTTTTTTACTGCCTCTAGGGCACACTAATCACTGTCAGTCATGTACACTATCTGTTGGGGGTTTTTTTATAAAAAAATATGGTTAAATTAGACTCGTGTGATGGACTGGTGGCCAAGAGCAAAGCGAGTCAGTTAATAAAATTACTGAAAATGTGGCTGTAGATTTGACAACAGCACAGGAGGAGATCCGTGTAGTAAATAAAACCATCCTTCCAACAAACAAGAACATAGTAGTGTGTTTCTGCAGGCAGTGTGCGACGCAGAGACCATAACCCAGTCCATGCTACCCTCTTCCCTTAATCAAGATGAGGGAGGGTGTTTCACAGCATGCACCAAACTCCCACGACTCTTACTGGTGTGAGAGCCAGGGATGAACCACAAGCAGCCGTTCTCCTGCGTGGCGTCCTCCAGGGCAATCCAGAAGCCCAGGACTCTGCCCAGAGGCTCCGTGTGCAGGAAGGTGGCATCCTGGTGTGGGGTCACTGCAAGGAGAGAAGGCCGTTAGAGTCTTGTAATGCCCGAAGAATTCAGTACCGTTAGAAGGAGGGCAGGTTTGTCCCCCCTGACTTCTGAGCCTGACCTACCCTGCCCACCCAGCTTGACAGCTGGGTCTTAAGTCCAGTTAATGTGTAAGTCTTAAGATTAATATGTAAGTTAATGTGTAAGTCTTAAGACTTAAGTAAAGTCTTAAGTAAAAATAACACCTTTCAACCTGCTGCAAACGTAACGGCAGCTCTTTGTTCAAGTTCCATATGACAAAAAAAAAGCATCTCTTGAAAACGTGAATGCTTTTTAATGAATCTAAAGAAGGCTTGGACCACAAAGCTCAGAGGCTTAAGCCTGATTCTGAGCCTTTTTCCTGGTAATATTCCTTTCCTAAAGGAGTATTATCTGCAGTGTGATACAGAGATAATACAAATCTCACCTTCACCACCAATGCCAGGTTGCTGCAAGGAAAGAAAGGTGATGTGTGAAGAGAAGAGTTTCACAGCCCCCCACCTACCAGGGTCTTGTTTCTCAAGACTACTCGGATTACTGTACCTTGAAGATATACATGCTTTGCACGACTACCGGTCTCTCAAGGCCTAATTTTCTTCCCAATTCCTGCAAGAAAACTTTCCAAGATTTATGTTTGCTGTTTTCTGCACACTATAAAGCAGCATTATTTGAAGACATTTAAATTTACCTTTGAAGATAATTTAAATTTACTTTTATGGGCAAAATTATTACCATTGGGAGTCTAGAAAACTAAGATTAACCGCTTCAGAATTTATTTGTTTTCCTCCCTGGACCATTCTAGGAATCAGTTACAGCTCACCTGCACCTTGGAGGAGTGGGTGATTTGCTTGAAGACAGGATCATGAGCGTGTAAAGCTAAGGGGAAAGAAAAGGCTCAGGCTGAAGATTTCATTAACAGGAGGGAACTCGGCAGCTCTTGGTGAGGAGCTGCAGAGACAACAACCAAGCAAGATAAATGGCAGCCAGGAACTTTCATCCCTCCCAAGAGTGACACAACACTTGAAAAATTGTACAATCTTCTTTAGAGACTCAAAATATAATCACCCACTGGCCACACACTGAGGCTATATAAAAAATAAAGTATAACAGAGTGAGCCAAAAAATTAGTATTATGTGATTAAATATTATATTATGCAAATACTAACTCAACAACCACTATACACGACCCTGAGGCAGATAGGTGAATTCACTCTTTAAAAAACATGGTTCTTAAGACCTCCAAAAAAGTAATCACTGCAAAATAAGCTAGGGCTTGTCTTTGGTGCCCTTTGCAGATGGCCACAGCCTGCAGATCAGAGCTCTTCGCACACAGACACTTGCTGCAGCCCAGCTCTGGCAAAACCATAAAGCAAAGACTTGCAATCACGGCCCCATCTCATCATGAACAAATTTGCTGGGAGGACCCACGACTGAGTCCAGCAGGTGCTGCTCCTGAGCAAGGGATGAGACAAGACTCAACCAAGGAGTAATTACAAAAAAAAATAAGGCAAGAACAGCCCTTCGAATTGTGAAATTGCTGAGTCAGCAGGCATCTGCAGTTGTTTTCACTTCCCCTAGGGAAAAGCTGAAGTGTAACAGAGTGGCAGGGGTGCTGGAGCAGGGGGTGAGTGTTTTTCTAAGAAAACCAAAGAACTGAGGACTCTCAGTACTGAATCTGCAAGGTTACTGAAATTTAATCTGAACGAAGTTCATGTCTTTGGAGATGCAGGGAAACCTGCTCTCGTTTTCCATCTATTGTTTGAATAGAAAATGGATCAAAAGGCAAGTTCAGTAGCTGGGGGAGAGAAAATAGGTCAAACTGAAACCAGTGAGGGTAAAGAGTAGGTGCTGCTGACATCAAAGAAGGAAGGACAGCTTCGACCGTGGCAACCCACCGCTACACAAGACACAGAAGACAGAGTTTGATCTGTACTGAATGTGACCAGTCTTAGGTGGTAAATTCGTTAGAACAATTTCTTACATAAAAGAGACAAGGGCTAAAGTCCAAACTTTCGCATGTCAGTGATTCTGAGCTATGCACAGCTGAAAAACCCCCTAGAAGGAATTTTAAAGAGGATGATAACAGAAGATTTAAGTCCTTTGACAGCAAAGAGCAAGAGGCAGCACAGAGAGAATTGCAGACAGTGACAGAGTGATGCAGGGAAAAGCAGTCTGTTGTGCAGAAATCAAGCTGAAGAATTTAGTGTAGAAACCAAGAGTAAAACAGCCCAGGGTTGCAAAGAAAGGAGCTGTGTGACTGCAGTGGCAAGAGGGGGTGAGAACTGAGATATCTGATGGGGTTGTCCTGAGGAGGCACAGAGAAGCAGCAGAAGAGGAAAGTAGTAATTTCTCTGCTCAGAAAGATTTCAACTCAGATGGACAAAGTTATTTATATGTAGTGAGTAGGTCTGGAGAAATCCTCATGTCTGAAAACAACATCCTTTTCGTTCATCCTTCTCAAAGCTCCATCTTTTAAACATACCGTGGCCAATCTTGCTGATGGATTTCTCCTTTGGAATTAGAAAGTTACCTACAAAACAAAACTAGAATTTAGCACTGTTTGCAAAGTCAGAATCACCCCTAGAGCTGGAAACTGGCCCCTGACCCCTCGCTCAGCCTTCTCCTGTTCCCTCTCCTCCATGGGTGGCTCAGGCCAGGCCTTACCTCTCTCATCCAAAACACCTTTCTCAAAGAAGAATCTAATCTTGTCTCCGCTGGTTAGGAAATAATCCGAGCTACCCTGCCAGGGATAAGAGCCCAATAAAGATAGTATCCTTGCAAAAACACAAATGAGCCTTTGATCAAAATGTTCATACTCACCTGCATCTTTTTCCCATCAAGCCGCAGCATAAACAAAACACAGTCAATAGAAATCACTTGTAAAAAGGATTTCCACAGAACTAAGTCTCTGGCATTGATTAGGACTTTACAAGAACTTCTCACAGAGGCTACCCTTGATTTTCTTTTGCTAGCTGCCTGAAAAAGCACTGCTTTCTGTCTGCAGAACAACTACAAAGTGACCTGTGAGAGCTGCTTGTAGCTGCCCGGGGCAATAATTGTGGGGGCTGAAAGCACATCAGGGCCACATGCACCCTCTCCTCCTTCACCCTCTGGTAAGACCAGCACCAAACATAAAAAAAAATTCTCTTACAGTGTTATATTCAGTTAGAAGGAAGGAAGCGTTGTGCTCCCCCAGAGTGAATCCTAAGCATCTATCTGCCTTTTCCCTTTCTTCTTCCAGCGCTCAGAGGGGGACAGCCCTGCCCTTCTCGATACCTGTGCCTGGAGCTGCTCCTCTTCCTTGGTGGAGAACTCAGTGCGACAGTGTGGTGGCACTTCCATCTCCGCTATGATTCTCTGAATCGCGTTCCTCATGCTGTCACACTCCTCTGCCGTGAAAAAATGCTCGAGGACAAGGAAGCCATCCTCACGGAACTGGAAGAGACAGGGTGAATGCTCCTCCTGAGCGTTCATGGGAAGCAGCACAGAGCAAGAGAAAACAGCCCTGGTCCTTCGCTGTGCCTCAGCTCAGCGTGAAATGCATCCCGACTTCAGCTCTGCAGCTGGACAACCTGCTCTTAATCTCTAATTTCAGGAGACGTTTCTGTTGTAAAAAAGATCATTAACTGGCTCACATACCATGCAGTAAAGAACAACATATCTCAACACCTCAGTCCACAAAGCAGGGAAGATATCATCACTAGAGCCTTTGTGGCTTAAGGATATCCTTATCTAAGATGCATGACCAGCAATTATTAAATCACAAAGCCTGCTAACGCAATCAGAGCAGTCATATCTGCAATCCAAACAAGAATGAGATTCCTTTACAAGCTGTTTTCTCTAAGGGAAAAATCCCTGGGCGATTTCTCATGGCTGACTACACAATCCCTTACAAAATAAAGTGAACTCTGTTGGCATTACTGTTTCTTTATATAGAATACCCTGGGGATTATCCTCCAACAGCTTCACAGATGAGAACTGAGCAGTGGAGACAGAAGAGCGCGACAGAAAATTCCCCCAAGAGCGATGTGGGACAGGCTGCCCTCTGGAAGAGTTTGTAGCCACAACAGGATTCTCACACACTCAAAATGAATGCAACACAAGAAGCTGAGAAGAATTATGAAGTGTTGTAAAGCAGATCACGGGTTAACTAGTAGTGACTGTGTCTTACAAGTAGTGTCACCCGCCTGCACTACAGGCAGGTTCCTTCCTGGAGTGCTGTCCCTTACCTTTTGGATCTGATGCTGGGTTACAAAGGCCATCAAGAGGCAGAAGCTCCCAGGATCCCAACAGCAACACCACGATGTCACCTCGGGCTCTCTGCAGGGCTGACTCCCCGCCTCTTCACGTGATCCTGTCCCCAGCATGTGATAGCAGCAGGCGCTGGGCAGCCGGACTGTCGCGCAGCCAGCGGAGCTGCCTCTCCAGGCATTTTGCCCCCATCTCCAGCCATTTGTTCCTGGCGGGGACATTCTGGACTGCAGAGTTCTGCTGTGGCTCTTGCTGCTACCCAAAGCGCACAAAAATGTTCCATTAAAGGGCAATCACAAACTTGATTCCCTTCTTAACACCAAGAAGAAATCACTGTTTTAATTACTAATGCGGATTAAAAACAAGTAGAGCAGTTAAACTGGTAAACACAGTGGTAAAAGAAGATTCAAGTGGGATGAAAAGATCTAAATGTTTCAAAACAAAACTGAAAGTGGGGATTCAGGCTCCTATAGAGCCTTTTTTGCTCAGTGAGTCCTGCCAGCACTTGAGCACCTGGAAGGGGCTCCAGAGACCCAGGAGGTGACAGTCAGACTAAAGGGTGTTAAAGCTTGTAACTATCTGAAAGGTGGGTTGAAGGAGGATGAAGCCAGACTCTTCAGTGGTTCCAGTGACAGGACAAGGGGTAACAGACACAAACTGGAGCATGGGAAATTCCATTCCAATATGAGAAAAAACTTCTTTAGGGTCAGTGTGCCAGAGCCCTGGCAAGAGGCTGCCCAGGGAGGGTGTGGATTCCCCTTCTCTGGAGACCTTCAAGCCCCACCTGGAGGCAGTGATGTGTTCTGGGTGATCCTGATCTAGCAGGGGGGTTGGACAGGATGATCTCTACAGGTCCCTTCCAACCCTGACAATTCTGCAATTCCATGAAAGCTCTTTAGCTTTCACTAAGGGTTCTGTAAGAGTCCTAGAGAGCATTTTGGTTATTTTCATTCACAGCTGCTCTTTGGCAATAAGCACCTCCACTTGCTCAGTTCGCCCTCCTGCAGCTCCAAACAAGCCATCAATAGATAAACCCAAAGCCACCTTTCAAACCGGAGAGAGAAAAAGCAGAAACTAGACGGAAAGAAAAAAAAAAAAGCAGAGGAGTGAAGAACAGATGCCAGCCCAGCGGTGGCGCTCCCCACCAACACATCCTTCCCCTCCCACCGGAATCCCTGAGGAAGGTTTTTCTCTCCAGAGAGAAAAAAAAGCCAAAACCAACATAAACACGTTTGGCTCTTGCAGGAAATACTGAAAACAGCCTTTCAGCAGCACTCCACAGAGAAATAACATCCTGGGGTAGTTTTATGCTCATCTCACCAAAATTAAACACACTCAAGGACTCCAAAATGCTGATGGGGAGGTGTTTACTTCCAAATATAGTTACCAGCAAATAAAAACCATCTTAAAGACAAGTTATTTGGGGAAAAAGAAACAAAACCAAAAACCAACCAAATTCCTCTATTCTGTAAGGAAATCGACTCCAGATAAAAATCCCTCCCCATCTCATTCAAATCTTTTTCCCTTTTATTTTTTTTTTTTTTAAA
>VZRU01014722.1:14907-30170 GCA_013398155.1 Pedionomus torquatus
TTTTTTTTTTTTTTTAAATAAAAAGGCAATTTGGTGTTTTCACTGGAAAAACATCTTTACTCTTGACAATTACAGCTTATTTTCAACCTTTTCTCTGCAGGCAAGAGGATACAAATTTGGTAGTTCCAAAAGCTAAGTTTTGCCAGCGATTTTAATCACTGGGCTACAAACATGGAAGGGAAACAACCAGCCTCTAATGCTGCAAAACTCAAAAAAAATCATCAAGTAGCTCCTCCTTCCAGTTCAAAGACTCTCACCAACTGATGGAACTGAAATGCTGGTTTTTTGTTTGTTTGTTTTGGTTTTTGTTGTTGTTGTTTTTGGTTTTTTATTATTATTATTAAGGAAGATCTTTACTACTGGAAACCCCACCCCGTGCTGTAGCTACTACCTGTAAGTTGATCCCACAAGGATTCACCTCACCAGGAGGCTCCAATCCCAGAGAAATATGCCTTCACCACTCTCCTCAGTCCCTCTCTGCGCTACCCTTGTCACTCATCATGTCACATACATCTCATTCCCAGTCACGGGGTTTTTTTCCCCAGCAATTTAGCACGTCATCTTCTCCACTCCCCACCTTACGCACAACACGATGACTTCAGAAGCTGCTTCTGCTCATATGCATGACTGTAAACCACAGCTTTCCTGGTGGATGGATTGTTTTGAGCAATATAAACAGCAGATCACAGCACAGGACACAGCAAGCACCAGAAGGTAACCAACTGCATAAACCAGGAGAGGCAACCCATCTTGGCGACAGGAGCATTCATCCGTGTTTGTCCTTAGGTGTCCTCCATTTCTTTGCCATTCCAGATGTGCTCCTATTTTGAGGCTTAGAAAGAACTTTTCAGCAAGAGGAAAACAACCCATGCCATGTAATCCCCCAAAAAGAGGCAAAGAGAAGGATGTCACCTTTGTAAATACCTTCTCTTCCAGCATATTTAAATCAGTAGAAAATGCTTGGACAAAACTGGGAAATGACCCCTTTTTCTTTCCCTTCCTCTCCCTCTAAGAGCGGTTTTGCAGACTACTAAACAGCACCGTCTCCTGCCAGCTCTGTAAGGAAAAGCTCACTCCTGGCAAACCCCATCGGAGGCTGCCAAAGTCCATCCCACGTCCACACAAAAGGTAGAGACGCGAGTGACGTCCGGAACAGGGACAGCCCCGCAGCCCACAAAGCCCAAGTGTGTCAAATGCCTTTTCAACTGGCACGATTATCCTGATTTCCCTCCTTAATACGAGTTCCTACGGACACCGACTGGAGCCAAGCCAGCTCACCAGCTCTCCCGAGGCAGCTTAAGCAGCTCAGCACTCTCGCCAAAACTGCCACCATCAGAGCTGCCAGGGATTTTAGGTAAAATTTCAGCTATGTCTTTCATCACTTCTCCTGAAGCCCTCGTTATGATCGGCAACAAGTGACAGGATATTTAATGAGAAACAAGGAGCACAGGAACAACAATAACCATAACCAGTATTTAAAATGCATTAAGTAGTATATGAGTATTTAAAATGGCACAGGCACTCGAATACTTTTGTCTTCCCTGTATTGGCAGCCCTTTCAAGTTATCAGAAGCCTCAGAAATGCAGTAATTTTCCATCAAGAGACTTCCCATTGTCACCAACAAGTACAAACAAGACTGTTACTTTCTTCAACAATAGTAACGTAGAAAGCTTATGGCGCAGTAGGGCTAGAGGATTGTACTGGATCAAACCCAATACAGTTCCCAGCTGCCTCTGTTACACCTTTATGCTTTTCAGTGAGCTACGTACAAAATTTGGAATTATTAGAATTAAAAGTCTTTTTCCAACAAAGACAGATTGGGTTTTTCACCCTCAGGCTTTTTCCCCCCCATGGCTACTGAAGTCCTGTAGGAATCCAGCAAGAACCAGTTCTCTTTGATGGTACCTTTCATTCTTTCCTTTCACTCAGCTATTCAAAGAACTGGTAAAACCTCGCCAAAGGCAGTTGCAGTTCCAGTGAGCCTTAGATGACAAAAGGTGTTTTGTCCTCGCCTTTCTTGGTTCAGTCCTTCAAAGCATTTCATTAAAGCTCATCAATGCCAACCAGCAGCACCTTTCACCTGCCCCACAGCCTGCTCACATTCTCTGTCCCTGAAGTGGGGCCAGTATCCCTGTGGTCAAGTAGTCTGGGGAAAAAGGAAGCAAAGGAAGGCAAAACGCAAGGGAAATACCTTTCTATGCAATAAAGCAGCTGCACAGAAACTCAAACTGTCTTCGAAAGCTACAGGCTGACTCTCTGTAATGACTCTCACCATGAAAGTGAAGAGAAAGATGCTACCTGCTAGCCTTTCTGGTTGAAAAAAGATAGTGCCTGGGGTAGGCAGACAGCTGGGAAGCACACTGAAATAATTCATTACCAGTAGTTGGCTGAAGATACAATTTCTATGGCAACAGACAGTTTTCTCCACTGACTTCAGCCCCTGTCCCTTTCCCAGGGAAGGGGAGCACACCGGACATTTTGAAAACCCAACCAAGCTTCTGCAGGACTCTGCAGACAATGCTCCAGCAGTCTTTTATCTGGCATTATAAACTATACCAGCCATTTGGTAAAGCGATGGCAAAATCTGTTAAGGCCATCCAGGCTTGTCACGGAGCAGGACCTCTTTCACTGCACATCCAATTTTTTACTTATTTGTAAAGGAATCTCATAATCCACAAGGATTCATGCGATGAGTAAAAAAACCCCAATAATCCTACACAATAGCTGGAATTATTAACATCTGTCTTCTGACGAGCGAGATCGTGAAAAGCCTAGTGCCTTTCTATACAGAAAACTCAAAAGAAAGCAGACATAAAAAGGAAAATGCAAATTAAAAATTATAACTTTTATTCTGATAAAGTGTCCAGTCTTACAAGTCTTTCTGAGAAAACAATAGCAGCCTTCAATGCTTAAGGTGGAGGTGCCGTGGATGAGCTGCCCCAAACAATCCCACGTACAAAGCGAATGTCATGATTCTGAAATGTTACATCCAGTTGCAGGTCTGGGATGCCAAACCACAACCCTGCTCCGACATTTACAAAATGGGAGTGAACAATGTTTAAACCATGAGTAGTGTCTTACTTAAATGGACACATTTGTCAGCTGTAAAAGATGACTCAGGCTCATTAGCCCCCCATCTCACTAAGTCTCCCCTAGAAAAGTTTCCCCCATTGTTCAGTAAAATTCCTTTAAAGGAGAGGAAGGAAGGGAAGGGTAATTCCAGAAATCCTAAATTAAACCTTTCCTTGTGTGAATTTGCACAACGTTCACCTTTGCTACTGGTGTCCAGTCATTCAAGCACAGCTACTGTTGAAAAAGGATTTCAGAGGTGAAATTTCATACCCTTGATTATTAACCTACCGCTGCAGCTGGAGGGAGAAAGGTTTGAGTCAAACAATATCCTTGTCCAGATCCAATTCTGCTTCACACAGATACAGGTAGGACAGGAAACTCACTCTGTTTTGGCACATGTTTAGTCAAACTACAGTTTCTACTGTGTGGCTGATCAATGCGGGGGGAATTAATTTTAAAATGCAACAAGGAAAAAAAAAAAAAAAAAGAGAATCAAGCTGAAGCTTAAACAATAGTTTTACCAGTAAACATTCACACAGCCTTACCCCGGGTAACGTTTCAGAGCAGATGACTCTACTGTTTAGGGTACGACAATATTGTTTGTCGGCAAGAAGTCACGGCAAAAGTTTAGAAAATTCTCCATGGTCGAAAGAATCAAAAGGAAGAGCTGGCTTCGGGCAGAGACTATTAAAAACATGCTTGAAGGAGCAAGTGCCTCTGGAGAAGTTACATTAATGAATCTCTAGAGAAGGCACAGCTATTAATGAGAAAATATAGAATTAGTCCTCCCCTGAAGGAAGACTAAAAACTTCTAAAAATCCCAAGAACTCAAACCATGCGAGTCCCTTTTCAAAGCAGAAAAAAAAAAACACACCAACAAATGGAAAGGAAACGATGTCACAGCTGTTGAATCTATATTTGAAACTTTTTTTCCATACACCTCATCCTCTGCAAAGGATGTGTTATTGTTCTAAAAATTCCTAGAATCATTTGTTAGAGAGGAAAACAACAATAAAAAAAAATACAGAAGAGGATTTCAGTGTGGTTCAGAACAGAAAGCCACTTAATACTATTTATGGTAATGAACACCAAAAACTTACTTTAATTAAAATGAAGTGAGCTAAATGGAGTGTATAAATGGTAATAAGAAATGAGGTAGGATTATTATCAGGAAGTGACAATTAATACCAGAGAACACATCATGAAAAATACCTGCAACAGCTATTTAACCATTCAGACTGGCAGAGTAAATTAATTCAAGCTGCTGAATTAACTGGGGAACCAAATAATAAAATCGGAAAAAAAAAAAAAAAAAAAAAAAAACAATCTTAAACAAAGAACAACTTCCACTAATATTCCAGTGCATAGTTTCAGAGATACAGAAAGACTTAATGGATTTAATAGTATTTGGTATTCTTTGCCCTTCCGTTGGTTCAAATAATTAGCACTTTTGGGGGTATTTAGCAGGAAAAGTAGAATTACATTTTACTAACCTTCAGTCCTAACGTGAGATGAGTGTACTTGTGATCTACAGGGGCTCCAAGAACTCATTCAGCTCAGAAGTGCTATTAAGGAAACAGTTGATTTTAATTCAAGTTGCTGTATGGTTTAGCAGCTAATAAATAATCTGGTTTGTTATTACTAGAGTGCCTTGAAAAGCCTGTCAGGAGAACAAGACGCTGACCAGACTGCTGATTGTCTGCTTAAGTTGAAGGTTTTTTTTCTTAACACACGGAGCAGTGTCAGAAATAAACCCCCTAAACGTCAGTTTGATGGATACTTAAAAGGAAAAAAATATAACATATACTGATTGAATACTTGCAAATGAGGAAGGATTGTTGATGTAAGCTCATCCCTCAAAGACTGAACAATCCGGACAAGTACGGGAAGTAGGTGACTCACTCTGCTGCGGGTTGAGTTTTGCAGGAGTTCTAAGCAGTAAACATGTCCAGGACCTCATGGTTTAGACCCTATCCTTGAAGTTTTAAAGCTTCTTCCGTCTCGTCATAAGAGACTGATACTCTGGAATCAGTATCTATCTGAGGGAAGACCAAGAAGCACATATCAGGAATAAATAATACATATTGCCGTCTTCCAGAGCGGCAGTATATTTTCATGCTGCTTGTGTTTCTGGTACAAGAAATCTTGAGACTGCTCTTCCCAATTTTGTCATGCAGGAAACTCTCAAGTCCTAGCAGCCATGGCCGAGAGAGAAAAATTGAGCTTGGAATACCCTAATAGCAGCAAAAAGCTAGTGTTGTCATGCATGTTCAATACTGGCCTGGCTTACACTTGCTTTGTAGACCTCAAGCATAGGGCAGTCTCTACTCAGCAAGCAGGAGTATAACTCTTATTTGATCAGAAGTTAGAGACAGTCTGGCTTCTAGCAAAATATTGTCCTATGGACTCAGTACTAAGATACATGGCAGTTCAGGAGGCTCACAAGCTTCTGGAAGCACCGCAGATACTTTCAGGAGCTGCTTATAGGAACTTCTGATGTAGCTGTGTAAAGTTTAGTTCATATAAGTAGGACCACAACTAGAATCAAGAGTCAAAGCACTTGTTTACAGTGATCTAGACATACAGAAGAAGCCTCCCTGCTACTGTAAGCCAGGTGAAATTCCTGTGAGGTGCTTGGCCCTTTCAGCCTGCCTAGTCTAAAATACACATGTATTGTAAACCAGTTAGAATCACAGAATAATAGAACAGCTTGGGTTGGAAGCGACCTTTAAAGGCCATGTACTCCAACCCTCTCCACAACGAGCAGGGACATCTTAACTAGACCAGGCTGCACAGAGGCGCATCCAGCATGACCTTGTGTATCACCCAGTGGCCTTGAACACAAAAGAGTTCAAGCCTCTATTCAGTAACTGTTACTCTCCAGCACAGAAAGTATCTTTTGGCACAGAGTAAGGAAAAAAAAGTTTCCTTCACAATCCAAACACAATCCACACAGCCTCCCCACACACTTCACATGGAACTGACAGGAAATCAGTATTATTGTAACTAAGCCTGAAGCCATTTCTGCTTTACTTAAGAAGCATTAGGCCCACCTGGCAATTTCTGCCATCTCTGTTGGTCCAAAATGCTTGTGCAAACAGAACAAGTACAGTCTAAGAAGCATGAACATCAATACTTCCCCATCCTTTCAGTAGCGGCCCCAACTATAACACAATTTCAAAACACTAACTCTGTTAGAAACAAGAAGAGCTTTTACAGTACCTTGCTTGCCAGATTTAATTATATTATTCCCTGGACTGTTTAAACTTTTCATAATGAATGGACTAAGGGAGGCAGAATTTACATCTTTCTTAAAAGCAGTTTTATAAACAGATCTCCTGATTTTAATGTAGCTTTATTTAAGCATCTGAACATCAACAGATCCAGAGCCCAGTTAACATTGTTCGTGATTTCAGCATGTTTAGTGTATATATTTCATATCTTACAGCTGATGAAGAAAGCCACAGCGAGCCTTATTGCCCCAACATCCAAAGGATCACCAAGATTTGCTAAGCTGGGCCCACACTGGAGATGGTGGCAGTTTCCCCTCTTTTGTACCCATGGGAGGCCTCCATGCTTTTCAGGTCTCAGCTCACAGCTCTGCGCTTCAGAGCCAACCTGTTGGCCTGATGCAGAGTATTACAACCAGGACTCACAGGTCTTTGAGCCTCCTCTTCCTTCTGATGGAAAAGAGCAGACCTGGGGTGTATTGTAGGCACACCTTAACCATCCTACCTTAAGGATATGATTATCAGTAGCTATTATAAGTTATCTACCTCTGCCAGTGCAGAAGGTTCAGGTTTTTTTGTCAAACGACACTGAACAGGTCAGACTTGTTTCAATAAAGACTGCTCTGTTCCAGGGATCTAGAGGAGCTCAGCCCATTGAGGATTCTCATGCTGCTCTTTAACATTGAGGAAATGTAAGGGGAAGAAATAGGATGACAGGTTTCTTTTCCAGCACCAAGTTCAGTCATCTTTAGCCTCTTATTTAGGACAAGAGGTGTAACAGGAACTGACAGCTGTTCAAGCGAGGAGGACAACAGAAAAGAACAATCAAGCAGCTCTGCAGACTGTGTTTGTGAAAAACACTGGCAAAGCATTAACAACTTCATGGGGGGGGTAAGAGGTGCAGAGAAAGCCCAAGTGTTCCTCTTTATTAACACCACCAACCCCAGGAGACACTCCGACACACTGGGCAGTTATATGTTCATACTTGATACGCAACAAAATACAGGAATATAAAAGTAGCTTAAAAACTTTAAAAGCCAGATCCTGAAGCAATGTAATGCTTCTGGGAGAAACAGTCCAATTGCTTTTTATCCAAATCTTTCTCCCACTTGCACGATCTCACATCCATTTCAGAATAGGCTAAAGCTCTGGTATTATGTCAGTAAGTTCCTCCAGCACATCAGCTGGAGATGGATGCTGTGATCTACTCATCAGCACAAGTGACTTTGTTAAAATAGTGCAATCTTAAATGCGCAGATAGAGTTTGGAGGGTTTGGTTCCTTCTGCAGGGCAGACTAGGAGATATAGAATACATAGGGGAAAGACAATTTTTTTTTTTTTTAAATAAAGTAATCCTGCATTCAAGCTGATGTTTGAGATTTTATCCCCCAAATCCTAATGGCAGCATCTGGATAAAATCAGCTGTCTGTATCCTGTCCCACCCCCTGTGGGACCTCACTGATTGCATCTCTGCATCAGAACAGTACCAGGTGTCACAGAAAGAGTTGGAGGTTCAAGAGGTTTCCTAGTCTCTTGATCTTTGCCTGCAGGACACTGGACACTCATCTCTGACATGTATAAGCCCCATGTGGAGCAATGCAGCAAATCCCCACATTTCATTTTCTCCTCCATTCAAGGGTCATTTCTTCTCACCAGCACTGTCCACCTCACCCAGCCTCTGGCCCAGAAGAACAGCAACACCTCTTACTCTCACTGCCCTCACTTGGAGGCCGACTAATCTGTCTTGATCCTCATCTTGATCCCAAGCTTCCCCATCCTGCATCTGAGGCAAGAAGCCGCCTCATTCAGAGCCATGCTTGTTCAGGGACTCCTTGGCTAGTCTGGTAGTGACTGGAGTGGAGAAAGGGGAGGATCTGGGGAAAAGGGGAGTAGAATGGCCTTTTGCTTCCTTTTAGTTCATCAGAGGGTTTTCCTTTTACTCAGGAGTTCAGGCTTGCTCTTTGTCTACCCTCCACAGCCGCTCTTTGACTTCCAAGGGCAGCGTGTTGAACAGATCCTCCTCTACCACAAGCCCAGTGCGTTTCAGGAGTGGACATTCCCCCAGCTCCACAGGCAGGCACTCCAAGCGGTTTCCTCGTAGCTCTATCTGTGACAGATTTGTCAGTTCTCCAACCCGGGATGGAAGTGACTGCAGCACGTTGTTTCCCAGGTTCAAGGTTCTCAGCTTCCTGCACTGGAACAGTTCTGGTGGGAGACTCTCAATCTGAAAAAGAAAAAAAATAATTTAATCATAGGCAAAGTCAAGAGCAGGTACTCTGTTTGCTGTTAAGACACAAACCCATGCAATGCTTCAGGGTTTACAGAGCACTTACTGTTTTTTTTTAATCATCCACTTCTCTGGAGCAAGCTCCTGCCTTCCACCACAAGGACTGTTCCCATAGTGAAAGTCATGATTGCATGGATTGCCCTTTCAGACACTGTATGAGTTACAAAAGATCACCAATTATGGTGGCTAAAGCAGAAGACATCACCAAGGACAGGATTAGAGAATCACAAACCTGCTCTCAACTGGCCTGTACTATCACATGCTCCCATCAGTATCAGCTTCTTTCTTTCCCAAACCCTTTACACAATCATTAGATCCTTTGCTTTAGGTAGCCATTGTGCAACTGGTATTATACTCAACACCACAAAGACAAGATTTAGTCAGGCCCCCTAGTTTTGTTGTAGCAAGCACAGAGGCTCTGTAGGTATAGTCTCCAGGCCCTGAGAACTGGGACTATTCCTCCAAAATGCAATCAAAAAAAATTTTAAAAATTAAGCCACCAGCTACTAGCTTCCCCACCATCATCTTCATGTACACGAGTCACAAATTTAATAAGTCTTATTTCTATTAAAGCCTTTTAATAGTCCAGTCCTCCCAAAGACCTTCTAGGAAAACAATATGGCTAAGGTTTAACAAACACAAGGCTATGAACTAGATGTAGCAATTCATTATTATCCCCTTAATTCAAAGTCTCACATTGGAGGCTGTCATTTGCCTTTAACTGTAACAGTGTCCTTTTTAAAACTTACATTATGCATGATCTCATTCATGGCTAAATTAGACTGCAATCAGTTCTGAATGAGATGGAATCCAAGGAATAGACAAGATCACACCAATTAAAAGACAGTTCAATTCAGTCATTGTTACTGGCACTGTCAAATGTTTTGCAAAAAGCAACATGCAATCAAATGATCACAGAATCTTGAAAATAATAGTGTTATTTCAGGGACAAGTATTGGTTTAGGAAGGAAGCAGTGTGCTGTAATACACCCTGCTTCCCAGAATGGCTCACTGGTACCAGCCAACTCCAGAAGTCTCTATTTGCTAAGAGCTATGAGCAGACATTTGAGATAATTCCCAACCTTGGGAAATGCCAGCCTACTAGTCCTTGTGGCTTTTCACTGTCACTATTTACTGTAACCAACTAGGCTGGCAGAGCCCCAGGGCAACTGTGACCTTGCCCAAGCACCTGCAGAGGATAGAAGCAGCTCAGCAATTTCATTGGGTTCCTACCACCTTTTGCTTCAAAACACACTGAAGGGAATACTGCCCCAGCCTTCCTGTTCCATTAGTGGGGTGCTTTTTTCAGGGAGAAAAGGGTGGTGCCACACTGCACTGCAGAAAATGGAGCTGCCTCTAACTCCTTTTCATCCAAGAGAGGCTCCACCCAAAGACTGCAGAGGATACACTGCAGATTAACCCTCAGGAAGCTGTGCTAAGAAGGATGCCAGAAGACAAAAGGTACAGAATTATCTGAGTTATGAACAGTAGTGTGAGAACCTTTAAAACCTAAGCTTTGCTTAATGCCATCCTCAGAAGCCACCCATATCAGCCCACTTTCCCCAAGAAAATATTTTGGCTTTTAACTTAATAGGCAGTGAAACGTGCATACCACAAAGTTTACTAGAGCTTAAGCTGCCCTTACAAAGAGATGCACAGCCACCCAGTTGGTTAGCACTGGGAAAACCCAGCTTGCAGCTGTTAAACTGGGACAGCTGGATGGTTGCTGTTTGTCTGCCCTTAAAATCTTCAGTGGCACAACAGACTTGGACTNATGGCTGCTGTTTGTCTGCCCTTAAAATCTTCAGTGGCACAACAGACTTGGACTGTCAGAAACTAACTTCAAAATGTTGGCTGTAGTTTTACGATCCCTGTGTAACGCTGAACTGCATTAGCAATTAATAATTTGAGTGTTTGCCCTTTGAAAAGCCAAACTGCACCAGAGCTGCTGCTGCTGCTTCTTGCAGGCAATTTGACAGTGTTCAGTTATGAATGTCTTGCCAACAGCAGAAAGGATCTTGAGACAACAGTGAAAACCAGGACTGCTCCAGGACAATTTTATTGCACATTCCCAGAAAAACCCAGAGCCACTGATTAGGTCTGTCTGTAGTTATGTTACAGCCTTTTGCAACTTCAGGTGGTAATAAACTCCCAGAGAAAAAGAGCCTCTCGGGGATTTGCAGATAGAATGAATGAAAGCTTCAACAAGATACTCAGCTCAGCATGTTAGTCTATGACTGCACAGACTGATCTTTGTGATACATGGGACACGGAGTCTCCTTAATCCCAAACACAAGAACAACTATTCAGGAAAAAAAACACCAGTACAGTTTGCTTTAAGCAAATAAATAAATGCCTTCCAACACAAGCCAAGGAGTAAGTTATGTTAGTCAGGCGGCGTAGCACAGTCAGTCATACCCTCTAACCTGCCCAACACTTAAATGTAGTTAAGGTTTAGGCTTAACCCATCTGGGATTACACAAGAAAACCCACACCCATCATATTTCGTCCCTTCTGAAAGTCAAGGAGTCGCCACAGTTTGTGCTTTCACATCTAACTGACTTCCAATGGATAAACCTGGTTTAGGTCACTCTGCCCTGAGTAAAGACACTGCAGAAGATTGTGTTGCTCTCTCCAAAGTAAACTTTGTGGAACAAACCACTGCATTTTAAAAATGAGAGCTTAAGAACCATTTTTTGTAAGTCTGCCCATGTCCAATTTCTCACAAAAAGTGCACACTCATAAGATCGAACTATAGAGTATTCCCTGGAAATTCAAAGTACTATAAGCAAAACTGTAAGCCACACTCATGCTGCCGTGGCATATGTACATGGTTGAAGTATACTTCTAGATTAAGACTACAGTTTCTCAGATCTCCATTTTAAACCCAAAACTGATTTCAAGCTAGAGACTACAAGCTTCCAGCTGCAGAGAAATAACTAACAGGCAGGATTCCTGAACAACCTCTAACTACCACTTACAAGCAGTTTCACTGGTGAGAAGAAACGCTACAGAACAAGGGCTACTCTAAAGCCTGCTCCTGGAGTCATTTGCAATGTTTGTCCTTAGATAAACCTCTCAGAGAAACAAAAGCTTGAGAATTTAAATAGAATGCCAGTGCCACAACTATTTCACACGCCATTGTAGCGTGTGTAATCACACCGATAACAGAAGTGCCAGAGTTACTTTTATTCATGCAAGAACACTCTCGGCTCCTTGCTCACTTACCCTGTTGGCTGTTACAGCCAGGTTCTGCAGGTTTTGAAGAAGCCCTATGTCTGGTGGGATGGAAGTCAGGTTGTTGTGGCTGAGATCCAAATACCGAAGTTTTCGGCAATAGAAGAGCTGGGTGGGGATCTTTTCTATCTTGTTACGATTCAGGTAAAGGCGTTCTAAATTGGTTAGGTTACCTATCTGCATGGGGATGTAGGCAATGTGGTTGTACCACAGTTTAAGGCAAGTGAGACGATGTAAGTGCTGGAAGCTAATGATTTCCTCAATGGTCTTTAGATTATTGTCCTTCAGGTCTATCTCCTGCAGATTGTGGAGGCTAAAGATAGAGTGAGGAATGCGTTCCAAGTCACAGCGGATCAGCTCAAGCTCTGTCAAGTTAACCATTTTCTTAAGGCTGTTGAGAACAATGAGTTTGGTGCCCTCATTGTTGATGGAAAGCTTCTGAAGGTGCACACCAACATCTGTCACCACCTGTGGCAGCTTGGTAAGGTTACTCTTCAACCTTAACACCTTCAGTCTCTTCAGCTCCCTCAATCCATCTATCACAATGTACCGGTTGTTTTCAGCACTCAAATTTCCTGTTAGATGAAGCTCCTCTAGTGTCTTCAGGCTATAAATCCAGAGAGGAATCTCCTTGATGTCTGTGAACTTGATGTGGAGTGATTTCAAATTCTCCCTTAAGAAGGCAAGGGCTGGAGCCTCAATTTTGGCAGCCGTGTGGTACAGCCACAGTTCCTTAAGGCTGGTGAGCTGAGCAATGCTTGGGGGAATAGTGACATCAGGGATAAGCTCCAGCTTCAAGACCTCCAACTCAATGAGGTCAAAGACTGTGTCAGGAATGCCACTCAACATGAAGAGATGCAGTTCCAGCTTCTCCTGCGAGTTCTTGGTGATCCTCTGGCGTAGCTTCTCCAAAGTCCACTCATTGTTGAGGTTCAGCTGCCGCAGTTTGTTCTCACTCACCTCAGACAGAAAGACAGCAAAGCGCTTTGAGTACAGGGGGTCATACTGATCGATCAGATGGAGCATAAAAGCAAAGTCATTTTTCACATCAGGAATGTCACTGTAACTGCTCTCCTCACGGATGGACTCAAAGGAGTATTTCTTGAGTGATCGCCTCAGCATCCACCATAGTGTGTACATGCAGATCAAGCCATAGAATATCACCAAACTGATGTAGAAAGATGCCAAGATTTTGAAGAGAGTGGCCAAAGGATGAGCACAGCGGTACATCCTGTAGCCAGTCAAGCTCTCAATGTCCACTATACAGTCAACATCAAACTTTATGTTGTTGACATAGTAAACAGTATAGCAAATGATCAGAATGAACTTGATCACTTTGATGATGGTCTGCCTCATGTACAGGCGATAAACTATATCTCCCTCTTCCACATGCGTGCGGAACTTTTTCACTTTCTCAAAGAGTGCTTTGGCTTGTTCACCTTCTTTTTTGTCTAAGACACCAGTCTCAGACCGGTCCACAATCCCTTGCTCAATTCGAGACTTGGTTCTCTGCAGCATGGGAACAGTGGCTTCCACATCCTCACTGACCGTGGAGGATTTCTTGTCCATGGAGCCATTCATCTTCCCAAATGCTGGCTTGGTATCACTCTCTTCCACCACTGTCTCAGATAATGCCCTCGTTGTCCAGGGAGAATCAAAACACTTAAGCAAAATAGACACAAAATGCTCCAGCTTGGAGCTGGTCCTTGGGAATTTGAACCAGAAGTTGCTACAAGCCAGGAAGATGAGAGTATGTAGCAGCACCAGGTAAGGAAAATACTTGGCAAACCAGTGAAGACGGTTCTCATAACATACCGCATCCACATAATTATACTGGTGCCGGTCCAAATCATACCTGATCCCCGTAGGCCCTGTATCAGTAGGGGGGACAAGACTAGAATTATAATGCGGACGCTCTGGGGTTGCAGATGTCCAGCTTCTGACTGAGTCATTGCAAGTGTCTTTGGTAACCCATTTACAGGGCAAACAAATCATTTTGTCCTGGGTGACCTGAAGCGTTCCTCCAAACACTGCAATCATCAGCATCACTATGGAAATGTAGTCCGTGAAGACATCCCACCATGGCTTCAGGATGCGGTATGCTGGCTGAGTGTCAGCAAAGTAGCGCAATTCAGTGACTGGAATCATGATTCACCTGAAAGGAAACCAGAAGCAGGCATTACTAGCTTAAACTGTTTTGTTCTGCTCTACAAGAGGGCATCAGGAAACTCATGTTTTCAGCACTGGCAGAGCAAGACTGGAATTAGCCAAGGCCCCTTCTCGAGATGCTTTGAGACAAATGAAAGAGGCTTCCTGTGAGTAATTTGGTACAGCTGAGGCAGGAAAGATGGCAACAGACTAACTTCACAAACAGATTAATCTTTCCATCAGAATGGGTACTTAACATTAGCAGTCTGTGGGGTAAGACATTCACACTTAAAAAAAAGCTCCCATGACACAATTAAATTACCCCGGCCAGACCAGTATTCAGAAGCTTATTGTTTTATCTAGGAATTTTATTTCAGGGGTGAAGGAGTTTGCCAGCACCATGAGAAGCAATAAAATCCATACACAGACATGGGTTTGCTACTGTTTTTACAGAGCTAGAAAATAGTAATTCAGCAGTTCTGCAGCTTTCAAACTGTAGAGGCAAGGAAGAGGATTTACATACAACAACCCTTCACTGATGCAACTTAACATTGCATTAATAAAGTTGAGAAAGAACAAAGTAGTCTGATATCATGTTTTTTCCTTCATGTAAGGAGATTTGGCTTTCCCTCTTTGCCTTAATTCTCCAAGGAAAGATTAGTTCCTTGCCCTCTGATAGGCTCAGTACTCAAATCATGTAACAGCTGCTCTCTGTCTTTTTTACTTCAGAAGCAGAGGAAGGGGGAAACATATTTAAGAGAAGAACTCACTTCCCTGATCCACCACTTTCACCTAGAGTTCATCTCAGCTGGGATTTAAATGTCACAAAGGAAATCAAAAAGTTCTGGGAAGCAGAGGCCTTATGGCAGTGCTTATTCATAGAATGGTTAGAGTTGGAAGGGACCTTGAAGATCATCGAGTTCCAACCCCCCTGCCATGGGCAGGGACACCACCCACCACACCAGGTTGCTCAAAGCCCCATCCAGCCTGGCCTTGAACCCCTCCAGGGATGGGGCAGCCACGGCTTCTCCGAGCAACCAGTTCCAGTGCTTCACCACCCTCACAGCAAAGAATTTCTTCCTGATATCCAATCTAAGTCTCCCCTCTTCTAGTTAAAAACCATTACCCCTTGTCCTATCACTACACTTCCTGACAGAGTCCCTCTCCAGCTCTCCTATAGCTCACTTCAGATACTGGAAGGCTGCCATAAGGTCTTCCAGGAGCCTTCTCTTCTCCAGGCTTAACAGCCCCAGCTCCCTCAGCCTGTCCTCATAGCAGAGGTGCTCCA
>VZRU01014724.1:0-49959 GCA_013398155.1 Pedionomus torquatus
TTTCTTTTTTAACGGCTGCAGGCCTCTTTCTCTGGAGATTACTCGAGAAACACGCCGTCCCCTTCGTGCGTTTGCGCTCACTTTGCGGCTGTGATTCTTTCTCCAGAAACGCGGGAGGAGGGGAGCCTTTTCTTACGAGATGCTGAAAGACACATGCAGGGCACGGCGCTTTGGTTTCCGAGCTCTGAAATGTTCATCCATGGTTCTTGAGATGTACAGTAAAAGGCTGTTACTGGGTTATTTGATGTAGGACTGAGTGAAGTACCATTCAGGAAGGTGTTGTTTCTGCTCCTAGGGGCAAGATTTGTAGGAGCACGCTAAGCAGAGTCAGAGGTGTTCTTATTGATAGTGTTTAAAGGATTGTATGGGCACGGTTAGATGACATGGCTAAAATTTAGGCAAGCAGTCTGCAGTGGGCAAGATGAGAGCCATCACCTAGGGATCCAGGGCTTGAAAATTTGGGGCTAAAGATGGCCCAGATAGTTTCCAAGGCCTTCTTTATGAGAAAGGGGAGCATGGTGATGGGTATTGGGTGGAACATCTTGTTTTTTCTGATGCTTTCCTTTTTGTGTCTCACCCGTGTATTTTGTAAGCTTGTTCCTTTGTGAAAGGTCTCGAATGCTGGAGAAAGCAGTCATTCCATTAGGAAAGATCATTTTTCCTTTTTGTTTAATTACTGAGGTCAGATAGGTGCATTAATATAAAGTAATATTATTTCCAATGGAAGGAACAACACTCTTAATTTTTAATAGCTTTGTTTCTCCTGCAATGAGGCATCAGGCCTACCCATTGTCTAGTCTTAAGAGCTCTGCTCAGACAAGAAACTCCTTTTGAAAGGGGGAGGAAACAGGACATGATCTCATTTGTCCATCAGTGAGAAACAAAAGGATTACCGTTTTATATTCAATGCCAGGAGCTGAATGGCTGTCAATTTTCTTTGAGTTACATATTTGTCCTGATTTGAGGTAAAATAGAACTAATTTTCCGTTCAGTAATTTTACTTCTTAGGTAGGCCTCTTCTAATTCTCTGAAATTAACAGCATATTGTGCAGAAAGCTGTTAATTTTCAGAGTGATAAGACTTGTGTATATAATCAGTGCTGATGAATGGTATGTAGAGAGGCTCTTGCCTGTATTTATGGCTGTAACAACTAAGGTCAGCTAATTTTGTTGTTTGCCCCCTTGGAGGGTTGGAAATGGAAAAGTGTAGAGGGGTCCCACCTGCAGAGAGGAGCAGATAGGACAAGTGACCTGAAACTGACCAACATGGGTATTCCATCACATCTACCCCATGATCAGTATAAAAGCTGAGTAATGAAAGGGTCAGCTCTCTCTTTCTTCAATGGCTGATGTCCAAAGAGGACCCTGTCTGTTCATCTGCCTTTGATCACAGTCCCTGTGTTCCTGAGTCCAGAGCTGGAATCCAGTTCGATCCATGGCTGAGTCCAGTCTGAGACTTCTGTGGTGCCTGCCAGTGACATCATCTTGGGAGCTTGATAGGATTTTGTATATGTTGTATTATCTCTACTCTTCTCCTTGGACTGAGAGGTAGGGAGACAGCATCTGTTGCCTGTAATTGGCTGATTCAGCCTAAACCATGACAATAGTCTAGAGAATTTTTTTCAGAGCTAATTTTAGGGTGTTTTAGTGCAGCTCTGCACTAATCACTACTAATGAGTCTCAAAGTTCTGGGAGTTCTTTGAACTTGTTGAATATTCAGTGAAAAGGCAATTTGCCTCTCAGAATATTGTGCTTACTGAGTGAGGAGTATGACTGTTTTGGTGGAGGTGTGTGCTTAAGAGGTGGCTGTTTAAACTGAAGTGAAAGCTGGCATAGGCCAGTGCTTGTGTGTGGAAACTGGCCTTATGGCCTGTGAGTGTCTCTGTCACCTGGAACTCTGCCTTAGTGTGTATGCATTTCCTGCACAAAGTATATTGCTTTGGTAAATAATAGCTTATAAAATATGTATAAATCAATATGCAGTCATTTCTGTGAGTTTTGCTAACAGAAATACTCTGTCTCTTTGCAGTTTAGTAGCTATTCATAATTTCTTTACTCTCATTTAGACTTGATCACAGAAACCCTAGCTTTTTGTAGAGCAACCTGTAAAAACAGTTGCATCGTTCTGCAGCTTTAACTTGGTTGCTGGAGTCCTTGTTCAATGGTTCGGATTTATTGTATGCATCTTTTGTAGGTCCTGTTTCACCACATCCTGAAGTCTACTGGGGAAAATGAAATGGGCCACAATAAGCAAGGAAAAGATGATGAGTTCAAAAGGGAGCTCTTACATAGGTTTTGTTCTGTCTGAATAAATGGTGTATATCGATAAAAGAAAGAATGTAAATTGAATCAGTGAGTATGTTGTACAGAGTTAATGTCAGCCAGATGTCCTAGGTTACTGAGTGCAAGCCCTTTATTCCAGAATATTTTTCCAGGCTAACGGGTAATGTGGAAGTGGAGAGTGGGTAGAAAATGTGGCCGAAATACCATATAAGGGTGGCATGGATAAGAGGCTCAGATATGGACATAGAAGGAAAAAGGTAACTTTTGCAGAATGATTAAAACCTTTCATAATGTGCTCTTGCAGAGGAATAAACCCTTGCATAGTTTGAGATGTGAGCAAAGAAAAAATTCTATTCTTCCTTCTGCTGAAGGAAGAGTTGGATATCTTCAGAGGCCGTGTACAGTAATGGAGGGTTGGGGGGGGGCGGGGGAGGAAGCTCCACCCTGAAAATGCACCACCTTTCCACTAGTCAGGGATGGATGTTGAGCTTGTAATGACGGGACTGCCAGTGGCGTTTTTCTGGTAGAACCAGTTGTTCATCTTCTGTAGGAAATTCTTTCATTGCTCAGCTTCATGCCCTCGTTTTGGTTTGGGTCTGGGTTTCACAAAACCCCATAGAAACTTCTCATGGGTGAAAGCAGGTGCAAAAGTAAAAGCTGAGATTTGTGTGAGGAGGTGCGAGGAAGTAATACTCTGTGTGTGCGTGTTGGTGAAACGAAAATGGAGTAGACAGAAGTCTTAATTCTCCTCTGCTCTTTATGTATTTATTATTTTTTAAGTCCTAATAAAAATCAGATGAAGACAGCTTTTATGTCTATGAGGAACAGGCTAACAGAAATAGACTGTTTTTATTACAAATACCTCAGCCGTTACATAACATCCTAACTAAATGCTAACGAACTGGTCTGTTACAGATTGCAAACACATATTCAAGGGAGAAGCTGTGTATCATTCACGTTGTTCTTGCTTTTTTGTATTTGACATGGTCTTGGTTAACAGTAATATTATAGTGGAAAATCAACATTATGTATCTTCAAACTATTATGGTGATAAAGTTTAAGTGATACATATTTGCAGATAATGTGGTTCCAGGGGCTTACAACAACAGAGACAGGATTTACTGCATTTTCTGTTCAGGTACATCAAATACAGAAGTAGTGCTTGAAGAACTGTGGCATCATCCAGTGCCTAATGACTGAAAGAAGAGGGATCTATTAAATACCTGTCTAAATCAATGTACAACTGACTCCTAATTGAAATGGTGGCTTTACTCAATTTTTAGCTAGTTGAGAAAGAAGATGTAGCTCATCATGCTCAGAGGTACCAAAAGGTTTTTTGTAGTAAAACCAGTAATGGCTAGGTTGCCCATTTTTTGCTGCAGTGCTTGCTTAAGCTGGCAAATCAAAGTTTCTCTGCTTAGAAAAGCAAATCTTTTTTTGGCTGTCCTAAAAATGCTACAGCTTGTTTTAAAATTAATATTTTGTAAGCATGTGACCTTAATAACTCCTAGATTTAAGTGGTTATCAATTTTAACTTGTACTTTATTTGACTGTAGACTTACATTGTATTTGCAAAAGTAATAATTTAAGTTATTCTTTCCAAAAGAAACATTATTTAACTAATTTGAATCTTAAACTAAGGTAGAAATGCAGAAACATACTCATTTTGTTTGAGAAGCCAATGTTTTTTTCCCAATTTAAGACTTCATATACGTTAGGACTTAAATATTTCTTCTATTTTAAAGTAACCATATATTCTACTGAAAGACCTCCCTTAGATTAGTGAGTTAGATTCATCATTAGATCATTGATGTTTTCATTTTTAAAAAAAAATTTAAATTTTTCATTTAAAAAAAAAATTGTATTTACAGGGCTTGTTTTATAATAGTGTTTGGGACAGTCTGTGCTTCCTGTACAAGTGTATCTACATGTATATATAGGTGCACATCAAAAGTGTTCTAGTGAGGAGGAAGGATAACATTTTCTCTTGCCAATGTGTGTAAATAGTCTGAAGGAAAGATGCATTCTAGTATGAAAAACTTGTCTTTGGCTTGTAATATAGCTACTTAGTTAATTTGCTGGAGTCACCTTGGTTAGGAGATGTTTTTCCTGCCACAAGTCAAGCTATCAGCATGGACAGAGCTTTGTAGTATGCACTTAGATTTGAGTAAAGAAAAGTCTCTTGATAAATATTTTGATAATATATTGAGCCCTTTCAATTATTTACGTACTGCACCTTGAAAACAGTGTCAACAGACATGTGGGATTTTTTTTTTTCTAAGCAGAATAAGCTTAGATCAAAGAGCAGCTGAAGATGTAGCCATTTTGCAGTTGCAAGTTAACTTCCATGGAAAATGGGCCTGTAAATCTGAAAGACAGATATATAAAGCTGGGTATGCCGATATTAAGCTCTCATCTTTTTTTTTTTTTTTTTTAAGACAAAATGTGAATGGATTCAGTCTAAAGCAGAGGGCTAAAATTGACCCGTACTGTAGTTAAACAGCATTGTCCATAACTGTTGTTAGCATGGTTTTTGCAGCTGCATCTCTTCCATGCTGAACATTGTTTCAGTGAAGGAGATGGTCTCTGCTCCAGAAAACTAGTGCATCACAAGGAAAAAAGCAGGTAACCAGGGATCAGAGAAAAACAAGCAGCAAGTGGAAGAGATTGTTTGTGGGCAGCCATGAGCTCTCTTCAAGCTGGACCAGATCAAGGAGCAATTTTTACTATGTTAGTATGCACAGGAGCAACATATGTTTTTATTGATGCTGTCAATGGCATGTTGTTTTAAGCTGGTAGGTTTGGCAACCCTGGCACTTGCACATACAGTGGTAGTATCTTTGATAACCTTAAAAGCAAATACACTGCAACATCTCTTAATACAGGGGTAAAATAGATTTTGATGGACGTGAATCGGGTTAGGAGTATGTTAGGAGTTAAAGGCAATACAGAACTTGTATATTGAGCAAGGTGGCAAGTTTTGAAGGTGGTGACAATTAGCTCTAAGTCATTACATAACTGATTAGAGTAACTGGTTTTGAGCAGTATTTTTATTGTGCTACAGTTGTGCAGAATTCTGTGCAAAATTATTCTGTAGATTACTACTATTGGTGACTGTGCTTCCATCTTCTGGTTAGACCCTTCAATAATAAAAGTAGTGTGAGAAGTGAAACAGAAAAAGGCTTGAAGAAATAGTTAGAAAACAGGGAATTCATTTGGCAAATCTGTTCTGGAGGAAAATGAAAAACCTTAAGGATGACCGTAGGGTTGTTTTTTTGCACTAGCAAAGTACTCTGAAAGAGCTCATCAACAGAAGAGCTTGCCTGAACATTATTTCAAAGCAACATCTAACTAATTTCTTTGAGTGTGTAACTGGTTGTATTACTTAAGGACTGATCTGTGACTAGGAGCTTTGAAAAACAAGTTCTGTGTAAAAATCTCCACTTATTTGCGGCTTAGGTCAGGGGTACTTTAAAGGTGCAGTAAGGTATGGTGTGGAGAGAAATACACTGCTCAAAGTGAGTTATGGTTACTTGGTAAGAACACTGAAACCAAGTGCCACTTCCTCTGTCAAGAAGTGTTGATTACTACAGCAAGGTTTGGAAATTGTAGTAAAGGAGCAGGAAATGGAAGTCTTGAAAAAGATTCTTTGAGTTATTCAGAGCAAGGAATGGCTGCACGTTTTCCTTTTTAATCTGTCCTGCCCTCTTCTACACTTCAGTTTAACATACAGTAGGGTGGGGAGAGTTGCAAATATGCCATCCCTTTAAATGACATTGTTTCAGAGATTATTTTAATAAAGTGCAAGGGCTTTTGGAGCAAGAGTATTAAAATGAGACAGAAAAATGAAACAGTGGAGAGAGAGGTAATTTTAAATGGCTGTAACTTCTGCTGCTCATCTCTTGGGAATTTGGTTTATTTTCCTGTACCTATTGATTTTCTTTCATCTGCTTCGTAAAAGGAGGTGTTCTGCACCAAACACTGTGACTGACTTAAGAGTGAACTCTTTTTCAGCTTTGTTGTTTCTGGTAACTTATCTCAGACGGCCGCCTGTGGAGGAACAGATCCTGAGGGCTGTTCAGCCTGCAGCTGGAGTCAGATCTGCTGAAGTGCAGCTGGAAGGGAGCTGCAACTTGCCGTTATTCTGTATGTTTAGAAATAATAGAAAATCCAGTAATATATAGAAACTTTTTGCTTGTAGTTCTTTTGCTGTAGGGTGCAAGCAGTTCTGCTTCCTTTATTCTTGCAAATGGATCCTCAAACCCACCATCATCACCAGTTCTAATTATTCTTTTTGTGTGGTTAAATCTAAATGTGGCAAATGTAAAGAAGTGCTGACCATTCAAATGTTTTCAGCACTCTCCTTTGAACAGACATAGGAACATCTGTATGTCATCTGTCATGTACCTTCTTTTGCGGCCCCACTGTGGACCTTCCCTTTTGCTCCCCTGCTCTCAACCTAACAGAGGAACTGCTACTCAGGATGCCACTAAGGAGGAGACTCCCCATGTTGCTTTTGGGAGAGCCAGAGGGGGAACCCTACCAAGGTGTGTTGGTATTTTTGCCCTTTCAGGCTTCTGCCTCATGGCAGGATGCAGTTGAACAAGAAACGAAGTGATACTTGTGGCAGCCTGCTAATAGGCACGTATGTAATTTTTTTTTTTAAGGAACTTCTTGTGATCTGAAGCATTTACAGAGAGTAGCTGTGGTCCAGATAAACTGACCTAAATTAGTTTGTAAGAAGCCTAGCAAATAATTGTACATTTTTCAGCTAAAAAGAATTCTGAAAAGTAAGACAGGTTGTATTATTTTTCTGTATTCAGAGAAAAGCACTGCCTATCAACCTACTATTTGAATACTGTACTTCGGTAGCAGGTATGTGGCTTTTTCTGTAAGAATTTGCCTTAATTTATTCCCTTATCTTTTTCTCAAACAGGCAGTGATTCAGTTTTGAGAGCTTTGAACTTTTATAACTTTTCTCGTTCTTCTAAATAATGGAAATTTCTTTTATGAAATGCTTTTGCAGATCTTGAAAATAAAAATCTCATTTGGCATCTGCAAGTTGAAAAGCTAATTGGGTGAAAGCACTTACATTGTTCTGTTCCCAGAAGTAATGAGAACGCATCTCATTATCATGCTGTCTTTAATTGTATAGAAACTGTTCTCTCTTTCCTCTCCCCCTCCCCTACCCCCCTCCTTGTCCTGGCTTCCTTCCAAGACTTCAAAACTCCTGCCAAAATAAGAAATTTACAGTTTTAAAAAGTTTCTTAACCAACTGCACAAAACTGGAAAATTAAAAGTCTGTCTTGCAAAAAATTTGCTCTAATGTTTAGCGACAAAGAAATAAAGGCTTGTTAAGAAATTGTCAGGCTAAGAAGGAATACGATAGCTTGCCTTAAAAGGGAACTGCAGAGAAGTTGTGGATCTTAGTTTTTCAAAAATGAATACATTTTTAGTTGAAATGTATTTGATAATCTTGCAAAACATCTAAATTATTGTGATTCATGTTTGAGGGTTATCAGAACACAGTGAGAATAGCTGTGTTGTATTAGTGCATTAGCTTTATAGTGTGCTAGTTCTGACTTACATGTGGTATGCACTGTCAGTCTCTACTGGAATATTTTGAAAAATTCTTTCTAGCAAAGAAGCTGTTTAAATGTACTTGGATAACTTGAAAATGGACTGGTACTTCAAGGAATGCTTCTAATACAGTGCAGTTGTTAGTAGTTATTAATCTTTGTCACTTTTACTTGAGCTGTGGTGGTGGTGGCATTTCTTTTGGCTAGTCTTGTTTATGTGGAACAAATGAGTAAAAGAGGTAGGTGCTTGTAGTACCAGTGAAGGCTGTAATATCTTTGTGGTCACTATACACCACTGGTGAAATCTCAAGTCTGTATCATCCAATATAGATTGTAGTCCTTTCGGGCTCTGGATGCTTTTTTCTTTTTTTTTTTTTCCTATGTGTCAGTGAGAAGCAAGATTTGTTTTGCATTGCTTCTTTGTTGTACCTCAATGTAAATTGGGAACTGCTCTGAAAAGAATTGTGAGCTCATTCCACTGCCCTGTCAGTCATTAATATTAGAGTTTGCCAGCAGACATACAGAGAACTATTTCTTTAAGCATGAGTCCACGTTCACTTCAGTCATCAGTGGGAAGCTATCTGGGACAAATGCAACCTTCCTAAACTGTGACTGTAAGGACAGAAGCAAGATAAGCTGGATCGGTGTTGTGGTTGGTGTGTTTATACCAAGATCACTCTGGTCCGTTCCAGTAGAGGTGAGTGCTGAACCTGATGTTCATTTGATTTGGTGGCACATATGAGATTTCTTGTTCTCATAGTGTTACGGTGTCCATGTCACACCCAGCTGTGGTGGGAAACTTCAGTCTTTAATTCCATCCTCTTTATTATTTGGTTGTATGCAAATTCTATCAGCATATGAGCCTAAAAAACTATCCCTCATGTTGCAAAGAAGTTTGAAAAAAAGACCAAAGTAAATATCCTAAGTTCAGAAGCCAAATTCAACTCACTTCTGTCTAGGTGTTTTAAACTAGTCATAAATGTTTTGACTACACAGAAGATTAGAGATTTAAGACAGAGTGGACATTGCATATTTCACTTCTTGAAGGTACTTGAATACTAGAGTGATTATGGGAGAGGATTTCTGTAGGAGTCTTGTGTGCCTAAAGGTCCTGCTGTGGGAAATGTTGGATTTTCAGTTCAGAATTCTGATGTAAGTATTCTAAGCAGAATGGTTTGTAGGGTGCTGTATTTATTTTGATATAAGCTGTACAGTTACTCTTGAATTCACTTAACTGTTCTTTGGGTGTTCAGGAGAGAGTATGTGTAGCTATGTGCGAGTGGTGGAACTTGAAGCTGCAGTGGTAAGTCTAATGATGTAACGTAATTTGTAACGTGCCTTCTGTATTCAGTCTTATGCTATTTATTTTAAATGTTTCATTAATAGCACTTTGTACATTTTAGATTTGAATCTCCTCTAGTGATAATACTGGGTTTATATCTCTAATGTGGAATCTACATTAGCTGGAAGAGTACGTAAAAGTGTAATTACAAAGCCAGAGTAGATAGGTATTACATCTTCTACATATAAAGTAGTTGGCATCTGAATGAAAATTTCAGTGGGGTGCTTGCTATTTTCAGCATTTTGTTCATAATAATAGCTGTATATGTGTCGGAATGTCTCTATTTTCTTTCCTTGAAAAGGCAAAAGTGTAAGAGCTGTGTTGATGAACAGCTTTTATTATCCAGTAGAAAGTGAGAGACCAAAATTGTGTCACTGGTGTAAAACATGGAAGAAAGTGACATACATAAACATTAAAAGAATTGGATCCTGGGTAGCAGTATTGCCTTAGATAACATTTAGGTAATATTTGTTAAAATACTGAACAACTTTATTTGACACTCGAAGTTATCCTCAAACTGAACAAAATGAAAACTTTCTTTTCCCAGAGTTGTTAACTAGCTGTACTGGCATCATTCTGTTTCTGAGGGGAGGGACCATAACCTCTCTGCTATCTGAGGTCATTTCAGAAGGATAAGATTTCAATAAACAGTAAGGGTATCAGAAATTATGTTAGCTGAAAGAAAAGAGCTGTGTGACACATGAAAATATTCAGTGTGTTCCTGACAGTTTTATTGCCAGTGTGAGTTTATCCAGTCTGTGTCTTTTTGATCCCTTTTATATGGGCATATTTAAAAAGATGTGCTGATCATGATTGATCCTATGGATCAAGCTTCTTTTGGCAGGGTTGTTCCACAGCAGTATGATTTCTGTGCATGTTAAATGAAATGTTCATGCACATATAGTTAAATATGTATTCCAGTCTGTGGATAAAGACAAATTAGAGGTCGCTGTCCTTTTATCTGTGGGATTTTTTTGCACCAACCAATTGCTCTTAAATTTTTCCTTTTGTTTTCAAGGATGCCCTGGGAAAAAAAAAAAAAAAAAAAAAAGAGAAATTAATAGAACTCAGATATTATTTTAGTCTGTTCTAATATTTTTCTGCTGCAGGATGTCCTAGAAGTTTCTTGTAAAAGTGTTAGTTGCTACTATTAGTGTAATGTTAGGCTTGAGAGATTCTTATTGAAGTTCCCTGAGATGTGGTTTGTTTCTGGTTGTCGTGTTGGAAGGCTGTACTGCAGGTGACGAGTATTGCTCACAGAAGACAGTTCAACAAGCTGCCTTCCAGTCTTTCTAAAGCAGTGAAAGATTTGCTTGCTCTACCGATTGCTATTTTAAGCTAACATATACTTTGTGGTAAAGTTAGCTTCTGTGTAGAGTTTTTGAAGGTGGCTAATTTTGGTTACTTTTTATTGCATAGCTTAGTGGCTCTATGTAGACTGCTGTTAGATGTCTCTTAGAACTGATGCAGACATATTTGTGGATGCTCATTTCTGGCATCCAGGAACTGCATTTTTATAAGATGCGTCTGTGGGATAATGTCCTATCTTCTGTCATGGTATTTTCCACCTGACATATCTACTTTTGGTAGTGTTTTGGAAAGTTTTTCTTAGGCTTTAAAGCAGTGTAATTTGAAGAATAATAGAACTAGAAAAGCCTGCTTGGCTATGGCTTTGTCTCATGACAGAGTGCTTTGGTTCTAAGGAACAAAACTCATTTTGATTTTTCATTTGGTGGCCATTAACAGCAGTCCTCTATAGGTTTTCTAGTGCCTCGGGGATCAGCCTATGCTACAGTTTTGCTTTTAAAAACTACAAAATACTGAAATGGACATGGTAGGAGAGAAGGAAGGAAAACAGACAAGAATTGCTGCCTTAAGTTGTTCAATGTTTTGAACTTCTTACCATACTGATGCTCAAAATATATGTTCCTTATATATGTAAATAAATAAATATATATATATTTCCTTATATATATAAATAAATATACTATGTTCCTTATATATTTGCATAAGAACTTTTTTCCAGAGTGGAGGGAAGATGTTTTCTAGTCTGCAGTTGGTCCTAGTAGAACTTTATGCAGAGTTTATAGACAAATGAACTAGTATTGTTAAATTCTGAACAAGGCATTTTGTGGAATTCTGAAATAATCAGAAGAACTAGGAACTTGGTGGAAAAGATCTGTGTGGTATGTATGGGGGCTTTTGTTTGTTGGGTTTGTATTATTTTAAAAAATACGATTCTACAGTCTGGAATATATTGCATTTTGTTGGCAACAGTAAGTACCTAAGAGGGTGCAAGTAAATATTCCTTATGAGAGACCAGGATATCTAATTTCTGGCAGCTACTTATTGTGCTGATTTCTGTACATGTGCTTCTGAGTTCATTGCAGGATCTAAATAAGCCAACCACTTGCAGTCTGAAAAAATAGTCCGGTACAGAAATTACAGTAGTAATTTTAAACTTAAAATCTTAAGGCCGTGTTGAAGGTTGATTAATTTATTTGATAATATTACAGAGCAGCTGAAGGGTAATCTTTGCTCCACAATTTTCAGCGCGTTGTGCCTTCTGTAATTATGCAAAATGGTAACTGTGGTCATTCAAAATGAACTGCTGACTTGCTTAAAAATCTTAACAGTGCAGTGAACCCTGCCAGCTGCTGTTACTGCTTGCACTGTTGCCTCCTCCATTTTGCTCTCATGGTAGGTACTTAATTTTGTTAAGTAGTTCTGACATCTTTTATACATTGCTGCTGTTCAGAGTTATACAGCTGTCTCTTGTTCTCACTCATGTGTCAGTGAATCTGGCGACAGCAGCACTTTGCTTTTGAGGATTTGACTAATATAAGAGTTCAGATTAACAGCTTTCTTATTGGTAATAACAGAAGATATTAGGGCAAATTGGGAATCACTTGTTGAGTCTAGTACTTGCCAACCTATTGTAGGCACAAATTAAACATGTCCTATGTTACAATACCTTGTAGGTGGTGCTGCAGAGGAATGATTCCAGAGATCCAGCATAGGCATACAGCATATACAACTAAAATTTGAGTGAAAAGGCAGAGGTATTGGAGCTGCATACATTTCATATGGCTTGAAACCATGTAATTGTCTCTTTATAACTGTTTGATGGCACTGGGTGCTAGTTTAATGTGTGACCTGGCAGGTATGTTTGTAGAGGGCCACATGGGTTCTTCAGAGAGAGGATTTGTTGTACCTGGTCTAAAGTCTAATTTTGCAAGTATATCTTCTTTGGCAACTGGTATCAGGTGTAAACTTTAAGTATGAATACATTGATTGGCCTAACATAGAAGGGGATTATTTGTAGTGCTTGACTTCTGCAAGTCATGTTACTCAGGAATGTGCAATTTTAATCAATTTAAAATGTTCTATTTATTTTTCTTTGTAGTGTAACTTTGGAAAAACTTGTTAAACAGTGTGAATTTTAGTACTATAAAAGGCATAGAGCTCAGCTGTAACGAGCAGACCAATTTTTGTAAATTTGACATAAAAAAACATTAGCAGGAAACATGATCACCACCTCCTATTCTTTAAACTATTAACAGTTCTAGAAAGAACAATTGTTACAATTAAGATTTGTCTAAGAATGAATTCAATCTTATTCTGTAAAGTTCTGATTAAGATTTTCCACGTTTAATCTCTACAGGCTTTGGAAAGTATGGCAAAAACTCAATGTTGTCTTGAACCATCCTCAAACTGCTTTCTGCTCTGTCTATCTGTTAGGGCTTCACTGCCTTTGTGAAAGGGAGAGGAGGGGTGAGAGGCCAGAAATTACTTGAGTCATCGTCTTTTATTTTTTTTTTCCCCTTCCTTTTTTTTTTCCCTGTTTGCCAACTTCTAGTTTATTCACCATTGTGAAGCTACTTCTTGTTTACAAAATCTCGGGCTGGGATGAGTCTTGGGCTGAAAATTAAAGCTGTGCATGAGTTGTTCTCACTTGAAAGAGCGTGTGAGCATAGCTAAGTATGATGTAATTACAGTGTAGTACTTGGTACGGTTATATGCACACCTGAAAGCTTGTTTGCCACCCGGGCACTCCTGGTAATTATCTGCCCATTACCTTCCCCTCAGTTGCTCCAGGATGATTGTGGTGGACTCTTTATCACACATAGAAGTCTGGGAGCAGAGAGTAACAGGAAAATTGAAAGGAAAGAATCTGCCAGGTTCTTTCACAGACATTTTACAGAAGACCTTACGATAAACTGAGTTTTGTCGTACAAGAAGAGGCTAATGCAGAGTGTAACGTCTGATTTAGACTCCAGCTTGATAAACTAGTCTGCCTGGCTTCACGTCTCCAGACTAGCTGGAAGTAGTTGCATGTCTATGAATAATAATAATGGGCAAAGTTTGACATGTTGTTGAATTGCAAATACATATTGGGGCAGCCTGAACAGTGAATTGTTGCTTGAAAGCTGCTTGACTTGATAGCTCCAAATATAAGCTTGTCAAAATTCGTGTATCAGGCTGTGGGTTGTTTTTGTTGGTTTTGTTTTGTTTGTTTGTTTGTTTGTTTTTTTTTCCTTCCCTGTGCCTGTAATGATGGTTGAGTAGTGGGCTATGGCTTCAAGTGAAATCTTGAAGCTTCAATATGTAGGTTTGGGGATAGATAAGGGATGGCCTAACAGCCATATTCAAGGTCTGTGTTCTGGATATGTGGTTACTCAGTGGACTGGGTTCACCCAGCTTTCATCCTGTATTTCATGGGTTTGGATGACATGAGGAACGGCTGTTGATGTAACACGTGCTGTTAAAATTGCCAAATGCTGACCAATCTGAAAAAAAAACTAACCACCTGGTAGTTGCTTTCTCCATGTGAGAGGGAAGGATGGGTTTCTTAGTCATGTACATAGCTCCATGTGAAACTGAAGACTCTCTCCCCTTTGCAGCAGTCTCTGTGAATTGGGGTAGAACAGCATTTGGCCCAAATCTTGCTGAGGCTGGACCATCCCAAGGCAGAGGAGAGTGGGAATGTTATCATTCCTATATAAGTTACTTCCCTGATATTTAGACATTAACCAATGTCTGCTAGGACCAAATTAGTGCTTTATTCTTTAGACTTGTCTGTTGAGACTCTTGTACATGAGTGTACTGCATGTGAAACAAGTTCCTTTTGAAGATCTTCTGAGGCTCTGAGTTTGATCAGGGTTTGCTCACAGTTTGTTGTTGAGGGTTTGAGCATGATGTCTTGCTTTTTACTGTGTGCTTTTACAGTGAAACAGGAGAGTATTTAAGTGTGTATAACTATTCTGGAATTCATATGGAAAAAATGTTAAAAAAAAAGTTATTTTAAGGGGGGCAGCAGGTGTTTTGAGTATTTTTGAGATAAATCAACTATGTAATAATGTTCTGTTTAAGTAAATGTTCACTTGTGTTCCTGCCTGATGACGAGCAGAAGCTCTGGCAAGCTCTTTCTAAGAACTTGTAGTGAAATATCAGCCATAATTACTGGATTCTTTTTCTGAAGGTCTGCTATTCTAGGGGAAGGAGAGAGGTGACTTTTGTTACAGCCATGTAGTTTGTTGCAGCAAGAATAGTGCAACTCTTGGTTTAAGGAATTTACACCCTCCCTATCAGAACATACTGTGTTCCTAATTTTGATAAAGCAAACTTCTGACTCAGTGTATTTGATTTCTTAAACTGCTGAGTTCATGATGATTTTAATTTGGAAAAAAAAGCCCTGAGTTCCAGAAATACTTTACCACAGTTAATGGTATCTCAGCACTTGGCTTTGGTAGTGGGTGCAGTCATTGAGCTTCCCCAGTGGGGAATTAGCTACTAGCTGGAAACTTTGCACGTTTGTTGCTTTTAGTGAAATTGGGGGTAGTATTTACTGTTTTCACAGGCTTTGATATTAATTACATGATGACTCTGCTGATTTTGTGACATTCAAATTGTAGAGGTGGAAATACTTTAAAACTGCAAGTGTTACATAAGGCTAGGAGTTTCTGGAGCTAATGTATTTTATGGCATCTCTCCAGCATGCTTAAATAAAACAGTGCGAATGGTGTTAAACATGCTATCCTCTTTTGTTGTATGAACTTTGTCTTAAGCAATTTGAATATAAGTCAATACTTTTCTGTTGTTTTTCTTTTCAGGCAAATTTTGAGGGGTGAGCAGGAGGTATCAGACTCGATGATTTTCCATCGAAATGTCGGAAAAGTCAAGCCAGAGTACAAAAGCAAAGGATGGAAAAACGAAGTATGCAACACTCAGTCTGTTTAATACTTACAAGGGAAAGTCACTGGAAACTCAGAAAACCACAGGTGAGTAAACCGAGTTCAGTTTTGCTTTCTGGTTCATCATTACTGTAGTACTAATTAAGAGTGCAAAGTATATGAGCACTTAATGAAAGCAATTTTTTTTTTTAACTGCTTGATACAACAATTAAGTGGAAAAATTCTGGAAAACAGTGTTGGTTACAGTTTCTGATTAGCTGTAAACAAGAGTGTCAGTTCAGCAGAGAGCATTTGCAGTCTACTAGGAAGTAGAATATAGGTCAATAAAAGCTAGTGTGTAGCTGCAGTCTCCATTTGTTATCAGCATATGACATGCCAATCTCTAGCTCTGTTTTTTATTGTATTACAGAAAACCTTTTTGGTACTGGAGGTGTTTGATTAACAAGAGAGCAGTGCTGACTTTCACATTGGGTCCTTTGTCTGGTTTTCAGAGAAACACTGGGTGAAACTTTGATTAACCTTCCAAATAAGGCCATTGTGGGTCTACTTTTTCGTGATTGATTGGATTGAGAACCACACAGGAGTGACACTCTGAAGCATTGAATTTGATTTTACATATTTGCCTAACCTTCAGGGTGAAAGAAGTGTATTCAAACTTTTTCTTAAAGCCAAAATGTTATTTTTAAGATTGAAACTGAGGTGTTTATAATGATACAATATGCCTAGGGTAGCATCTTGTATTTGTTCACCTGAGTAGATTAGCTGGTAGGTTGAATGTCCACTGTAGTGTTAACTTCATACTGCTTTTTCACACTTGTGGTCTGGAGAAAATACAATTTGTAGGAATACGTTTGTCAGAGCAGCATGTGCAACTATAACTAGCAGCAAAAAAGAAAAAGGCTGAAGGTATTAAACTGCAAAAGGAGCATGTGAAAGATGCTTGACAACCTGTTAAAGTATATAAAGACATCAACATCATATTTTAAATGAGTCTTCTAGCTTTATCACTGAGCATTGCATATAAAGGTGGGGCTTTGTAATCACTGGAATAGGCTAACCATAGTGACTCACTATTTAAAAAGTCCTCAAGTTCTCCCCAACCAAGTATTTCTAATTCCCCTATTTTATTTTAATTATGAAGGATTTTTAATTTCTAATTCTTACAGTTTCAACTTTTTCCAATTTTCTTGCAAAACACATACTGATTTGTGTAGCTTTGCGGGAACACTATCTGCTAAACAGCACTGTTAACTTTCACTTTCTGTTTTGGCATGCAGTTGCCGCACGCCATGGATTACAGAGTCTTGGAAAAGTTGCTATTTCGAGGAGGATGCCTCCACCAGCAAACCTCCCCAGCCTCAAAGCAGAGAACAAAGGCAATGACCCTAATGTGAACATTGTGCCTAAAGACGGCACAGGATGGGCTTCAAAACAAGAACAACATGAAGAAGAAAAGTAAGTGACCACTGAGATCTGAGTTGTTTTGCTGTGCCATTTCTCTCAAGTTTTCCCAAAACTAGAGGTAGGCAGGGCCTGGGAAGGAGGTGGCTAGACTTGACTGTCCTCAAGATCGCTACCAGAGAAGAAAGAGCTACTGTTTTAATTTTTGTGAGGAAGAGCCTCACTATTAGGGGGATAGTCTTAGAAAACAAAACCAAAAAAGAAGCCCACAAAACTCCCTCACTTCAGTTAAATGCAGAATCCTTTTAAATCCCATATGAGGGGTATGTTTCCTTTAGCAACCTGATGAAACTGCCTCTTTGTAAATTTTGATGGCTGCTTAAAGGAAATACTGTAGAACATCTTTGTAAAATCAGTGTAATCGCCTTAAAACTCTCTTGAAACTCTAGGAGGAACCCTTGGGGCAGCATCTAAATGAAATAATAACTTGCAAGTTCTTGGGAGAATGCAAAAATCTGATAATTTAGTGTTATTGGCAGAGAAAGCTCAAAAATTCTTGGTTTGTACATATTTGTTTAAATCTTTGCTTTATTTTCCTAATGGGTCTTAATATTTGTTTGGTTAGTATGCCTTAAGTTATACAGATTTAGTGTAAAGTTTAAGATAGAAAAAATTTCTATTTCACACTTCCCTAGTATGTGCTGTAAACAGAAGTGGTGGTGGTGCACTGCTGTATGCTATTTATAATAATTATGAAGTGTAATTATAAAAAAAAAAAATCATGCTGCTTTCCCAAGTTGTCACTTTTTTCTATGGGTATTGCCTCAGTCCCTTTTTCCTGAATAGTGTAGCCTGTCACATTGACTCTCTTAATTCAAGCTAAGTTTTTTCCCTTGTCAGTACCCACACCTATAGAACAGTGTCTGGATAACTCAAATTATAAATGGGCTTGGCTTTCAAACAGTAGAAATGAAAGGAATAGTCTGATTCCTTGTTTCACTTATGTATGACAAAGTACAGCTATGCAAGTTCCACTTCACCAAAGTCTGCTTAAAAAATGTGCAGTTGTAAGAAAATACAGCTAAATGGAAACAGAAAAGATGCTGGTTTTTTTTTCTAAAAAAATATATTCTGGAAATCTGTGGGAACAAATGAAAATTGCATTCAGTTACCCTTGCGAGAAGCTGGTGTTTTTCTCCCCTGCTGTGATTTTTTTTTTTGTGTTGTTTACCTCTGTGTCAGTTCTGAAACTGCCATGAAGTGCTTTGGGTTGATTGCTGCAGAACCTGAATGGAACTGACCTCTTGGTGGCAGTCCTCAGAGTTTAGGATCTATTTAAAGCATTTGCAATGGTTTATTTTAACTGACATGACATTGCAATATTATAGTTATCTCTTCACTGGTATAATAAAGCAATTCTGGACTACTGGATTTGCTCCATACTTCCTATTTTATCAAAAGTTCCTGTTAATGATCTGGAGGTTTTGACTTGTGGATGCTGATGCTTTGGAGTCTTACTGATTAGATTTCAGAAATATCTGTTCTTCTAAGAAGGTAAACAACATCACTGAATCTGTAGACAAGAAAGATCTTCAAGAGTATGCCTGGTTTTCATATTGGACAAAATGAGTGCTTATGTCTGCCTCAGGATGGTGAATTTGAGACTTTGCTCTTAATAGACTGCTGGGCACAGATTTGTGATAGTCATAATTTTTTTCTTCGGTTTTCCTTATTGGTTCCTTTCACTTTGTAATTTCTGACATATTTGCCTTCTTTCTCTCAATTTATGGTGATCTTTAAATTCTTTCTTCTCTTAACTCCTGAGGTGAGAGAACATTATTCCAAATAGTTCACTTCCATAGTTGTAAATTGGATTTTTGCTTGTCCAACGCAGTACTTAAAAAGTTAAAATTCTATTCATACCTGACAGCATTTTCTGCCCAGCTGTATTCATTCCTTCCTCTCCACTTTGGGAAATCTACTCTTGAAAGAATTGGCTAATTCATTCAAATTTTTAACTGTAACTATAACAACTCCTTTTGTATAAGAAAATTCTTTTTCTGCAGAGAAGTAGTTACTAATTCTTCAGCTGCATGGGTACCTCATTTCATTAACTTGTTTGCAGTAGTAATCCTGAAGATCTTACTCTGTGCTTACCCATTCACAAATGCTTTTTCTCTAATTCCAGACAACCAGACGTGCCGCAGACACAGCCAAAACCTGCTGTTCCTGCTCCTCCAGAAGCAGCTCCTGTTGCCAAATCGTGGGCCAACACCAAACCAGGTGGACAAGATGGTAAGTGATGTTGAAGGTAGGGGGATTCTTGACTGGCCTACCAGGCTTTGAATGCTGCTGTGAGAAACCTCCAGACTCAACAACTGTTTGAGTCTTGATCTTGATTTGTAGTTGGGACTACAAATACTGTGAAAGTACGTTTCTTGGTTGTAAGGTGAGCCAGTTCTCTCTCACTCAGATGAGGTCCAACTTCATTTAGCAGCCAGTCTGCCTGCCTTTTAAAAGACTGGCATAGTCAGCTCCTTTGGATTGACAGGGAAACAGTGGTGATAGTGTAGGATCCCAGAATAACAGAATGGTAGGGGTTGGAAGGGATGTCGACAGATAATCTAGTCCAAGCCCTCTGCTAAAGCAAGTTCTAGAGCAGGTTGCATCCAGGTGGGTTTTGAATATCTTCAGAGAAGGAAGCTCTCCAGCCTCTCTGGGCAGCCTGTTCCAGTGCTCTGTCACCCTCACCGGAAAGAAGTTTCTCCTCATATTCAGACAGAATTTCCTCTGTTCCAATTTGTGCCTGTTGCCCTTTGTCCTGTCACTGCGCACCACTGAAAGGAGACAGGCCCTGTCCTCCTTTAGGTATTTTATAATAGGGAGGGTATTTTATAAGGGAGGGTTGACACCCTCTCTTTAGGTATTTCATAAGCATTGGTGAGATTCCCTCTCAATCTGCTTCACACTGGGCAAATCCAGGTCTGTAACCCTTTACTCATAAGAGATGTTCCAGTTCTCTGATTGTTTTTGTAGTGTTCTGCTGGGTGCTCTCTATTAGTTCCCTGTCTGTCTTGAACTGGAGAGCCCAGAACAGGACCCAGCAGTGCTCCAGATCCCACCTGATTGTGGGAGGATAACCTCCCTCGACCTGCTGGCCATGCTCTTTTATGCACCCCAGGATATCATTAGCTTTCTTGGCCACAAGGGCATGTTCCTGGCTCGTGGCCAACTTGTCCACCAGGACTCACAGGTCATTCTTCACAAAAGAGCTTGAAAATGGCTGTGGTGAGGAGGGAAAATCTCAGTCAGTATTTATGGTGCATACAATTTGGGCACGGGAAGGAGAACCATAAACAGATAGCGGTCATTCTAATCATAACTTTGGAGCATTTTGGATAAAGTATGCGTAACCTTGCTTTTTTTAAACATCTGCTACAGCGATACTTTCCCCTTTGTTTTAGATTCCTCGGTTATTTTGTTTTCAAAGTGATAGTGTTCAAGTAGGGTTTTTCATGGGAAAAGCATTAGAGGTATGTTTGAAGGTTGTTTTATTTCTAACCTAATTGTTTGAAAGGATGGAGAACTATTTCCACTACATGAATCTTGGCTTGAGTGTTTTCATTACAGAAGTAAGATCAGAGGTAAACCTTTAACAGATTTTTTTTAAATTGGTTGTAGAGTGTGAGGTTACTTAGAATTCCTGTGTCCTGTGTTTTATTTTTTTAAATTTGAGACTTGCAAGCTTTCTGTGGCTTCCAAGTTGAAGGAGTGAGCTCTCTCCTGGATAGAGATCTTGGAATAGTAAAACCTTAATAGCACGGAGGTAACTTCTAAGCCATTATATGGAATTTGTTAATGTTGCCTATCTTAGTGATTTTGCCTCTCTTTGCAGTAAGTGTTAGAAGTGACAGTTCTGGTTTCTCTGCCTCTTGTTCTTCTCTTTAAGGTTCAGTGTTTCCTTTTTTTGTCAGATAAAGGAACTCTCCTCCTTTAAGCTTTTGCAGGAATTTTGTAGAATTAAAAAAAAGGAAATAACACTGATGCAAACTGATCTGTGTACCGGCCTTTCTACATAAGCTGATAAGGTGGTCTCTGTGACACAGGAAATAGTGATTCGGCTCAGTGGCTTCAAAATGCATTTAAGCTAATTATTTTGTAGTTACCATGGCAGCTTGTGTGCCAAGCCCAGATGGCGCCCTCATTTTATTCAATTAATGCAGTAGTGGGTTTGCTGTTTCAAGAAGAATTACAGAATATGAGTTGGCATCAGCTGCTTGCTGTCCTTCTCAGTTTGAAGCTCGGGATACACCTGTTGTGCTCATGCTTTCCTGATCTGTAGTTGGCTGGCAGAACTTGTCGTTTTTCCAGATGCGTTTTTAGTCTCCAGCAGTTACTCAGCCAGCCACATCATGCTCTTGTACGACTTCAGTTCAGCGAGGCATGGCTAGATCCTTCTGTAATGCTGTTGCTGGCCATGTAGAAAGGAAAGACTTCTAAAATATAGTGGCAACGTGTTTTTCATGCATTGGTTAAAAGTTGGGTTAATTGCTATGATGACATCTATGAGTTCTTCAACTTCTTTCTGACCTGTTAGCTGCCAATCTGGTTATTTCAGGTTAATAGTGTAAGTGTTGTTGGGCTGATTGCTGAAGGTATTGTTACTTTACAATTGAAACATTATTGCTGTTACTGTGTAGCCTTGAGCAGAAAACATTTTTTCAAGATTCATAAAACTCGTGAAGCTTGTATTCCACAGGACCTCTGAAGATGGCCTGGCAGGCCATCTGGTTAGTGTGACTGCAGAATTCATTCTCCTTAAGTAATTAGATGTAGCTGCTTGGGAATGTCAAGGCCAATGACTGTTAGCAAAAAAAAGGTAGTGAGTGAAGTTCAGATGACGATTGAAAGATTTCAAGGCAATTTGTAGGCACAGGGATAAATAGTGGTATTTGCTGCCATGCCTTTACAAAAAAAAAAAAGTACAAAGAATAAGGAATTTACCTTATGTGCTTCACTCTTACTCTTTAAAAAAATAGTATCAGAATCTTTGTGTTTTATTGTTATGAAACCTTCTTTCACGGACTGGAGAGAACAGACACTTTTCTAGCATCTAGGGGTTGAGGGGGTTTAGGTGACACATCCAGATCCTTTTTGGGAGTTTGCTTTCTAAGTCCGTGTAGCCTAATATGATGTCTCTTATAGTAGCCAGTAGTAAAGATAATGCATAAACAGGGGATTATTCAGACTGTTGGAGCAGAAGTCTTCTCTCAGTAAGATTATTAGTGATTTGGTACTAGAATGCTGTTGACCTAGTAAGTCAATATCCATTATGTGGGGAAGGGGGTGGGGGAAGGGGAATTGCTTCAAAATAGATGCTGACAAACCTGCTAAAGGGCAAGACAGTTTGTACTCTTTGCTTTCCTACCACGCACAACAGAAGTCTTACCTTTCAATCCAAAGTTATGATGTCAAGGGATCAAAGAATGCTACAGTTCTGATACTTTTCTTGTAATGTAACAGCCATGGCCTTTTAATTGAAGAATTAAAGAAGAATTGTTATTAGAACCATAGTTAAATCTTAAGGGCTTTGCAATAACACAACTGCCCATTCTTGAGTCAACTATAATTGTGGAATAAAATGAGGGAAATCTTTGTGTAGAAGGAGAGGGGGGAAAAAAGTGTTAACAGAATCGAGGAACATCAGGTACTCCCCATGTTAAGTCTTGTTCCACTGTCCATTATTGCTGTCTGGTGCTTCTGAATTTTTCTCATCCCTGAAAGGTATAACAGTTGGCCTAGTAAATTCAACAACTTTTGTAAGACATTGGTATTTGCTACCAGAATTGTTCTTTGCTTATGTGAATTGTGTTACTAGTATATTTACATGGCTTTAACTTTCACTTTCTAAGGATAGTCAGGCTTTCGTGTCCAAACTGACTGCAGTTGTGACTTTTTTTAATATCTTACTGTGTAGGTCCACCTATTCAAGTAAATAGTTATTTCCAGCAAGAATTTCCCAGTCTGCCGGCAGCTGGGGATCAGGAAAAGTCAAGCAAAGACAAAGATTCACCTGAAGAGATACATGGATCAGGACCCAACTTGCGACCACAAAGTAAGTATATACTACAAATTCTTGTGAAATTGCACGGGTTTGTGTAGATCTCATTTATTACAAGATTACTTGCGCCTCTATTAAAAAATAAAATTGATTGATTGTTTGAATCAATGCACTCCTACACTGAAGAAGCAGATTTTCCAGGCTTTCTTCTGCTTTCCTTTACTCTTGTTGTGTTAAAAATTAGATATTTAATCCTATTCGCTTGCTGTTTTCCCAGCCTAATTGGTACTCCACTTGTGCTCTGACTAACATTTGTTAGTTGCACAATACTGGAATTTTCTTCCAGCTACTAGATGTCTCAACAGCTAAAATATGTATTTAAAGAAATCTCCTAAAATTAATTATATAAATCATCATTAGAGTTGTCCCCAGATGGTTAGTACTCATAAGAGAGTAGCCTGAAAAAGCCTGACTAGGAGATATAAGGTCTAGGATACTGAAAGAGTGGACTGTGATTTGGAAGGCTGAGGCTTCTTTAGCTCATGGCTGAGGTGCTCTGACTAGCTGGATCTGTTTCAGCTGAGGGGGTTTAGATCTAGTGAAAACAACCATAATGGTGCTGTTTTTACATGTCTCTGAAGAAGCGTGTTGCTTCCCCAGATACTTTTAATGCGGAGGCTTTTGTGATTCTGTTTGTTGCCAATGAAAGAACAGGACTCCTTTCTTTAAAATTTTTATTTTTATGAGGTTTGATGGACTAGGGACCCCTTTGTGCACTATCTTGTGTCAGTGATAGACAAGGTGTGTGCTGCTCTTGGAGGCCTTTAGGCTCTCAGGGAATCCTTAACTCCTTTCTGCATTACAGGCCACAGTTCTCATTGATTTGTTTCAGACAGGTCCTGCAGACCAAGGCCATGTGCTTGTTTAGGTCCTCACTAGTTCTGATGTGAAGAGTAAGTTCTCAAGAAATTTGAGAGCTATCCAACATCAAATTAGGACAACAGCCATGTATGTCTGTTCCAGCATTCTGAAGGCAGTTGTAGTTTTTGTCAGTACTGTATGTGCTATATTAAGCCCTTCTTTCAGGTCTGACAGCAGAAGGCTGAACAAAGTTGGCAAGTACTGCCCCTTTAACAGCTGTGCTCCCAGGCAGAGTTAAGTGGAAGAAGTGTAATTGATATCTAGGAGTATAATTTAGCACTGCTTAGAGGGATTGTGCCCCTAAAAGCATAATTTACAGCGTGAGTCTGTGAATCACTGTTGATCCCCAGGGATTTGAGCAATGCTGCTATGTTTACTGCTTGTTTGTGTTGGTTTTTTTTTTGTTCCTAACCTATGCTTTGCAGACAGAAACTCCTAAAAGAATGGACTGCCTGGCACAAAAATCCCTTACTTTTCCTGACTTAGGCATTCATACCCAGACCTAGAGACATTTATTTGGACTTTCAGACATTCGCACCTATAAATACGGTTCTCATCACTTCTATTCCATCATTATGAGATAGGCATGCAAGCCAGACTCTGGGTATCTGTCTTCACTTAGAAATATAATGCACAGGTATATGTCATTTTGAGCTGCTTGAGGGTTTTGTGGTAGGCCTTTGTTGCGTAAGAAGCTTCTTCTGTCCCTTGACAGCATCTTCATGTTGAGTCAGCAGTGGCCTGCTTAGCACAGCTAACGCTGTTTGGTTTCTTTTCCTCTCTGCTATTATCAGTGTCCTTTCCAAATTGCATTGTGTTTTGGAAGGTAGAGTAGGACAGCTAGAGCAGTCTATTAATTTTAAACACGTCTTTTAAGAGCACAGCTGGATGTAAGAATTAGCTGAAAAGGATTAGAAAACAGTCCCAGTTTTCTCAAGTGGCCATTGCTTGTTTCAGTACCAAATATGAACATCTGTTTGCATGGATTGCTGAGTCACTGAAACCTTGGTAAGAAGGATGTGCTTTTCATCAACTCTGTCTGTAAATTTGTAATATAAAGTCTGTTCTTGTTTTTCTCGTACTGATTCTGTCCATGCAGATGCTACTAGCTGGAGAGATGGGGGTAATAAAAGCAACTCTTCCAGTTCTCCAACTGATCAAGAAGCTAAGACTCTTGGGCAGGAAGATGGTAACACTACACCAGCAGAACAAAATGATGGCCAGAAGCTAGCAGAGAAGAGGGATATGCGGTTACCACAGATCCCTCAGCCCAAACTGAATGGCCAGCTGCAACCACCTATCTCATCTCAGTACAGGGCAATGGCACCACCTTATGTAAGTGATGGTTACGTGAGAAGTTCCATAGAACACTAAACAGCTCTGTTAGAAGGGTGGGATCACAACCAATTCCTCAGAGCATGTGGCTACCCTGTTGTTGGTCCTGCTGCACTGAATTTGAACTTCTTAGGAGTTGATTAGCACTTGTAATCACTCCACCTTGGTAGCTTGATGTCACACACTTACCATTAGCTAGTGAACTGTCTTGATTGATAAGTCTTGCTTTACTTCTGTTATGATTCCTTTGACGATCACAGTATGCTTAATGCAACAATATTTTTAACAAATGGCTCCTTTTTTTTTTTTTTTTTCCAAAAAAAAAAACCCAAAACAACAAACCTTTCTTAGATGTTTAATCAGTACCCTAGAATGGCGTATCCTCCTTCCATGCAAGGTCCAACAAGGTTTCCCAATTCTGAGCTTAGCAGGTAAGAAACCTTATGAGTGTTGTGTGGGTATGAACTGTTTGTGATTTGGGGGCCAGGGAGGGAGAGATTTGCATTAATTATCTTGATTATGGTTGTACATCACATAAGAACTGCCATTGGTTAGTCTCATGACTTTGACCTGTGTGGAGCAGTGCCATAGAGCAGGTTTGTGTTTGACAAACTCAGCTGCAAAACTTGAGGGAATTCTGCACGTTACAAGATTTTTTATTTGGAAGAGGAGTTGTCACCTGGGGATACCTTCAAAACTTATACTAGTGTTTTGCCTGTAAAAGGACTCTTCCATTGTTGTAATGAAAGTAGTTAATTCCTGTCTCTCAACTCTACTACTGTCCAATGAAAGCAGAACTGTACTGCATTATAAAATCAGTTTGCCTCATTTTTGTGCATTTCCTTACAGCTGAGGATGGCTGTGTGCACATGCATGAGGAAATGGGGGATGCTATAGGCAGTAGGGTACAAACTTTGACCGGTGATCTGTTGTTGGTATCAGGAAGAGAAGAGAAAGGCTGGGGGATGTCTGGGAGAACTTGAATATAAGAGTGTGAAGGTACAGAAGCTTTGACAGTGGGAAAGCATGAAAAGTATAAAGAACTGTCTCTGAGGTGCATAAATTAGTGATAAGGATGCCAGATCTAAGTAGCATGTTGCTTGAAAGCTCTAAGCCATGTGGTTTTCTACTGTCAACTGATGTCTGGCTTTTCTGAAGTGTGCAAGTGTAACATCTAATCTTCCATAAAGAACCATGTGGTGGTCTATCAGTAATTCTTTGAACTACAGTAGTTGCACGTGTGGATGATGGTTCATGTTTATACTGTATTTTAGAGATCAGTACTGTATATTTCAGATAATTGTCATACAAGTTCACCTTTTATCTAGTCACGTTGCTGGATGAATAGTAGCAGTGGCTTTTGTTTCTCCTCTTTTAGAGGACCAAGGGGAAGAGGACCACCTCCATGGTGTTCAGAACCTATTGAGCGCCCATCCATTCTTAGTGCTAGTGAACTTAAAGAACTTGATAAATTTGATAACCTAGATGCTGAGGCTGATGAAGGCTGGGCAGGTAAGAAAATCAGATTAATGGTTTCTGTTGTTTGTACATTGAATCTTTCTGAAAGAGTAACTGAATGTTTGCTTATTTGTCAGGGGCTCAGAGTGAAGTGGATTACACAGAGCAGTTGAATTTCAGTGACGATGATGAGCAAGGAAGTAGTCAAAAAGAGAAGGAAAGTGGGTGAGTTGCTGTTGCCAGTTGGGTGTGAATGGCACTTCACTAAGCTTTTGGAAAGGTTGAATGAAAGGAGTGCAAGTATCATTCTAATAAGATTTACTTGAGTAATGTAATACTGTACTAAATTGCGTAACTGTCTGCAGACTCTTGTCTTGGGTACGTAATAGAAATGATCCTTGCTGTGGGGAAATTTCACTCTTGATAAGAAACGTCGAACATAATTGACTGCCTGTGTGGAATAAACCTTCTGTTTTTCTTCTGTGCTTATAGTGATGAACAAACACCATCAAAAGATTCGCTGAGTCCTGATGGCCAGAAGGAAGCAGAAGAACAGACAAATTCTAAGTCTGCCACCCAAGTTTCCACAGCAGCAACCAAAGGGTCTTACAGCAAAAGCTCTCAGCTTGATCAGGTTTGTGTGTTTTTTTCTTCACCTCTTCTGACAACAGCCTCATGAGGAGAGATCCCATTCAGGTGTCTTTCCAAACTGTCGAGTCAATTGAGGTTATGAACATGAGTGAAAGTGCTTATCTGAGCTGTAATAACTGATCGGGTGCTGCTTAGTCAACTTAGCAGCTTCTGGTCACAAAATAAAAATAGCGTGACTTCACATAGTGTGTTATAATCCACAGTTGTGAGGGAGTGGGAGCTCGGGGCAGTTACTGTGTCTCAACTCTCAAGCTTTAACTTGATACTCTTTGTCCATCCCTGTAACAGGGAATGAAGGGATTCTAGTGTGGTCATGTTTTATAGTGGCATAGAGTAAAGAGTGCCATCTTGGCCCAAACGTTTTTCCAGGGTGTGGGGATTTGTATTATGGGATTGTGACCCACTTTATTCAGTGCAACTTTGCAGTAATGTGTCAGCTCACTTCTGAGTGATGGATTGGGTGGGTAGATTTTATACAGACCACGCAGAGTTCATCAGCTCAACCATTATCCTCTATTAGAGGAAGATTAGCAGCCACCTCAGCTTCTGCCTGCTTCAGCTCTATATTTCCACCTCCCAGGGAAGAGCTACTGTTGACTTTATCTGAAAAGTTTCCAGAAATGTTTTCTCTTGAAACCAGTACTAATGAAGATGGGAGATCTTTAACTGGTTTTACTTGCACTTTGTCTGTATATATAAAGGTCACGTATATCTTTCAGGGTTTGAGGCTATGTTGAATATCAGGAAAAACAGTACACTAAAAAATGCTGAAATTTGGATGTGTGAATGTATAGAGTAATCATCTGTTAGTACATAAAGTGGAAATGTTCTTGCCATTGTTTTGCAGGCAAATTTGTGTTGCATGCAGGTGGTTCACCAGGTATAGTATCTTAATGCAGTGGAAAATAGTAAATCTAAAATTTGTCAGCTTGACTGTTATTAGAAGCTTAACCCTGGTACTGTGTCTGATTCAATAGGATCGGGGTCCACAGCCTTCTATACATGACAGAGGTGGTCCTGCCCTTCATCCCAAATCTATTCTACCACCGGTAAGAATGATTAGCGTTGCTCTTATTTCCTTGAGTTGTACTCTTTAATGTGGTGGTGGAGGGATTTAGACTAAGAAAAGTAAAATGTGCTTCATATAGGAATAAGCCTTTTCTTAGACAAGTAAAATGATTGTACTACCTGAGGCCAGTGACCCCAACACAGCTGTGTTGCTAATTGTATAAAGCAGCCCTATCTTGCATGTTGGCATATCAAGTGCATGGGAACTTTAAGACCTTTCAGTTATCCAGCCCCATTTGGGAGCTAGAGAGGACTGGGGTGTGGGAACAGTTCTGGAGGGCTGGCTGCTGTGTCAGATGGAGAGATAAATCTCTGTTATCCTGAGATACTTTGAATTGCTTTGTCTCCTTGGGAGACTTCCATCTGGGATCTGCCTTGAGTCTTTGTGGTTTAGAGCAGCTTGTAACCAAATCTAAAAAGATGCTTGTCACTTTGCCTTAGTGATGGGAAGGAGTGACACAAGCCCAACTGAATCTTTACCTCTCCTTTCTGAGCTCAGGCTGCATGAATCTGGAGCAAGGTGGTGTTTTTTCTTCCAAATCATGTTTTTTAAATGTGCCATGCAAATACATGTGTTGACAAATAATTAAACATGATGTTACAGCCAGCTGTTTGTATGATACATGCTGAACTTGACTTTACTGATTTTAATATTGCAGCATCCTCCTCCCCCTGATCGTCAGGTAGGACCTGGAAGGCAAGGACCTTTTCCCCCTAAACCAGTACCAGATGAAGATGAAATTTGGAAACAGAGGAGAAGACAGCAGTCAGAGATATCCGCTGCAGTTGAGCGAGCCCGTAAGCGGCGAGAAGAGGAAGAAAGAAGAATGGAAGAACAGCGAAAAGCAGCTTGTGCTGAAAAGCTAAAACGGTTAAATGAGAAATTCGGCTGTGTGTCAAAACCCTCCCGGGAAGACCCTCTGAAAGAGCGGGAGAGGGAAAGGGAAAGGGAGAGAGAGAGGGAACGGGAGCGGGAGAGGGAAAGAGAAAGGGAGCGAGAGAGGGAAAAGGAGAGAGAGCGAGAGAGAGAGCGAGAAAAAGAAAAAGAGAGGGAAAAGGAAAAAGAGAGGGAGCGGGAGAAAGAAAAAGAAGAAAAAGAAAAACTGGAGAAGGCAAAAGAGCAAGAAAGGGAGAAAGAGAAAGAAAAGGAGATGGAGAAAGAAGAGAAGGAGAATGAGAAAGAGAAGGAAGAAGAGAAACCAGCACATGAGGTTCCTGAGCCTGTAGAACCTGTGGTAACACCTGTAGTAGAAAAACAAGAAACTGAAACCAGGAATAACAAGGAAGAAAAAGGTAATCTTGCACACAAGTAGGAGTTGTCTATCTTTAAGCTGAGTCACAGAGCATAGTTGTAATTTAGAAGCCTAATTTGCATACATCATTTACCTGGCACATCTAGACCTTTCATTTTCCTGACACTTTGCAGCTGCTAACTGTCCTTGGAGCTAGACCTGTTTGCCCAACTTGTCAAAATATTAAAGGAAAAATTGGGCTTTGTGATTTAGGGTGGACTTTGAAGAATCTGGAAAGAAAAGCAGGCTTTCCTTTCTTTCTTAAAGGCGGATCATCACCTCATGTTGCTAAAGAGCAATGGAAATTATTTCAGCTGTTCCTGTCTTTCAGCAAGCTTAGAGTAGACACAAAGAGTGCATATTTAAACTTGGTGCATTTTTTTTGTAGTGGAACTTGAACACCACAAGAGAAGTGTTAAACAGTGCTCAATAAGGTTGTGTTGTCCTTTAAATGGATAAAAGTGGTTATAAAACCAAAACTTTGTTCATTAAAGAATTTTATTCAAATGTAATATCGTAGTATTGGTACAGCACTTACTAAATCACTTGATGCAATCTAAATACCAGTCGTTTATTAAGCCAGTGTATTTGAATTTAAAAGGGATGCTGAGAGATTTATTAACAACAATTATTCTACTTTGAGGGGTTGTTCTTAACTTTTTTTGCGTAATTGGTTTTGGAAACTAAGACCATGAGGCTAGAGAAGGCAGCCTGTTTACATTTTAGAACATCCTTTATCTGACATTCTGGTGGAATTGTCATGGTTTTAAGATTGACTCTTGTCTCCCCACATGTGGGTTTTTTTCAGAAGATCAAGCAATCTTCACCCGACAAGATAGTGGTCGGAATGAGAAAGAGATTTCACAGGTGACTCATGACAGTGAGCCAGATTCAGGATCTCAGCCTCGCCCTGCTGTTTCTTCGGGGTATTCTAAACAGTTCCAGAAATCGTTGCCACCAAGATTTCAGAGGCAGCAGGTAACTAACCAATTCATTAAAAGAAGGAAGTTCATTAAAAAAATGTGTTCTATGTCGTTCTGAGTAAGAAGATGACCATAGAAGTTTCAAAAAAACTTAAGTTATTGCTTTCTAGCTTCTATCATGTCTGTGTTTTTGGCAGGAATTGTTCTGCATTAAATACTTCTTGTGTGCAAAGTATGTCAGTGAGCAAAAGGCAAGAGAAGTGTTTGAAACTTGGGTTTTGAATCAGTTGCTGAAGTAGAACATTATCCTGTGGTTATCTGTGGTGTGTGGGATTTGATGATCATCATTTCTGCAGCTTTTCCTTAAATGATGTGACATTCACAAAATTAATTTGGACTTGGGTTCTGTGGTCTGAAGAACACTTTGCGTTAATGACATGCATAAAGTATAGGTTGTTCTGTGTCTTCCCTGAATACCAACTAGTTATTCTAAATTGTCCAGTCTGGTTTTCCTCCATTCTCCAAGTTCATCCTGATGCATGTTTGCAATTAATTTTCAGAATGCTTATTGTCCTGGAGATAACTGTGTTGTTTCCAAGGATTATTTGAATTCTGCACAAGTCTTCATCTTAATAAAAAGTCTTCTAATGTTGTTTTCTCTTATGCAGGAGCAAATGAAACAGCAGCAGTGGCAGCAACAACAGCAAGGTGTCCTTCCTCAATCTGCTCCCTCACAGCCTTCCAGTGGCCCTGTCCCGCCTCCCCAGCATAGGCCCCTTTACCAGCCCATGCAGCCACATCCTCAGCACTTGGCTTCCATGGGCTTTGATCCACGGTGGCTTATGATGCAGTCTTACATGGACCCACGAATGATGTCAGGAAGACCTGCAATGGATATGCCCCCTATTCATCCAGGTAAAATCTGGTAGCACTTTTTGATTGCTGCACTTCTTGGTTCTGAAATAGAAGTCTTTCCCTAACCACACTAGATATAGTAACAGTTAATGGGTGGGGTTTTTAGAAGGAAAACTACATTATTTCATTGTTTGAGACAAAAAGATGTTAGTAATACAGGAAAAATAATAGTCATATGCCAAGGCAAGGCTTTGACTGTAAAGAAAAATCACAGCTTTCCCCTGTATTGGGCGTTTTAGTGACAGTTAAGGGTGCATTCAGTGTCAGCATAAGCCTTACTTTGTTACACATATTAAAGGTGGCATGGGTTAGGCTGAACTGAGTAAAATACTGTATTTTCCAGTTTTTTTCATTACATGTCAGCACTTGTTACTACATTATTTATTTAAAAATAAAATATTGTCAGGTTTCTATTATGTATTAGCACCTCCAGAGTCTTATTAAATTTGTGTTTTCAGATTCTTGGCACTGAAAAGTCCTTTTAAATTTGTGGAATGGCTATCTGACTTGCAGTTAGGAAAGCTGTTGTGCATAAATAATACAGGTCTGGCATTGGAGATACCCATTAATGGAGATACCCATTACCTTGCTTGTTAGCTGGATAAGTATCCTGAATGAGTTGCAAGGAATAAACAAAGTAAATGGTGGGCTAAGCAAAAGCAGTGAAAACTAGAATTTTTTTTAAATGTTACCAAAAAAAAAGGGACCAAGAGTCCTTAATAGAGTACAGAAAACCACAACTCACCTGTGTGTATACTCATCTTGCATTTTGCTATTCAAATCATAGAATGGCTAGATTTGGAAGGGACATTAAAGATTATCTAGTTGCAACCCCACTGCCACAGGCAGGGATGCTTTCTACGAGAACCAGCCTTATACAGCCTGGCCTTGAACAGTTCCAGGGATGGGGCATATACAGCTTCTCTGGGCAACCTGTCAGTGTCTTACCACCCTCAGAGTAAAGAATTTCTTCCTAGCATCTAATGTAAATCTCCTTTCAGTTGAAAACTGTTACCCCTTGTTCTACTGCTACAGTCCCTGATAAGGAGGAGGGGTACTTAAAAGTAACCCCATTTAAGTACTGGAAGGCTGCTATAAGGTCTCCCTGGAACCTTCTCTGCTGCAGGCTGATAGCCCCAGCTCTGTCCTCACAGGAAAGGTGCTCCAGCCCTCTGATCATCTTAGTGGCCCTCCGCTGGACTTACTCCAACAGGTTGATGTCCTTCTCATTCTGGGGTCCCCAGAGCTAGCATAGTACTTATGAGAGCAGAGTAGAGGGACAGAATCACTTCTCTCTACCTCCTGGCCACATTTCTTTTGATGCACCCCAGGATGCTGTTGGCTTTCTGGGCTGCAAATGCACATTGGCAGTTCATGTTGAGCCTGTCATCAACCAACAGTCCCAAGTTGTTCTCCTCAGGGCTGCTCTTAATCTGTTGTCCATCTGTTTGTGCTTGGGATTGCCGTGGCCCATGTGCAGGACCTTACACTTGGCCTTGTTTGAGGTTCACACAGGCCCACCTCAGAAGCTGTCCAGGTCCCTCTGGATGGCATCCCTTCCCTTCAGCGCATCAGATGCTCCACACAGCTTGGTGTTGCTGGCAAACATGTTAGGGGTGCACTCAGTCCCACTATCTGTGTTGCCAACAAAGGCATTAAACAATAACAGTCCCAGTACTGATTTTCTTCATACATAAGTTTACAGGTCTACAGGCCTGGTTTGTTCCATTATACTGAAAACAAGATGACCTTTCTTTTTGTTGGTACGTCGGGTACTGATGGTGAATATGATTTAGTCATTCTGAGGTCAACTGGCAGTAAATAGCCATTTGGTTTCAATAAAAGAAGGTGCAGAGGAAAGAAGATAGGAGAGAGAATAGTGTTTTTGATTACCTTCTGATCTACTTTGTCTTGAGGTAGGTTTCTTTGCTAATGTTAAACTGGTTTCAATTGTTGAACTTAAATCTGTCACAGGAATTATGCCTCCCAAACCACTGATGAGAAGAGACCAGATAGAGGGATCAGCAACAAGTTCAGATTCATTTGAACATATAGCTCGCTCGGCAAGAGAGCACACTGTTCCTTTGTCAGAGCCCCGCATGATGTGGGGGTCAGACCCATACCCCCATGCAGAACCTCAGCAATCTACTTCTCCCAAAGTGTTAGAAGAGCCTGAGGATTTGAGGTAAGCCTGAGTTATTTACTCTTGTGCGTCACTTTTCTGAGCTATACATACCCACACACTTGCCAGTGTAACTTTGTTGCAAAACGTAGTTTAAAATGAGTTATAGCTGCTCTTCACACAAAACTTTAAAAGGAAGTGTGGCTGGCAGATGTAGTATGTACTTGGTGCCCTTGTATAAAGGAAGTGCCTGCTCTATAGTGGGGTGTAGAAGATCAATTTACACTTTATTTAGGGTCCTTAACCTAGTTTGATGAATGGTGATTGCCATATTTTGAATTTTCCGTTTTGTAGAATGCTTCTCTAGTGTTTTGCTGTTTTCTGTCTGCTTTCCATTCTCCCCATGTTGACTTCTGTCTGATATATTTTAGGTTCAAAAGTGGTATATTAAATACAAGTGGTATAAGCCATACAGTCACTTTCAGTCTTTGCTGCGTGATGAAAGTCAGGAAGGGTTCCTCCACATCTTAAAAGTACCCAAAAATTCTTTTTGCTGTACTGATATCTGCACAAAACTTGTGATATTAGCCTGCTAACTTGGAGGCTTTATTTAAAATAGATCATTATTGTTAATAGTCGTTAACAACAATGCATTCCAGAGCTAATAATACACTGAACTCTTAATCAGGATGGAAAAAAAGTGATCTTTACAACTAGCAGCCACTATGAAAATTAGTTCCTGTTATTTCCTTGAGCTGACATTAGTTCTTCATAGAAAAGGAAAATTACTTGGTTTAAGTAAATATTTCTGAGTAAATTTTTCCCCCCTACCCTAACGTTCTCAATTACTTGATACATAGGTCTGAGGCACACTTGGAGCAAGAACGAGTTGCTGTCCCAGCTGCTGCTTATCCTGTAGAACACAACCAGTTGGACTCTCATCCAAAGACAGACTTTTTCAGAGAATCAGGAGAGGTAGAGGTACAAAAGTTCCCAAGTAGGCCTTTGGAAGATGTACCGCCTCTCCAAACTGACACACCAAACACAGCAATTAATTTTGAAGGAGTGAATGACAAAGTTACCCGTAGCTCTCCAGAAGAATTGGTGACTGCAGGGGAAAGTCACTCTTCTCTAAAGAGAAGCATTTCCCATGGTTCAAGTCACTCTCTAAAATCAGAAGACCAGAGGAATGAGATATCAGCAAATGTCCCTAAGTTAAGTAACAGGCCTGTTGAGACAAAGGAGACAATTGAGAGACTCGAGGTTAAGCCAAAAAAAGAAATTTTGATCAACAATAGAGCGTCAGAAGGACCAAAACCTGAAAAACCCTTCAAACCTAAGTCTGAAACAAGATGGGGTCCTAGGCCAGGTTATGGCAGGAGAGATGAAGGCAGTGATAGACCAGTAAGAAGATCTGGTCCTATTAAAAAACCTGTGCTTAGAGATATGAAGGAAGAACGTGAACAAAGAGAAGAGCGTGAGCAGAGGAAGGAGAAAGAAGGAGAAAAGCCATCTACTGAAAAACCTAGCAAGTCTGAGAAAAGTGATAAAAAGGAAGCACCTCAAGTGCCACTGCCTCAGGCTGAGCCAGACACATCCACCTCCAGCAACGCTCCTCTGGCTAAGAAGATAACCCAGGATGCTGCTCTGACACCAGCAAACCAGGAGAGCAGTCAGACCGAGACTGTGGCTAAAGTTCCAGTTTCGCCACCAACACCTGTAGTCCAGCACCAGCTGCCGGCTGCCCAGCCTGCTACTCCACAGCTTCCCCCTGCAGTACAGCAGCAGCCACCTGTTCAACCGGCAGCACAGCAGCAGCCACACGTTCAGCAGGCAGCTACTGCAGTGAAGGAAGAAAAGCAGACTGAGAAGGTTGTTAGCAAGGAGGTAGAAAAACCACGCTTAGAAACCAGACCGGTAAAAAGAGAGCCTGGCTTACCACCTAGGACATACTGGAAAGAGGCTAGGGATAGAGACTGGTTCCCAGATCAGGGATACAGAGGCAGAGGTCGTGGGGAGTATTACTCTAGAGGTCGTAGCTACAGGGGTTCTTACGGAGGACGTGGTCGGGGCAGTAGAGGCCATAATAGAGAATACCCACACTACAGAGATCCTAAACCAAGATCAGACCATGTACCTTCAGGGCCCGTTAGGCAAAGAGAAGAGAGTGAAACTCGTAGTGAGAGTTCTGACTTTGAAGTAATCCCAAAACGACGTCGACAGCATGGTTCAGAGACGGATTCTGACAGTGAAGTTCACGAAAGCGCAAGTGACACACTGCTTTCAGACAAAGATAGTTTAGTCAAAGGCAAGCACCCAAAAAGAGAAGAGAGAGCTGATGGCAAGAAGCCTCCAAAGCCTCTGTCGTTCAAACCTGAAAACAGTATCAGAGTAGACAACAGATCTGTAGAAAAAACCTACATAAGAGATGATGAGAACAAACCCAAGCCAGGATTTCTTCCTAAAGGAGAGCCTTCTAGACGAGGCAGAGGGGGAATGTATAGACGTGGTGGCAGGGATCCTGGTGGGCGTCCTCCACGTCCATCCACAATAAGAAGACCAGCCTACAGAGACAATCAGTGGAATCCCAGGCAAACAGAGATGATTAAACCAGAAGATGGGGAGCCTCCAAGAAGAAATGAACATTATGGTCCTATACCAGTTGATAAAAGACCTCCGAAATTTGAAAGAAAGTTTGATCCAAATAGAGAGAGGCCACGGAGACAAAGGCCTGCTCGGCCTCCAAGACAAGATAAGCCACCACGCTTTAGGCGCCTAAAAGAAAGAGAGGCTGCATCAAAGATAAATGAGGTGGCAACCAGCTCATCAACAAGTGCTACAGTTAACAATGCAGTTAATGAGCCCTCCAACACTGCTCTGGATGTGTCAGGAAGTAAGACACCAGATTTGTCCAACCAGAACTCTTCAGACCAGGCAAATGAAGAGTGGGAAACAGCCTCAGAAAGCAGCGACTTCAATGAGAGGCGGGAGAGGGATGAGAAGAAAACAGCAGATGTAGCAGCACAGGTGACCGTAAAGGTGGGAGAAAATGCTGGAGCTCCAAAAAGGGAAATAGCCAAGAGAAGTTTCTCTAGTCAGCGGCCTGGAATAGACCGTCAAAACCGGCGTGGCAACAGTGGGCCAGCTAAACCGGGGCGAAACTTCTCAGGGCCTAGGAGTGAAAGACGGAGTGGTCCTCCACCCAGGAGTGGAAAAAGAGGGTGAGTACCAGCTTCTGGTAGAAAGCACACATGGTCATGGTCTTCTGTGGTCCTCTTGTGGTTCAAAATCATAAGTAGCTATTTTAGATTTGTAGAATGGTAGAAAAGAGAGTAAGACAAGCACATGAGCATGTGTGCCTGTGTACTTTCTGTTTATTCTTCTTATATACAGACATTTGGTCCGTGGAGCTGAGAGCAGTTTTCTTGTATGCAGAGTGCTAAAAATGCCAAAAAAAAAAAAAAAAGTGCAACGCTGTCTGCATCAGGGTCAAGCTATGTTCCGTAAGATTTAGATGCAAGCTGAAATTCCTGAGCACCAATATGAGCAGTTTTGCAGTTAACACAAACTTACTGCATTGTGTTTTGGATCAGCTGCCTAACAGACAAGCATGTTAAGAAATGCTTGCCATTGAGACTGAATGTTGTTTCTCTATATGCTAAATTTGACTGAAATTTGATAATTATTTAATGTTGCTATTTGCCCACTGCTTTTGTAGCCATGGTGCTCAGTAGTCTGGTGAGAGGGTGGACAAGACATTTCTTCGTTGAATACCTACACTGTACTCTAGGACTCTTGTGTTTATAGGTTGCTGTATTCTTAGTTGAGGTTTTGCCTGGGCTTAAAAACTTGTGGTTGATGCTTTAACCTCCCGAGTTAAAACTATTAAGAATTCCTATAGCTAGTCACCCAAAGGTGACATTCAAGGAAAAATTAGGTATTCCATATTCCACAGTAGAATGCTGTGAATCTGACACAGCTTCAGATAGCTGTTGCCCAGTGAGCCTGTAGAGCAAGTATATTGTACCTTGTTTATATTTGCTTACATTGCATTCTGTAAGCTTCTGTTTTGTTTGCAGTTTGTTGCAGTCGAACTATACTGAACTATGTACTTGTTGTATTTTAATACCTCTTTAATACATAGGCCATGCCAGAGGAGATCTTAAAATTATGCTTTTGTGTGTGTGGCTTGTTTTGGCAGCCGGACATCGATATGTCCCCAAAGCAGCTAAGCTCTGCATTGAGGAGCTGAACGTGGAAGTCTGCAGCCTACTAAGAAGTTGCACTGTAGACACACCCCTATAATGGGGTCTGCATTAGATTGTTAGCTCCTTCCTGAGTGTTCTCTGTGACTGGTCATTAATTTTCTCTTTGTTTTTCTAATACAGGCCATTTGAAGAGCAGACAGCAGCTGTGCCTGCTGTTGATCCTGCCAATAGCAACACTTTACATCAGGAGGATGGAGGTGTTTCTGCTGCAGGACAAAAGAGCACCAAGGATGCAAGTGGCAAAAAGAGAGAAGAACCTAAGGCTGGTCCAAAGAAGCCTAAGGAAAAAGTGGATGCTTTGTCTCAATTTGATCTTAATAATTATGCAAGTATGTATTGATAATATGCTAACAAGCACTTGTAATCCTGCTAGTTTTGCTGCATATAGAGCAAGATGGTTGAACACTTAGGAGAGGTGATTTTTTTTTTATTAATGCCATAATTGTGTATTCCTACTTTTGTCATATCTAATTAACAATGTGTATGTTTCTGAAATGTGGCAAAATCTCATTGTGTGTTTTTATGTACAGATAAAACCAATTTTTTTCTATCATCTAATCTTAACTGTCATTCTTGTCATTTTCCAGAATTTTGTAGTAATGTGCTTAACATTCATAAGCAAAGGCAGTGGATACCCCTGATTAACATTCAGCCAATATCCAGGAAGGGTGTTGATTATTCATTATTGGAGAGTCTGGTACAAACATCTCCACAATTTTTCAGTTTTTGAAGATTATTTCTTTGTCTTCAAGCTCAACAACGACGCACCTGTCAAGCAGAAACTTACCTTTAGTCAGAGCCATGATCTGCGTCTGACGAAGTAGCTTCCACTCTAAAGCAGATCTTTGGCTTGGTGCGTTCCATCTGAAGCTGTTAAAAGAGCAGCATTTATGCCTTTCCTTTTTCTGTAGGTGTTGTGATCATTGATGATCACCCTGAAGTGACAGTAGTTGAAGACTCCCAATCTAACTTGAATGATGATGGTTTCACAGAAGTGGTGTCTAAGAAGCAACAAAAACGCTTGCAAGATGAAGAGCGCAGAAAGAAGGAGGAACAAACAGTGCAGGTACAAGGCCAGCATTTATAGAGGGAAAGAACTTCTTGCAGTACCAGGAATATTGTAGAGCATGCAGAATCTTCCTTCCAAAGAAGCTATATTTTCACCTTATAAACAAGGGCATTAATATTAAGTTGTTCAGACATAGTAAATTAAATTACTTTTCATTTAGTTATCTGACAATTCTGTAATTCTTGATTGGCTACTGTCAGGTGGAACCGACAAACTGAAAACACTTTTTTTCATACTGTGATAAAGGTTTTGCTATTGCTTGTATATCAGTTCCTGTGGTTAAACACCTCTTTAAAAAAAAAAAAAAAAAAAAAAAAACCCACAACAAAAAAAAACCCTCTTTAAGTCAAGGTTAATCAGTTTGCATTTTTGCTGCTAAGCAATGTACAATTGGTGTCCATACAGATTATCAGCTGTGAGAATAAAATTGACTTTTGCTTGCAGGTTTGGACCAAAAAAGGATCAAGCGAAAAAGGCCGAGGTCAGAATTCCAAGCTCCCACCGAGATTTGCCAAAAAGCAGCAGCAACAGGCAGCAGCTGCAGCTGCCCAACAGGCACAGGCTCAGGCACAAGCTCAGGCTCAGCCTCCGTGTGCAACGCAGACCCCAGCTCAGCCACAGGCTCCTGTTCAGACGCAAAACCAGGCTGCAGGAGGGACACCCAGCACAGAATACACAGTGTCAGGCAAAGTTCTGCAGAACACCCAGGCTCACAATGGTCTGGGAACTGAATTATGGGAAAACAAGGTGCCTCCAACAGCAGTTCTAAATGACATCTCCAAAAAATGTAAGTGGTGTCTTCTGGAATTGGGGTGGGGGAGAACCATTGTAATTAGAAAATGCTGATTGCCAGCTCTCTCTGTTGCTGTCTCGTTTCATAGAATCGTAAAATTGTCTAGGTTGGAAGGGACCTTTAAGACTGTCTAGTCCAACCATCAGCCTAACTCTGATAAGAAAAAACAAGGCAAGCCATCACTAAACCATTGTCTCTAAGCAATATGTCAACCCATCTTTTGAATGTCTCCAAGAATGATGCCTCAGCTGCTTCCTTGGGCAGCCTATTCCAATGCTTATTAACCTTTTCAGTGTAAAAACTTTTCCTAATATAAAATCTGAACCTCCCTTGGCATAACTCGAGGCTGTTTCCTCTTGTCTTACCACCTGTGACTTGGAAGAAGATACCAACCTCCGCCTTTCTTACAGCATCCTTTCAGGTAGTTGTAGGAAGCAGTAATTTCTCCCCTCAGCCTTCTCTTATCTACACCAAACAACCCCGGCTCCCTCGGCCTCTCCTCATAAGGCTTTTTCACCAGACCCCCTCACCAGCTTGGTTGCCTTGCAAATTTGTTTCTACCTGCAAATGTAGTTTGCCCAAGGAATAGAGAGCAGCTTTTAAAATGCAACGTTGTAGCCTTTGAGTAACTCTGGAAAGAAATACTTGAAGTGTGCTATTACTCAGTAGTTCATGTTGTTGTATTCTTTGTTCACTACGAGGGAGCAGCTGTCACTCCCTTCATATTTTGTCAGGTTTGGTAACGTTTCCAAGCAGGATGACTTCCTCACTTGAAAGAAGCTTAACAGGTAGCATGTTGTTAACTGCTGAATAAGTTTCTTAACCAAAGGTTGTTTAGTCAAGACATCTATAATTTAATTGTCAGTCGCTTAATAACTTTAGTCAAATGCATTTAGCAACATTGGGGGGGGTTTAAACTCTCTTTTCTTAATTGTCAGTGGGACCCATTAGCCCACCTCAGCCACCTTCGGTCAGTGCTTGGAACAAACCTTTGACATCTTTTGGTTCAGCTACATCTCCAGAGGTAAGAGTGAAGGGAAGAAGAGCAGATGTACGTGAATCTTACCTAAATTTTATCTCATTGGGATTAGGTACGGATTATCCATTTATTCAGGCATGTACCTATTTACACTTTGATGTGTAGCATTCTGTGAAGTCAGAAGATAGTAAAGAAACACGGGATACTGGCTACTGCTTTTATGCTTGCATCGTGGGAAGACTGTTCTCTTAATACAAATTCAGCCATTCATAGATTCTATTGATAGCTATTATTCAGTCCATTTTTAAGTAAAAGATATTGCATAGTTTGCATGTGAACATTTGTATGCAGTTTGGTAACAGCCAGGAACAGGATGTCTCCGAAAAACTACACATTTTCTGTGTCTCTGAAATCAGAGATACAAAAAGCAAGAGATCCTGTCTAACTATATTAGGTCTACTTCTTGTATGAAATTTGAATACCCTAAATTTTATGTTTACAATCCTGTGGTTTTGTTTTCTTGGGCTTTTTTGGTCTTGACTTTGTTTTTAACTGTAAGAATGTGACATCTCTCTTAGGAAACACATTTTAACTGCATAAAAAAGGTTTCCAAATCTCCTTAATTTCCTGTTGTTCCTCTTGAATTGAGCATTAATTTTTGAACTTTCAGGAGAATATTGTGAACCTGAATCTGGACATTTTGATGTTGCACTTGTCCCTCTCCCCCTTCTCTAACAGTTCAGCATCTTGATCTTGTTTGCATATTTCTTGTCAGACTTGGTGTTTTTCTTGCTCTTGAGCTCATATAAACAGTGGGAACTGAAGGAGGAGGAAGTGTGTAGTCACATATTGTTTACTCTTGCAAATCTGTTGCGGTCACAAATAATACTTTTCATGGCAGAAAGTAAATGTACTCTTTCAGTGGTTTTCAGCTGAGCATGTTCTGTGCTGTTTTTCTGAACCACTGGCATTGTAATTATCTACAAAATCTTTTGAAATACATTCAATGTTTACCCTTTAATTAGGGGGCAAAGCCTGGGCAAGAAGGTGGAGTTGATCTTGGTATAGAAACTATTCAGTTTGGAGCCCCAGCTTCCAGTGGCAGTGACAATGAAGTTGGCCCTGTTCTTTCTGAGAAGTCCACTGACAAGCTACCAGAACCAAAAGAGCAAAGACAGAAACAACCTCGGGCTGGACCCATCAAAGCACAAAAGGTAAAAGGTCTTATCTTCAGTACAAGCTTTAAAACAAAGAAATTCAGCCAAAGAGGGTTAGAAATATTGGAATAGAATGCTCCTTCAGTTAAAACTAGACCTGCAAAAATTGCATTCCCCTCTTGTTAATTGTTTTAGGAAATATAAGTTGGTTCTTGGAGAAGATGGGGTATTTTTTTCAAGAAGTGAGAGTAAGTAAACAGCATCCTGGCTCAGCAGTTTGCTGGTTCTGTGCTTGAAACGAGATGTGGCTAGGGCAGGGGTGGGATTATAGATTTGTAATAGCTTTGCTGGGAGACTGTGGATGTGGTAGAGTTTTGGATTTTTCTGGTTTGAGGTTTTGGGTTTACTTTCGAGTTTACCTCACTCAGGCTTTAAGAGCTGTTTTGAAGCAAGCATTCTGTTTCTGCCCTGGCTGTATCTCTTGACACCTCTTCCTGTCACCGTGCCTGCCTTGCCCCCCCTCTAAATGATTCTTGGTTCTCTGCTTAGACTTTTTTTAGCCAGATTACCAAGATAAGTAATATATCAAGTTGCAGGAAAAGTGTTGTGAGGAAAGAGAGGAATGTTAGAGCCACTGATTTGAACTCTCAAATTCAAATGCACAGATGTCTGGATTATTAATTCTTTTGCAACTGGTCTAGGAAGACTGGGCAGGTAATCAAACTTACTTGTTTTTGGAAAAAAAAAAAGTGTATTGCTTGACCTCCAGAGATTTAGGGGCTTTATTCAATCATCACCTTCTTGTATTTCCATTGTTACTACTGGTGAGGAGTAACACGTTGCACTTAGGGATATTTCACATTAACGAAACATATTTTTCTGTTATTTTTGCCTCCATTGTATTCTTATCTGTACATCACTAGTGCTCAGCACCAGCTTCTTACTCCCAGAAAGTAGATAGTAAGAAAAGTTATAGTACACACGCTTGGCTGATGCCTTACAGAACCAGCTGTTTCAGTCTCTCTTGATTCTGAGCAGTGCCCCTGATGTAATTAATTATAAAGCCCTTTTGTCTTTCAGGAATACTGGGTGTTTCTTTGTGTTGTATTTGAGATTCAGATTTTAGCTTTTTTTTTTTGGAAAAAACAAAGTGTGGTCACTTACGGAATTAATTTAACTTCTGCTACACAAGTCACTCGGAGTATGCTGCAGTTTGTGGCTTTTATTGTAAAAATACCCATACTGGCAGAGAAATATGTAGCACAATACTGCTGGTGAATTGTAGTAACCTAGCACACTCAAAACCCGTATCTCATTTATACTAGCAGCATGCCTAAAACTGCCCCCATGAAATCACTGAACTCCAAAGTTAAATAAATATATATATACAGTCTACTTCATAATGTGTGGAAAGTTCCTTTTTTCTGCTTGGTTTCAGCTATTAAGGCCGCTGTAGATTTTGCGGAAAGACAAATATGTAACTAAATGGTAAATTAATTGAAGAGTGACACTTTTGTGTGCTCTTCTGAATGTGAGGGCTGTAATCCTTTAAGTGTCTTGATGACCAAAAAAAACTTCAACGAATAAACAATTCCTGCACACCCACCACCTTCATGGTGATACTGTTTACTGTGAAGCCTAAATACAAACCGATGTCCAGGATTGGAGATTAGTATGGTTGAACTAATACAGGCAACTTAAGAGGACCATAATTGAAACAAAGCAGTTTACCTTTCCAAATGTGCCCTTAAGTGTCTGGAGGAATTTCTGCCTCTGTAAACTGTTATAGCAATATTTATTTAGGGTGAGATGGGTCGGATGTTCCCGATTGCTGCATTGCAGAGCTCAGGCATCTGCTTCTACTGTTGTTTTCTTCTCTCTGAAAGCTAGTCTCTGCTGGCCTCCTGAGGGTACTAAATACCTTTGGGAAACTCCATCTGCCCCAAAGGCATTGTATTGTAAAGAGTCTTTCATTTACTCCTGAAACAGCCGGTTTGTATTTATAGAGACCATACCAGTAGCTTCTGTCTGTCCACTATCAAAACTTAAGGAATAGGACTATAAGAACTGCTTTTAAGTAATTGTTGTGCTGCTCTGTAGTGAAATGGACTGAGTAGTTTTGGCCAGAAAGTACACAGCTATTTAAACAGCAGAGCATTCAGGTTCCCTGAGGCCCTTTCTTCTGCTTTTATTCAACTGCACAAAAATGAACTACTGAATTGCAGCAGTTACTCTGTTCGCGGTGTCTGCAATATAAGGCAACGCTTGCATGTAGGTGTTATATTTTTTCTGAGTGTCCCCTTAGTGCTCAGTTCCTAGGCAAAAATGCTGCAAACATCCATACATCACAATATCTTGAAATGAAGATAGTCATCTGTTCTAATTTCTTGGGGCCCAGGGGTATATGAAGTCTTGTGGTTTCTGTACATTTTTTGTGCTTTTCTTGTAAGGAGAGTCAAGCTGGCTTTCTTCTGTAGGTTCTAACTGGATCTTATTTTAGTTGAACTCTACCACTTTGCATAAAACATGTATTGCTTGAAAACAGTGGTTTAAATTTCTAATGTTCAAACTGAATGTGTTTCATGTATGTATTGCTAACTTAGACTCAAATGATTTATCTGTTGGAAAATTCTTACGCTTCAAGAAAGCTTTGTTGGATTTAAAGTTATTTTAAGCACATTAGGATATTTTTGTGGGATAGGACATGGAGGGAAAGATGTAACTGACAAGTTAACACTAACTTAGCTTCCAGACTTGAGTCCAGTAGAAAACAAAGAGTATAAACCTGGTCCTATTGGGAAAGAGCGTTCTTTAAAGAACAGGAAGGTGAAGGATGCCCAACAGGGAGAGCCTGAGGGACAGGAGAAGCCATCTCCCACCTCTGTCAGAAGTCCAGAACCTGTCACAGCAAAGGAAACCAAAGCAGCAAGTGAACTGAGCACGGAAATAGGAACGATGATAGCTGTGTCTGCTCCAGAGTTTGGAACAAACACAAAGGTAAGAAACAATATTGACACGTTTCTGAGCACTATATGTGAAAATGATTACAATGATGTAATTGACGCTTGGCTGCCTGCTGGTGGTAGTTACCTGGACAGCAGAGCTCACTTGAATAGCAGATAGGAAATGTACTGATACTGCTTGAATTAAACAGTTCTCTAGAAGCAGTACAGAGACCTGCTGTTTGTCATACCCCTGTACAGAGATCAGCTTGGAAGGTTTTAAACTTTTGCTGTCTTCTGAATGTGAAAACTCTGTCCTGAGCCTTGCTGTGGAGAGTGGCACTGGAGCCTATTATAGGCAGGTTCTGTAAACTCGGATACATCTGTTAGGTGCAAGATGAGTTATTGACTTTCATCAGAGAACTGGAGTGAAGTAGTGTACATGATCACGACTTGAGTGCATGAATGACCTGAAGCTGTGAAGTAAGTGCTGTGCTGTGAAAAAAGAAATCTCTTAAGAACATGCTGAAGTATTGGATAAGGTCCTTTCTGTTTATTTAAAGGGTCTGTGTGTCAGCTCCTGTTGGCTTGGATATTGTCAAGGTAGTTATTTGCAGAACTCTTTCAGATAGTTGAGGACTCATCACAGTTGTCTGTGTGGAACTCCTCTGACTTCTCTGTAACTGTATGGCAGTGAGATGGTGGCTTGCTGTCGAGATTAATTGTTCTACAGAGCAGTCCTTAGCCGTGCTGCATTGATAGCACTGGTGGAAAACAGCCCAGAGGTGCTCTCCTTTCTTGCTGAAGAACCTGTGTGGGGACTGCCCTCACTAGGGTAGTATTGTGTCTTGAGCAAGAACTGTGGTTGGCATCTCTCAAATGTCAAGAAACTGTGCAGTTTGAGTAGTTAATTGTTATACCTGCTTGGGTAAGTGAAAAATGCTTCTTGTTGAGTTTAGACTTCAGTATAAATGCTGTCTCAATCTTCCTTTTCTCTAATCTTAAACAAAAATTTTCTGATCCCACTTGGAAAAGCTGATCCTCTGCAAACGTTGTATTCATAGTTGAAGAATCTGAAATGCACATCACTCACAATTTATCTTTGCCATCCACAGTTGGGGGGGGGCAGGGAAGACAATACAATTTTTTGCTGTTTTTTTTTTTGAAAGGTGTTCATGCGAACAGAAGATGCTGTCTCAATCAGGTGTTATTATAGAGCAAGTGTTAAAGAGAATATTTGTGTCCAACACGGTAGCCAGAAACTTGATTTTTGGGTGGAATGGCGAATACATAAGAAAATTCAGTGCTGGGATTTCTCATCCCTCCTGGCAGTTTCCATCTTATAAGTCTGTCTGAACAGTCTATTTTGATACTGTAAATGGATAAAGTGCCTTTCTTGTATGCAAAATCAAAACTGTAGACTTGTAGCTAGCTAGCTCAAGTATTTGGTAAGAAGGCTGTTTTTTGTGTGTCATGTGCTTTCTTAACTGTCTTTCAAGGCCCTGTAACCAGAACTCGAGGTAAGAGGAGATGCATCTTCTAAGCCACATACAGAATAGGAAGTGTTTCTTTGCTGTTTTCTCCAGGCTAACTTGAATATAGAGTATCTCTATTAAAATCAGCATAACTTTATTTCTACAATTGTAATTTTAGAGTATGAGATTTTCAAAAGGGAGGTCTGGATTTCTCGCCTTTCTGACCTTAGTTAAACATGGGTTTCCAAGGTTCTTTGAACTACCATAGCATTGAAGAGCCAAGCTTCTGTCTTCTGAAGGGAAGACTAGAGTGAAAGGAAACTTTCCAGTTCATGCTGGATATGAAAATTTCCAAAAATTTCCTCATTAAGTGCTTGTTAATAGAAGTATTTAATAATAGGCCTAAATATTCTTGTCTCAACAGTTCCAGGTTTGCTTTTGAATTCCTTTGTCATGAGTAGTTTTGATAAGTTTTTCTCTAGGAATGGGGTGGCTGTATTTTGTATTTAATTCTATAGAAGTTGAACCAACAACTTGCAGGTTTATTGGATAAGATAAGCTTCATCTAGATTTTACAGGAATAAACCAGTCTTGCTACTTCTTGAAGTGGCTTTTAAAATGGGTTCAAATACTGCTCCAGCCTTGGAGCTCCTGTACTGATAGGTGTTGCAACTGCTTTCTCTTGTATTTGTGCTCTTCCCATTGCTCATTGAAGGAAGAAGGGATGACATCTTTAATTTGTTGTTTCTGTGTTAAGTTTTGAAGCTTTAAGCAAGCCTAAATGATTTCTCTTTTGACGCTCTTTAACATCATTCTTGGAGATGACTGCTCAGCTTCCAGGAAGGCATACTTCCTTTAGTGGATTTGGTGATTTAAATATCTGTAAAAGTCAAGCCAGCTGTCAAGCTTCAGAAGCAGCAGCTTTGTAAGACAACCCCATCCATCACAAAACAAACATCTTAATAAAAGGCATGTGCATTTAACCATGCAGGACTATTATACCTTAGAAATTGTACAAATATGAATTGGCTCCTGCTACTGAGATGTTTAAGCTTAGAACACAAGCACAACGCTCTGAAGCAATTGCACCTTTTGGGTTTTGCTGTATCTCTGAAGTAAAGACAATCTGATGTGTAAGTCTGAATCGGGTAAAATGTCTCACCTCTTGCCTTTCCCTACCCTGCCATCTCTAAAGTTCTGAAGCTTTCAAATCACAAAAATGTTCAATAGCTGGTTGTGGATGTGGCAACAAAATGTTTGCACAGGCAGTTGATAACAGGTATATCATACAAAGGTGATGTCTAAAAGGACACAGGCTGCATTTGAGAATAAATTTTGACTATCTGACAAGCTCTCTGTTTTATGTGATTTATGTAAATCAGAAACAAATCAAATACCTAATTAATTCCATTTGATACCCTGATCCCTTATAGCAAGGTCAGCTCTGGGGTCTGCCTGGTCCTTTTGTTCATGAAGTCACTTCAGGTTTTGTGATCTCTTTGGGCAAAGTAGGTAGTTATAAAAAGTGCGCCTGTTCTTTTTCTTCAGGTACACATAACTTGTAGGTAACTCTGAAAAAGCATGTACAGCTTTTTGTTCTTGCTATTAACTTCTGTTACTAGTTAATAAAGTAATGAAGTTGGTTTCTTCAGTAAAACAATTGTTCAGAAGAATCACTTGTAATTCAGAGTTGAATTACAAAAGGTTATGGTGATAAGCCGTATCTAATGAATCCCTAGACATAATGTACCAGTAAATAAAGGTGGTGGTTAACATGCATCTTATGGAATGGTGTTCCTGTGGCTAAAGCATTGCCGTATCTGCATGTTCAACATGTAAGTTGTCTATGTAGGATGGTTCAGCATTGCATGTATACTTCTAAGGGCACCAGAGTTGATATGGTGGTTTGTTTTTAATTCTAGTGAAAAAGTATTTTTGTGCTGTAAATTAACGAAGTGAAAAAGGAGGAGCTTTTTAAGGAGTTTAGGTGCTGAGAGTCTGTAAAATTTACATCCAAACTTTGAAGGAATTTTAATAATGTATTAAAAACTTCCTCTTTCTTATGCAGTAAAGCATCTGTTGGAATCAAATATAAATGTTCAGCTTGTGGTTTGGATTGTGGGAAACGTATAGCTCATATTTCACCAGTTTAACAAGTAAAGGAAATAACTTTATGGAGAAAATAGTTCTTTTAGTTTTGTTCATAAATACAAAAATAAATCAATGTGCATGTTGGTCCTCTCTCACCCCATATGGTTTAGCTTGTTTGTCTTAGTATTTTACCAAAATGAGCTTATCCTTATAAGGAAGATTCTTTGTTGTGTGCCAGTTAGTATCTCCATGCTTTAGTTGCCTTTTTTAGGAGATGTTGCCGTGCGCTTGAGGAGTAAATTGAGTGTGCACTTCTTTTAATAGCTTACAAGCATACTGTTTGGATGCAGTTAAGCATCTTGTCATTTGTGCTTTCAAAATGGTTCGCAAGTCCAGGCACTCATTAAGTCCTGCTGCTAATTTGTCCTTCAGTTCCTTCTGGTGTTTGGTTCTATAAAAACAATAGAGCCTTTTCTGGGCTTCAGACATGTAAAACTCTGGAGTTTGCAGTGCTTGCTTGAGTGTGGATCTTAGCTAATTCAGAGCCACACCATTTATCTAACAAAGTCTGTGGCTCAGGTTCTGATAACGTCTGTTTGCCTGTCCAGAATACACTCAGTAGATATAGCATCAGAGAATGATTAGAGTTGGAAGGCACCTTAAAGATCATTGACTTCCAACCCCCATATCCAGTGACAAGAACTAAAAACCAGTGCTTGCTTGCTCTGGCTTCCCAGAAGTACCAGTGCCTTTTTTGTTCATTGTAGGTCATTCTATAGAGAGCTGGCAGTGTTACCAATGAGAAACTTTCATCAGGCAGCTTACACCTACAGCTGCAGTAGTCACTACTAGGCCCTTGAAAATGGACCTTGTTCATTAAGCACATTAAGGTCCACATAACTGTGACAAACGAAGTTTCAAGGAAAGCGTCTGGGTAGCCCTTTTCTTCCTCAGAATCAGGAGGTAGACTTCACCACCCAGAGAAACTGAGTCTTGTGACTTTCAGAGACAAGACTTAAGAAAGATAATGGGTTTGCAAATTGCAACAACCTCTATGTTCCTTTTAATCTGGAAGGCCTTACTTGTCATAGGTTTACACAAGAATTTTCTATATTTATTTAAAGCTACAGAAAGCTTTCAGCTAATATATTTTACTTTTAAGTAAGCTAAAACTGCCCACAAGTGGCTCGAGCATGAAGTGCCACATCTGCTCGTTTCTTAAATGCTTCCAGGCACTTCTTAAGTACCACAGGCATTCTACCACCTCTGGGGGCAGGCAGAATCACAGAATTGTTACGGTTGGGAAGGACCTCTGAGTCCAACCATACACAAAAACACAACCCACTCCATACAGTCTCGGCCACTACAGCATGCCCTGAAGTGCCACATCTACTTGTTTCTTAAATACCTCCAGGGTGACCTCTTGGGTGACAAATAATGGTAGGCCACCACAGTTCAGTATGTCTAGCGCCCATGCAGTACATCATTGTGTATTCTTGCTTTGCAGACTGTATTTAGACTTGTCTCCAGATGTACATTGTGAGGTCATGAGGCAAGCTGTAATCTCCTAAGAATTCCTCTGACCTCAGTAGCAATTCAGCAGCAAGGATTGCTGGACATGTCTTTTAAGAAAAAAAAAAA